>CM076577.1:711319868-711792115 GCA_034641835.2 Pinus albicaulis | reverse complement strand
TGAAAGCATTGAGAAAACAGTCAATGTTAAAAGCTGTTTATCTCATGATGAAGATGAGGAAGATGTAGTTGAAATTAACAACTCATCGGTAGCACAACCTCCACCAACACAAGGACAGCAAGGGACACCTCAAGCAGCAGCGAGAACACCCTTGAGAAGAAGCGGGAGTGAAACACCTAGCACACCACGTGGAGCAGAATTGAGTGCTTCATCAAGAACGTCTACACCAAGTGAAAGAGGAACAAAGTTCAGAAGTCTTAAAGAAATTTATGAGCAAGGAGAAGAAAATGAAGGTATGAATTCCCTATTTGCTTTGTATTGTCAAGTTGATGATCCTATTCATTTTGAAGATGCTAGTAAAGATAGAAAATTGATAGAAGCTATGGATGAAGAAATTAATGCCATAGAGAAGAACAAAACATGGGATTTGGTTGATCTCCTAGAAGGTAAATAAGTCATCGGAGTTAAATGGGTCTATAAGGCCAAAAGCAATGCTGAAGGAAAAATACAAAGACACAAGGCCAGACTTGTTGTCAAAGGATATAAGCAGAAGCATGGGATTGATTATGAAGAAACTTTTGCACCAGTTGCAAGAATGGAGATAGTAAGAGCAGTGCTGTCAATAGCAGCACAAAACAAATGGAAAGTTTACCAGATGGATGTAAAATCTGCATTTTTAAATGGAGTTTTAATGGAAGAGGTATATGTGGAACAACCTCTTGGATATGAGAAGAAAGGCCAAGAGCATAAGGTCTACAAATAGAAGAAAGCTCTTTATGGGCTGAAGCAGGCTCCAAGAGCATGGTACAATAGGATAGATTCCTATCTACTGGAAAATGGATTTGAGAAGTGTGAGGGAGAACCCACCCTCTACATCAAAGAAAAATATGGAGTGCAAAGCTGCAATTACTCCCACAGTAATGGGATTGAAGTTGAGAAAAGATGACAGCAACAACGATGCTGATCCAAGTTTGTATAAAAGCATAGTTGGTAGCCTCATGTATTTGACTGCAACTAGGCCAGATATTATGCATGTTGTTAGTTTAATTTATAGATTTATGGAGAAGCCAAAAAAAGCACATTGGCAAGCAGCAAAGAGAATTCTGAGGTATGTGAAAGGAGCAAAAAGATTTGGTATTTTATATACAGCTTCAGAAAATTCAGAATTAGTTGGATACACTGACAGTGATTGGGCTGGAAGTGTAGATGATCGGAAGAGCACTTCCGGTTATGTTTTTCATATGGGTTCAGGATCCATTTCATGGGCTTCTAAGAAACAGCCGATTGTAGCATTATCTACAGCAGAGGCAGAATATGTGGCAGCTACAGCAGCAATGTGTCCAGCAGTTTGGATGAGAAGAATGTTAAGAAGTATATGTCAGGAACAAGTAAAAGGGACAGTGATTTATTGTGACAATAGCTCAGCTATTGCATTGTCAAAGAATTATGTGTTTCACAAGAGAACGAAGCACATAGATACAAAATTTCATTATATCAAAGAATTGGTGAACAATGGGGAAATTGTTTTACAGCATTGTAAAACAGAGAAACAATATGCTGATATTTTGACAAAGCCATTGGGACAGAAAACATTTGAATTTTTAAGAAAATTTTTGGGTTTGATGGATAACCCTGCAGTTGACTTTAAGGGGGAGTGTTGAAATATTAAAGTCACCTGCTGTGCCTTTGTACAGGAAGAAAGAGTGTACAACAGCAGTAGTAAAGATTTGAGTGCACAGCACTCTATATTTAAGAAGAATGAATTAGTTGATGATGGGCCGCAGCCAAGTATAGCAGAGGAGAATTATTTTTGATATGGGCGAAGTCATTTCAGCAGAAGAATGAAGATTTCCCGAAGATTTAAACTAGGGAGAGCAATGATTTCAATAAATTCTTGCTTCATTTTAGAAAAATAAATTTGAAAAATCCATGAGAAATTTCAGAAAAATCTCACTAAATTTTTTTTTACACATATTTAGAAAAGTAAAAACTAATATATAAATTGTAATTATGAAGTATTAATTAAATAGATATTAAAAAAAAAAATGAATAAATTGAATCATTAAGTGGCAAATACTATATTCTTACCATGTATTAATTAGGGAATTTATCTATCCACTTTCACATTCTTATGGTTGCGGGAAACATTCTTTTAAAATCACACGTATACATCCATTTAAAATCGAGCGTATACTTCCCTCTCATACAAATATTGACACTATACATATATATATATATATATATATATATATATATATATATATGCCTATAAGATGTTTTAGTAAGTTAATCTTAGAGTAAGTTAATTTTTGTTGATTTAGGGTTTCTGATCTTTCATTAAGGAAGGATGGCACATCATTCATCCCCTTCACCCATAGATGTCACATAAAGTCGTCAAGGAAAAGATTGTCAGCATTTCTTAATGTTCGATCTCCACATATTAGAAGTTCAGATGGAGCAAATGGGGCAATATCTGGTTTTCTTAATACTAGATCTCCTAATATTAGAAGTTGGGAGGAAGGAAATGAAGCAACTTCATCTCCTCACTGGAGAAGAACAGAGAAATATAAGAATATTTTGGACATGTCACAGATATTGTGGCTTTGCTCAAACTCTATCGAGAGGTGAAAGAAAGACAAGTTTTTTATTGGTTTCAAAACTCTAGCTCTGGCAATAGACCACCAAAGGAGAGAAAAATTCCATGCAAGAGTCGTCTCAATATAAGAAGGAAATCACAAAACACTCTCTACTGCCACTCTTCACAACTTTAACCCCTGGTAGAATTTACTTTTGTGTCTATATTTTTCAACAATTTTAACTATTTTCATAATAAATTCTTCTTTCGGACCCTCTCTACTTTCAGCGAATAGTATTAGCACGGAATCCATAATAGATCAAACCCAGTTTTCACCCGAGGTAAGAGGAGATGATTCACAATTTAATATTTTAGCGATTATATGAATATTTGTGTATATTCATTTTATAAACAGAAAACATCTGATTTATTATCAAGATAACTCTTCTGTTGTTCTACATTGAGTCAGAACCTTAGGAAGAAGCATCGGGGATAGAGGGCGAACTGATTAGCCTCAATGTAAGATGACGCTTCGAGCGTAAGAAGCCCAAACCACGTAAGAAGCCCTTTAACGTTGCAGGTTTGGTGTTGTCTATGTTTAGCCCCAACCCGAGGCCGCAACATTATCTCTGAGACTTCAATTAATATAGCTACATTTTCAACTCAAGTAAGGAGATTATCGATAACATTTGTTCGTCATTTGTATGGTAATAGGGAGATATTTTATGAAATGTATAACAAAGGAATCCAATTGCATTTTAATTTTCAGTGGATTTCATTGTAGTTTTCGAAATTTTGATAAATACGGACAAAGTTTTTGTGTATTTAAAAGGAGTTTGAGCATAATTCATTGTAGTTTTCCAAATTTTGATGGATATGGACCAAGTCAAATAGTTAACCATTAAATTTGTTAATATTTATGAAACTACCAAAATATTAAGAAAATTGCAATTAAATAAATAGGCAAATAATGGACTTGGCTAGATTGTTCGTTATTAGATTTTCAACATATTTAGGACTCTGCAATGAGCCTTTAGCATTAAAAGCTAAATCAAATGTTTTCTAACTTTTTTTTTCTTCCTATGTGAGTTATCACATTTACATCCAAATACCTTAGCTTTTATTATTGATTTCAACTAAAATTTTTGAAACTTTTGAGATACATTTTTGAAATTGGTAACATTCTAATTTAAGTTACAGTTTACTTTAGGAGCAGGTACTCGAAATTTCAACAAAATATGAAAAGAGGAGAGAATTGTTGTAGTTGTTCCCTCTGTAGCCAGACAAAACCTCAGATCACCAATGGTGCAAAGAAAGGCAGGTGGTGGATAGCACAGTCTTTGTAAAGGAAACTGGAAGGTGGTGAAGAGTCACATAATTAAAGTTATCTCACTAAAGCTATCTATGTTGCAAAATCTACTTTAGATTCAGTATTATTTTAGTTTTATCCTGTGTAACATGGGAAATTTCTCCCAAAATCAAAGTCTACTTTTTGTTTTTTATTATCTTAGCATTCTGCAGTGTAACTATGGAATTCCTAAGGGAATATAAGTTTTGCTTTCATTCAGTATTAAGTTAGATTTATGCTGTGCAACTGGGGAATTTTTGTTGAAATATTAAAGTCACCTGTGTACCCCGTGTAGGTAGAAAACAAAGTACAAAGGGGCAGAGAACTTGCATGCACAACACTGTGCATTCAAGAGGAATGGAGAACCATATGGTGAATTTATGTTTTATGAGTCATAGCCAACTTTGCAGAGGAGAAATTGAAGAAAGTCGTGGTTCAACCACACTATAGCAGTTTTTCATTAGAGAGAAGTCGTTTCAGGCTTTTAAGCCCTCACCAACTGATTAAAACCATGTTTTGATTCATGCGCCAAGTATTTTTAAACTTATGAATTAGGCCACGTCATTTGTGGTCCCCACCACTTCATCGCCAATCACAAAGTTTATTTTTAAGTGTCTTGTTGATATGAAGTATCACCGATATAATTCATGCGATGCGATATCGGCATATCGCAATAGCCATTCCCAAATGCCACCGGATATGTTATGTTCTGAAGGTTTGTTGCGATGCGATGCGATGTGGTCCCTACCTCCATCGCCCATCACAATCATGCATCACAGAAGTTCTCCAGCCATCCGAAATATTTCATCAAAGTTTTAAACTGCCGATGGTGTGATGCGATGTGGTCCCACCACAATCGCTCACTGCAACATCACAAATTTGTTGTTGAACTGTTCTGCTCATTTCATTGCTGATGCGCCGATGTGATGCAGATCCCACATCACTCATCATGCCATTGAACATTGCTAATCGTCGTCCGCGAAACCATTCAACCATCCAATATGTGTTATTTCCAATGTGTTGATGCGATGTGGTCCCCAGATCCATCACACATCGCAATCACCAAGTCCAAAGGTCCATCTGTAACCATGATCTGTCGATCGTTGATTGCAATGTGGGCTCCACTCGCATATCGCGCAAATAAATTTTTTTTTTAAGTTCAATTTTTTTTGAAGAATTATAGTGTTACGGGGCCAATTCATAGGTTTTCAAAGAATCGCTGGGTGCCTTTGCAGTTGAACAAGGCTGGTACGTTTACCCAGAGATCAACGGTGGAGATTATTTATGGGGACATGGCACAGATCCATTGAATCCACAGAGGGGTGCCTCTATAGGGACACATAGAGATGATTTTACATTTCGTTTCATTAATCTGTTTATGTTTTTGTATTATGTAACGTTGCGCCATATATATATAAAGTGTAAAGTCTGTAGTCATAATGTAATGTTCCATTGTTGTGTAAGCCCATAGGTAGAGAAAAAACATTAAGACTAGATAGCATTGTTTTGTGCAGTTTTGAGAGACAAAGAGAAGATTTATGACCACTAAGTCTGTAGCAGTCAAGAATTGTTTGTAATCCCACGTCAATGGAAGAAAATTGTAATAGTTTTTAGTCTGTTAATGAAATAGAAAGCATTTTATGCCAACTCTGTCTAGTAGCAGAAAAAATTATTTTATTCTATGTGTTAGAAGGAGAGTATTATTCTCTCAGTTATTTGTTATGGAATTATCAGAAATTTCAACATGGTATCAGAGCTAATCCAGTATTTTTGAAAATGTCATAGAAGCTGAAGGAAGAAGGAATATTTGTTGCAACAGTTCTCCAGTAGCGTGAAGGCTCAACAAAAGTTTAAAGTCCAGGTATTTCTAAAAAAAAATAGATTTTTCGTTTTGATTAAAAGAATAGTTCTCAGAAATAGAGTTTTGTCTTTTAAAGAAGGAAAGACTATTTTTTTATTAAAAAAACAGTCAAGTTTATTAAAGTTCAATTTATAAGTAATGGTTGGACCAAGCACTAGTATGAGTATTGGAAATGCTCAGCTTCCCCAATTTAATGGGAAGAAATATGATTTTTGGGCCATTACAATGACAACCCTATTTGCCTCACAAGACTTATGGAAATTTGTAGAAGATTGTTTTGATGAATCATTTGATGAGCACGCCTTTAATTCCTTAACACATGCAGAGAAGGATTTATTGAAGAGTAATAGAAGGAAGGACTCTGAAGACGTCATCTATCTCTATCAAGCAGTACATGAGAGTGTGTTTCCAAGGATAGTTGTAGCTAAGAGATCCAAGGATGCATGGAAAACTCTTAAAATAGCCTATCAAGGTATGGAGAAAGTGAAGAAAACAAACTACAATTGCTGAGGAGAGATTTTGAAACTCTCTTTATGAAAGAGTCTGATAACATAGACTCACTCTTCACACATGTGATTTGGATGGTCATGCAGATAAGGTCCCATGGAGAAACACTTGAAGAAATAAGGATAGTGGATAAACTATTGAGGATCCTACCCTCAAGTTTTGATATTATTGTTACCACCATAGAAGAGACTAAGGATCTCTCAAAATTCACAGTAGATGAACTTCATGCATCACTGATGACTCATGAACACATATTTGGAAGATCCGTAAAAACATCTCTAGAGCATGCCTTCAAGACCCAGATGCCTTTTGGAAGAGGAAGAGGTCAAGGCAGAGGGAGAGGAAGAGGCAGAAGCCAAAACAGAGGAAGAAGAAATAGCCCTTCTCATACTCATGGAAGGAGAAACAGTCAGAATCAAAGCCACGACCAAAGCAGTAGCCAGCAAGGTGGAAACCAACATGCTCATGGACAAAGGTATGACAACTCCAATGTACAATGTCATTATTGCAAGAAATATGGGCACTATATCAATGAGTGTAGGAAAAAGAAAAATGGCATGAATAATAGGCATAATGATAATGTAGAAAAAGAAGAAAAGAACCCAAAGAATGTGCTGTTAACATGTAATGTAGGACAAGATAGAGAAGATGATGTATGGTTCTTAGATCCAGGCTGTAGTAATCACATGACTGGAAACATAACAATGTTTGCCAATCTTGAAGAAGAAGTAAAATCTGAAATAACAATTGGAACTGATACTAAGATATTTGTCAATGGAAAAGGTAGAGTAAGTATCCATGCAAGAAATGGTGAGAAAAAATTTGTGCTAGATTTGTACTATGTTCCTGGCTTGAAGTGTAATATTTTTAGCGTTTGGCAGCTCATTAACAAAGGTTACAATGTATTCTTGAAAAATGATGAGTGCACAATAATGGACATACCTCCAAGAAAGAAGGTTATTGCTGAAATAAAAATGACCAGCAATACAATGTTTCCACTCAAGCTCAATACTGACTTGAAGGGAAAAGGAAAGAATGTGGTAGTTGTAACTCAAGAGGTCTTTCAGAAGGAAGTGAAAGATGAGAATTGGTTATGGCACTTGAGATTTGGACATCTCAATTTCGAAGGTCTAAATTTTATGCACAGAAAAGGAATGGTAACAGGACTACCATTGATAGAGAAACTGGAAAGCTTATGTGAAGCGTGCATCTTGGGAAAACTACACAGAGAAAACTTTCCATCAGGAAATAGCATAAAGGAGAAATCACCCTTAGAAATTATCCATTCATATTTATGTGGCCTGATGCAAACGACATCAGTTTCAGGAAACAATTACATGCTAACCTTCATTGATGATTTCACAAGGAAAGTATGGGTTTATTTTCTGAAATATAAAAGTGGAGTTTTTGAAAAAAATTGCCACTTTAAAGCTCTAGTAGAGAAATAGAGTGGGTAGCATATCAAATTCCTAATAACTGATAGAGGAGGTGAGTAAATCTCAAAATAATTTCTGCATTTTTGCAGAGAGAATGACATACACAAACAGTTTACAACAAGGTACACACCACAACAAAATGGAGTTGCTGAAAGGAAGAATCGAACCATTATGGAAATGGTGAGAAGTATGCTAAAGGAAAAACACTTGCCAAATTAGTATTTGGCAGAAGCTATAAATTGTACTGTGTATATTTTAAATAGATGCCCAAAAAAATCTCTAATGAAAAGAATTCTAGAAGAAGCATGGAGTGGGAAAAAACAAGGAGTCACCCACATGAGAGTTTTTGGATGTGTGGCTTACGTACACATTCAAGATCAGTTGAGAAAGAAGTTGGATAGTAAGGGGGAGAAGTGCATCTTCCTTGGATATTGTGAATATTCTAAGGTATGAACTCTTTTTTTACCTTATATTCTCATGTTGATGATCCTATTCATTTTGAAGATGCCATAAAAGATAGAAAATGGATAGAAGCTATGGCTGATGAAATTAATGCCATAGAGAAAAATAAAACATGGGAGTTGATTAATCTCCGAGAAGGTAAAGAAGTCATTGGAGTAAAATGGGTCTACAAGACCAAAATCAATGCTAAAGGTAAGATAGAAAGATACAAGGCTAGACTTGTTGTTAAAGGATATAAGAAGCAACATGGAAGAGACTATGAAGAAACTTTTGCACTAGTTGCAAGAATGGAAACAGTGAGAGCAGTGTTGTCCATAGTAGCACAAAACAAATGGAAATTTTACCAAATGGATGTAAAATCAGCATTTTTAAATGGAGTTTTAATGGAAGAGGTCTATTTTGAACAACCTCTAGGCTATGAGAAAAAGTGCCAAGAGCACAAGGTTTGCAGATTGAAAAAAGCTCTCTACTGGCTGAAGCAAGCACCAAGATCATGGTACAGTAGCATAGATTCCTATCTACTAGAAAATGGGTTTGAAAAATGTGAAGGTGAACTCACATTATACATCAAAGAAAAATATCACAAGATGCTCATTGTTGTTTTATATGTTGATGATATGATATTCACAGGTAATGATAATTACCTCATTGAAAATTTTAAAACAGTCATGAAAGATGAATTTGGAATGATTGATATGGGATTGTTAAGATACTTATTAGGCATAGAGGTAGAAAAAAATGAAAATGTGATTTTTATCTCTCAAGCAAAGTATATTAATGAAGTATCGGCAAGATTTAATATCCAGGAGTGCAAGGCAACAGTTACTCCCACAATAATGGGATTGAAGTTGAGTAAATATGACAACAGCAAGGATTTTGATCTTAGCTTGTATAAGAGCATAGTTGGCAGCGTCATGTATTTAACTGCAAGTAGGCTAGATATTATGTATGCTGTTAGTTTGATTTCCATATTTATGGATAGGCCAAAAGAAGCACATTGGCAAGAAACAAAAATAATTCTGAGGTATGTGAAAGGAACTAAAAGGTATGGTATTTTATATACTACTTTAGAGAGTTGTGAATTAATTGGATATACTGATAGCGATTGGGCTGGAAGCATTGATGACCATAAAAATACTTTTGGTTATGTTTTTCATATTGGTTCAGTAGCCATTTCATGGGCTTCTAGGAAACAGCCTATTGGAGCATTATCTACAGTAGAGGTAGAGTATGTAGCAGCTACAGTAGCAGCATGTCAAGCAGTATGGATGAGAAGAATGTTGAGAAATTTGTGCCAAGCACAGGTAAAAGGCACAGTGATATATTGTGACAACAACTCAGCTATTGCATTGTAAAAGATTTTTTTGTTTCATAAAAGAACTAAAAATATATATGCCAAGTTTCACTATATCAGAGAATTGGTGAACGATGGAGAAATTATTCTACGACATTGTAGAATGGAGGAGAAATTTGTAGACATATTGACAAAGACATTGGGTAAAAATAGTTTTGAATATTTAAGAAAATGCTTGGGTATGACTCATAACCCATAAGCTGGATTTAAGAGGGAGTGTTGAAATATTAAAGTCACCTATGTACCCCATGCAGGTAGAAAATAGAGTACAAAGGGGCAGAGGACTTGTGTGCACACCCCTGTGCATTAAAGAGGAATGGAGAACCATAAGGTGAATTTATGTTTTGTGGGTCGTAGCCAACATTTCAGAGGAGAAATTAAATAAAATCGTGGTTAAACCGCGCAACAGTAGTTTTTCATTAAATAGAAGTCATTTCGCGCTTTTAAGCCCTCACCAAGCAATTAAAACCAAGTTTTGATTAACACGCCAAGTATTTTTAAACTTATGAATTTGGCCACATCATCTGTGGTTCCCACCACTACATCGCCAATCGCAAAGTTTATTTTTAAATGTCTTGTGGATATGAAGTCCCACCGATATAATTCATGTGATGCGATATCAGCATATCACAATCTCCATTCCCAAAGGCCACCACATATGTTACGTTCGAAAGGTTTGTTGCGATGTGATGCAATGTGGTCCCTACCACCATCGCTTGTCACAATCACTCGTCACAGAAGTTCTCCACCCATCTGAAATGTTTCGTTGAATTTTTAAACTGCCGATGGCACGATGTCATGTGGTCCCATCACAATCGCTCATCACAACATGACAAATTTGTTTTTCAACCATTCTGCTCGTTCCATCGCTGATGCGCCGATGCGATGTGGACCCCTCATCGCTCATCGCGCCATCGCACATCGCTCATCGATGTCTGCCAAACCATTCAACCATCCAATATGTGTTATCACTAATGTACCGATGTGATGTGGTCCCCACATCCATCACACATTGCAATAGCCAAGTCCAAAGGTCCATCCACAACCATGATCCGTCGATCGTCGATTGCGATGTGGGCTCCACTCTCATATCGCGCAAATAAAATTTTGTTTAAAGTTCAATTTTTTTTTGAATAATTATAGTGTTACGGGGGAAGTTCAAAGGTTTTCAAAGAACCGTCGGGTGCCTGCACAGTTGACCAAGGCTATTATGTTGACCCAGAGATCAACGGTGGAGATTCTTTATGGGGACACGACACAGATCCATTGAATCGACAGAGGGGTGCCTCCGCAGGGACCCACACAGAATATTTTGCACTTCCTTTCATTAATCTCTTTATGTTTTTGTTTTATGTAATGCCACACCATATATATAAAGTGTAAATCCTATAGGCATAATGTAATGTTGCATTGTTGTGTAAGCCTGCAATCAGAGAAAACATAGTAAGACCAGAAAGCACTATTTTGTGCGCTTTTGAGAGACAAAGAGAAGATTTGTGAGCATTGCGTCTATAGCAGTCAAGCATTTTTTTGTAATCCAACTTCAGTGGAAGAAAGTTGTAATATTTTTTAGTCTATTAATGAAATAGAAAGCATTTTATGCCAACTCTATCCAGTAGCAACAAAATTTATTTTATTCTCTTTGTTAGAAGGAGGATATTATTCTCTTAGTTATTTGTTCTCGAATTATCAGAAATTCCAACAATTTCATCACAGAATGTATGTCTACTTTTCCTTCTCTATGCAGCTGGATAATTTCTTGACAGAATCTATCAAATTTTGATTTTGTATTAACTTCGATAGCTCGTATGTAACTGGATAATTTCCTAACGAAATCTATGTCTACTTTTGATTTTGTATTAACTTGTATCTCTAAATTTCCTACAGCAACGCTGATTGATTAATTATTTTAAATCTAAGAACGTGTTCATATGAATTATAAGAGGACGGGTGGATTTACGAGATTATTAATTATGATAAAAGGACGAGTGGATTTGCGAAGTGATGAGTTTTTATTTTGTTACTAAATTTATGAGTTTTTTTTTGGGTTAAATTGATAAGTATTTTTTGGGCTAAATTAATATGTTTTTTTTAAATATGTTGTTTTTAAAATATGATTAAGGTTAAAATCAATATTATGTTTTTCTTGTTTATTAAGTTGTTTGTAATCCTCTATACTTTCATACCTTATTTGTTACTTCAGACTATTCATTCAATATAGAGCACAAAACTTGACAAAAATAGTAATAATTTTATGTTATTAATATATAATAAATATTATATTATTAATTTTTGATATCTTTCTTATCTAATTGAGTGGAATTAGTTAAAATATTTTAAAACAAAATACTTTTTTTTGAATTCTTTTATGTGTTATTGTTAAATCTATTTGGGTGAGATTAAGGTTATTAGTCACTTGAAGTGGCTAAATGTAACCCAGGTGTTGAATGCAACATAAAATTGGTTTATTGCTTTCAATATTTACAACAGTATTTTTTTTTTTTGAGAATAACACTTTAAAATGTATTATCTTATGTATTCTATAGTTATTTTACCAAAAATTATATTCCTAATTTTAATAAAAAACAAAAAATAAAACGATCACTTGCCATTTAAAAAAAAAAACATATTTCTCATAGTCAATTAAAATAGATTAAGAGCAAACTAACATATTAATTTAATAATACATAAAGTTTATAAATTATTAACCTTTAAATAAAATATAGAACTCTTTCTGATTGAAATTTACTCAAAATATTGGGAAAAAACTGTTATTATAGATGAATATATTAAAATATATTTCATAATAATTCAACTATCATAATGAAAATATTATTTATTATTATTATTTTTTTATAATAATATTTCAAGATCCGTTTCTATGTGTGACTATCCAATACTTGGGTCTGTTTCTCTTTCCTGCTTAATTTCAATTTTAATAAATTTTGATTAATAATTATTATTTAAAATTGAGATGTAGTTTCACTAGATTTTCTTTTTGTTTTTTTTCTAGATAGTCTTGCTAGTTTTCATGCTTAGACTTTAGTTTCTATTTGCTAAATGATCATTCATTTAGAAATAGTTCAATCCATTTTTGGGTCCATTTTTTAATGGTTAATGTGAGACTTGTCATTTTTAAGTTACTCACTTTCAAGTTAGCATTGATTGATATTTTATATGATTTTTATAGTTTTTTAGTGGTACTAAATATTTTAATTAATATAATATAAGGGATATTATATTAAGGAGAATATGCAACCATTTTAAAATATAGTAGCATTGATGTAATGATGTGTTCCAAGGTTATAGTAAGAAACAACATTTATAATTATATTGTTGGCTACTCATGAACTGAAATAACAAAACTATGTAACGAAAGAGTCCTGAACTATGCCATCCAAAAACACAAGGCCATGTAACAACACTAGGGAATAAATATAAGTCATAATCAAAGATAACAACAAGATATGAATGCAATATCCAAGAGATCCATCAAACTAGTTCTTCACTGCAAAACATCAAAGCCGCCACTTGAAGATGATTCCATCGTGAATCCTTAAACCTTTAATTTTTTCCACAAACAACAAGGGATATAGAGAATTATCCAAGTCCTAACGCGTAAACCATAGAACTGACCGCACTAGCCACAAGCTCGTAACATGTATCAAAAAGGATTTGACAACCAAAAAATTGTCATCCCAAAGTAACAACAACAAGAGTTGAAACCAAGATAACCATGAAAAAACATAAGCGACTCAAACATATAAACCAAAAACAAAGACTTTAACGATGTTGAAAATGAAACAAGAAAATCTAAATTTTGATTTTTCCCTAATAAAATTGAAGAAATTCAAAATTCGACATCAACAGAAAACCTGGATGAGCTAACTGAGGTGACATGGATCCTATCACACACTTAAGAACATTTAATTTGAGTTAATGAGAATAAGTTGAACTTAGCTAAGTTTTTTCTTGCAAAATAGGAGTCTACCTCATTTAATTTGAGTTAGGGGCATGAATCTCAGTTTGTGCATTGGGTTCCTAAATTTTAGGAGCTTAGGTTGAGTTAATTTCATTTGTAGCAATTTAATTCAGTTAAATTGAGCTATGGTCAGTTAAACTAGTTCCAATTGTTGGAGAAACTAGTGGAAGGTTAATTTGTGCAATGTACATCAAATCATACTCAGTGATCATCCAGATAACTAACTAATAAACCTAAATTACCTCATGGATGCAGAGAATTTGAGATATCCAGTTGATATGGAGATTCCAAGGAAGTATAATATCAGTTGTATAAAATTCCAATGTTTACAGGTGGTCTATGCAGTCACAGGAACTACCTAAAGGAATTTCGCAAGCCAAATGAGAGATTTTCCTTTTTAATAGGGGATAATTTCTCAAGGAACAATAGAAGGAATTGGGAGCTTGGAGGCTTAAAACACTATCTAAGTATTGGACAACTTCAATCAGTCACATAAAGGATAGAATAGAGAGTTGCAGGATGTGCTCAAGCTTCGACAAGCATATTGTATTCATCTAAATTCTTTGATTAATGGAATATATGGGGAACTCTCTATGGGGAGGTCATTTTTCTTTCAAAAGTAAGGCCTCAATTTTTTCTGGAATAAGGGCCATGTGTCTATTCTCGAGAGAAATTCCCTATGTTTAGCTTGGATGTCACTAGTTTGAAGAGATATTTCATGCTTATCTTCATTCTTTACCAAAGGGTCCTTTGTTAATAGTGTTTTTATATGCTAATATAGTTCAGGTATACAATAAAGTTGTATTTGTTTCCCTAGTATGCCCAATGGCAAGAAACCCCTCTATAACTAAGGCAAGAATTTCATAATATATGAAAACCCAATCAATTTTTTCCTTAGTAGTGGCATGGTAAAGTTCCACTTATATGTTGTTAGGGTCTATGCATGGTAGTGTTTGGAAACTACATGGGCACATTATGTTCTATGCACACTACCTTCATTTTCACTAGAGGGGCTCCTCCAGCTCCATGCATGCTCTTGGGGAGTAATTGATGCTAGTAGAGAAAATTATTCACTATATATAGATGCTTTTTATCACATTGGATAAATGACAACAAATACAAACAACCAATGAAAAAGCTACCAAGAGAAGAATTTTATGTGACAACTATTGTGTTTGGGAGAGTGCGAAACAAAAAAACTCTAGGTGGACGCACATACTGGAGAAAGTTTGGGGCTCGAGTGATGACAAAATATATCTACTAACCGAGAGCATATGATACTAGAAAAGAGGTCTCTAGATAGACCCTATAAATAACTCTAGGGAGTAACTAGTTTTTTGAAATGAAGATATCGAAAATGATAGTTTCATCCACTCATTGGGTAAGAAATTGATATTGTGAAGGTCAAAATTGCTTATGCTAGAAAACCCAAAAATAAAAGTAGTTGTCACTCTACACACCCTACTTCTTTTCCTATCTCCTTGAGATATGAAATATAGTTGCAATAATTTCTAATTTCCAAGGTTACCCCTTGAAAGAGAGCCAGTAAGATTTCTTATAAAAACTTGAATTTAATTAGAGGTTGGAAAAATAATCCCGGTAGTAATTAAAATAAAGGAAGCCTAGTTAAAGGGACTCACGCCTACCCACTTTATGAGATAAGAAAAAATGAATAAAGAGTGGTAAATATTTGTGGAAAAGGTTATAACTTTGGTCAGGAACACAAAACATAATATGACAACATAAGAACAAAATTAGAATGCATCTTGGCTTATATGGAAATCTTGCTCTCTTTGAGAAGCCTTGGAAGCTCAAGTAGGCAATGCTTTTAATGTGGCATCATTGTTTTGAATGTGAGGATATTTCCATTTCCCATCTTTAAATTTGTAGGACGAAATTTTTGTTTCCTTCTCCATTGCATGGGATGATGATTGTTGTGTCTCCGTCCCACTTCTTAGTTGATAGTTTATTGATTGTGGACCCTCAACATGATCGGTCAATAGAATGTTCTTCTCCATAGGTTACCAACGTTCTACTTTCTAATTTGAGGACTGGATATCCTTATCATGGGGGAGAGAGAGAGAGTATGACTTGTTGTCCCACCCTTTTTATCTCTAGCTCTTTTGATACGAAACGGGATGATTATCAAAATATTCTTCGCCAAATTATCAAATAGATATAGGGCTCTAGTCTTTAATTGGTTCTTTGTTCTTCTATTATAGTATTTTTTATCATCTTATTCAACACTAAGATAAACAAAATAGAACTGTTTTTGTCTACAATATTGGAGAATCCTTGCCTTGTGGAAATATGTGAACTATATGAGGGGGTATGAAATTTTGTGGCATTAATAGAAGCATGACCTAAAAAATTCGGAAGGAGAAAGAGTGAGCATTCAACATGGTCTATGAATAGTCCTCAAAGTTAAAATCCCTTGGATTATTTTAGGAAGCTTCATGGAAGGTGATATTTAGAAAGTTGAAGGGTGGGGCAGACCATGAATTAGGAAAATAAGGAATGGGAGAGGAGGTGTAATTTCCCCAACACATTCTCGGATATACCTATAACATTCCTAGCCTATAACATCCCTAGCCCATTATTTTATCTACCTATAACATTCTGAACCCACTTCCAAGTCATTTCACCTGTCTTCTAGGTATATCCACACCAATGGCCCTTTTTAAATTGGGTTATTAACATATTTTCCTTTATTTATAACTTGACTGATGCCTCTAGCCATCGGCGAAGGCATATTTTTTTTCTTGTTGTTTTTTTACCTTGTAACTTCGGTACTTTATATTTTTATTAAATTTTCTTCATGGCGATATGGATGTATAAATGGACCCTAATGAAAATTCTTATATACAAGAATATAACTTCTTATATATTTAATTTTTACACAAAATAATTCATTGTTCACGAAAAAAATAGAATTATTATCTAACACAAAAATTATAAACAAGTAACTGTAGCATAATTGATTAAAATTTTATATAATAACTTATCTCACAAATGATAAACTATTTGTATACCTTTCATGTTCAAAAAAACGAGTTATATACCTTTTATGTTCCTCCTAGTCATAGACCATTGTATTCATTCTCTCCCAACAATGGGTCACCCCCAGGTGGGGCTTCGACTCCATGAGGTAAAAAATAACTCCAATCTATATACTTATGAAATACCATTGGCTAGAAAAGTTACCAAACATTAATAACCTATACCCCAAAGATTGAGATGTCCCATTATCCTACACCTAAGTAGTGCACAACCTTCTCTACACTTTCTCTTACCAGAGCTATGACACTACCTCTATGTCATATTACTCACTTAAACAAGGATGCTCATAGAGTCTTGTAGCTATAAGAGTTCCTAATTTCTTGTAAAAGTCTCCAAGTTTCATCCAAGCCTTCATATAAAACCTTATCAGTATACAACCCACACAATCACATCCCCCATGAGGACACACCCAAGTGGTGCACTCTCTTCTTGTCACCCAGAATCCCTCATGTTGTGACGCCAAATATAGGGTGTCTGACTCGGATATATAGAGTTTTTTTTTATACCAATTCTCTAGGAGTTCCTACTACCATCCTAGGAATCCAAATCTAACTGATTAAATCATATGACCAACCTCTTTCTATTTATGTACATGTATTTTATCTTTGCACTTGGAATTTCATAAAACATGTGAAATTTGTTTCTTGGTGAGAGGCACTCTACAACCCAATATGGGGTGTGTAGACATTATGTGTATTGTAAGAAATATTATATGTCAACATTTTTTAAGGTCAACTTAATATGTTGAATTTGTATTAATACGTTGAACTTATAAGCCATAAAGGATATTAATATTAACAATATAGAACATTTACTTCAAAACATAAATTTTTATATGTATAGAATCAATAAAATTAATATAGAAACTCAAATATTGTGAAAAAACAAAAAAGAACTCATACTAAGGAAAAAGTCAACAAATGAAATTCCATTTCGATAAAACTTATTCCCACATATATTTTATTTCAATTGAATAACGTGGATAACTTAAATTAAGTTATTAATAATATTTTTTGATAAATATAAAAGCTTCATTTCATGGTCACCTCCTCGATAGATTAAATTTATTACTACATTAAATAAATATAAAATAAATATATGAACTTCAACATGGTGAAAAATTGGAAAAAATCACTAGGATTGAAAAATGTCAAAAAAATAGTTTTTTTTCAACGAAAATTATTTCTATGCCTATTGCATATCAATTCAATGACTACAGCAACTTAAAATAAGCTATTAATAATTATTTTTTGATAAATCTAGAAGCCTTGTTTCATATTCATCTCGCGCATAAATAAAGTAACCCTTTAGTTACTTTCCTATAGTGTTTTTCAATGCTTGCATTTCGAATGAAACAATAGAGCTAGTCAGAGCCCAATAGTACACTAGTGTTCCAACTTCATCTACGTCATTCTATTTGGTAAGGACCCTAAAGCTACAATCCATGAAGGTCAATAGGAATTGTAAATATATGTTTGATAATTTTTTAATCAACTCTTGCTTTTTCTGATCCTGTAAGGCAATTTTAATAAAAAATTAACTATAAGACAAAATATTTAATATATACATATGGATAATTGGTTATTTATATTTATATACTTCATAAATTTTAACCATATTAATTTTAGTGGTAAGTGTTAGATTTATGTCATTTGGTTTCGTAGATAAACAACTACGATATTCTATAGGATATTCTGAACTTATACATGTTTAAGAATTAGTGATAATAATTATAAAAAGAATCTTAAATTTATGACTTACTCCATAAGGCTGTTGGAGTTTGAAGTTTTTTTTACTATCGTGAATTGGTAGTTCACTGAAGTAATATGGTTCATGGATATGATTTTTCTAACCACTTCATAATTCCAATAGGAGATTATATTAAATTCCTATTAATTATTTAGACATATTTTATCAGAGTAATACTAATAAACCAACCTAGATCCATCTTAACTCTATATCTACAAAGCACAAAGAGGCATCAAATCTCTTAGGGGATCCAAAGTCAAGATAGATATAGGTTGGTTTTATTAAATCACGTGCCCTCCTTTTTATATCCATGGAGTCTTACTCTTTTCGTCTAACTCACCTTAAAACTATAATGTGTTTATTAACATCCATGAAATAACATATTTAAAATACTAGGATTTCTAGCCTAAAACATATAGAAGACGTGTATATACAATAAAACCAACCCCAAAACATAATAATACACAAGTGCACAGGCGTATTAGTCCCAAAAGAAAATATTGACTCACCATCGTAGTTAATGTCTCACATCAGATTTCATTTTGTAGAAAAAGTTGTAAATTCAGTTTAAGAGTTTTCAGTCACAGCATATGCATGTTTGGGATTGGCCCAATGGATCAGGCTACTAGTCGAAAATGTTCTTGACATCTCACAAGGAGGTGCCATCCCCATGTGAAGCCGCAGTTAGGTTCCTATAAATATAGGATTCATAAGTTTTGAATTGACTTTGATAGTCTTGTAAATATGTACATACCTTACTTTTTGCAAGTTGTTTTCTCATATTTGAAAATAATAAAAAGAAAAATAGGGTAAAAGTCCTAAAAGAAAGATCAAAGGACTTAGAAAAGGAATGGACCCAAAAAAAAAAAGAGATAAAAATAGATCATGAAAGTGTTGTGGATTTAAATGCCACTACTTTAGTTTAGTTTTGCAAATAAGATTGTGTGTAGCTTGTCCTAAATGCCACAATCCATTAGGGTTAAATAGCTTAAACTTGACCTACCATGCTTTAAATTTCATGTTTTAGATAGAGAATAAAGATATGTCAAACCGTTTAAACTGGAAAAATCGATAGATAGTTAGACAATAAATGAGGAGCTCAAAATTTTAATCTGAGCCCTCAGATGAAATAAGGTTAGACTTAGATATTTTTTATGCTTTGAAAAGAAAATCATTTTAGGGTGGCAAGAATGTAATAAAGATGGGTAGGTATAAAGCAGTTGTGCAAGCATGTAATAAAGCATCATTTATAAAAATTACTAATTTCCCTACACCACAATTATTCAGTATTCTAAACTATCAACTAAGAAGGCTTAGAGAATTTCTCTGACTTTTGTTGGGACCAGACTGAAGGCTCGATGAATGATTTTTTAAAAATATTGAATTCCTACACAAAACACATATTCATCAACATTTATCTTTCATTCATAATCATAATCCCCTTTTCCTAAGTAAAAACCCATTTTTAGTTAGTAAAAGTAAAACCCTAAATAACTAATTTCATCTTCTTTCAAAATAATTCAAAAACCCATAAAAATGCATTTATCCTAAGTTAAAGTGTGGAGAAATACAAACAAACACAATCTATGCTTTATTTTCACTTTACTTAGAGTTAAACCTATATTTTTATTCATTATAGACATTATCCCTCTTTCATATTAATTTCTAATTTTTTTATTAACTCCCTAAACTATTCCCTAATGTATAGTATTAAATCCCTTTTATTTTAAATAAACCCAAAAAACCCTATATTTTATTGTTTAAATCAATGTTATAATAACCCATGTGACAAAATAAAACACCACCCTCATTTCCATTGGTTAAAACCTATCAATAAAACAAATAACCCACCCCCTATAGTTTTAAAAAAAATATCAAATGTTTGGAAAACTATATAATAAAGACACGCACGTATGTATGATTTAAACATTATGTAAATATTTTAATTTAACATACAAACCTTAAACTCCCACCCATAAAATAAACATAAGGTTTTAAACTTTATTAAACACTTATTCATTAAGGTTTAAAACTTATCCCCGTCACATTAATAAACCCCGACCCCACTCCATCATAAGATATCAGACTGTGGAAATTTTGTTTTATAGATCATTTTGTAGAGCATATGGTGAACATCTGGAACTCAGTTTAGGGAAACGCAGAGAGGTTTGTCTTATTAAGATAGTTATCTGGAAAAACCTCTCTCAATTTTTACATATCGATTTCGGATTGAGATATCCAAAGGTATCATTGGACCCCAATTTTGCAGAATTTCTGGAGAAAAAAGCACAAAGGAAGGAGACAATTAGTGACTTGGATGCCTCATCATCAACTAAGAGTTGATATCAAATTTGAAATCTCTTCTTTGTCACCATCAATCCATAGGTATAGTGCAAAATATATTCATTATTTTTGAGTGTCCTTTTATTAAGTTTTATTTATGTAAAATAGTTTGAGATTTGTAAACCAATCATGATATTTTTTCAAGATATTCTAGTTTAGAATTTGTATAAACAATTCATCCTTTGAATTATTATTGTGGAATAAATTGCTAAATATTTAGATTGTCATTTTTGTGGACTTTAAGGCTTTTGTGTTTCAAATTTTGAGTAGAAGACTCGATCAAATCAACTAGCATCAATTTTAGGATTCATGTGATGAGCTATTTGGACTGAAGTATTTTATAAATTTGTCATTGTTATCTTTCTTTGTTACATGCAATGCATCATGTGTTCTAAATTTTAATGAATGAATAGGAGGATTAATTCAGTATTTGTTAGAATCACCCTATCTTAACTATTTGTCATTTCTATGTTTTCATCTGATTTCCAGTATAGGGAACCCTTAATTTCTCCCTCTCTCATTTGACCTCTGCCTACTGCTTCCATTTTCCGGATAAAATAACCCTTCATTGCTCTTTATCCCGATCATACCATCTCACAAAAAAAAATTCCAAGATCTCCAAGGGTTATCTATCTTTCCCTAAGAACATTTTACTTTTTTACCTTGATCCTAGCTCTATATGCTTGATTTTTTACTCCTTAGCCCAATGGACAAATAGATTTCCCACTATCCATCTCTTCCAGTGTTTTTTCCCACCAAATCAATCAAAACAAAAAAAATTACACAATCATAACTAGCCTAATATTTTATAATACAATTTAACAAAGTTAAATTTTATAGAGAGAGCCCTCTTTGAACCCTTGGAAGGCTAGATCCTAGAGTTTAAAAGTTGGTCTGTGGTTACCTCAAACTATTTCTTTCTTTAACCTTGAGATATTACCGAGTGATAACACCAGTTATAAAATCTAAAGTAATCATTTCCCATTTACACTATGGAACATGCAACGAATATAGTAATCCGACCTGATGTTGATGTTAAACCTTTACTTGTTAAAACTCCAAGCACCTAACCGAGTAGCTTTCAACGTATTTTCTTAACCCTAGCCAAAATATTTCCTTACTGGAGATAATAAATTTTGATACCCACGATGAGCAGCATATGGTCCTCTATAGAATTCATTTATCACTAATTGTCCAATAGACAACTAATTTGGAATGTATATTTTCCCTTATAGGTTAATAAATAATTTTATGATATACCATATTTGGTTATTTTTCACAATTCAAGGATATGTTTGTATTTCTGCTATAAATACTTATATTATGGGTCTCTATTTGTTGTGTCCTTAAGGAAATCAAAAAAATTTTAATCCACTTGACTGTAAATAAATTTATATACATAACATGCCTTGCTTCTTAATGCATTAGCCACATGATTTTCATTCCCTTTCAAATGTCGAATATCAAAATCAAACACACTCAAAAAGGCTATCCATATTTCTCGTTCTGCATTGAAGCTAGGTTGTTTGAGGAAAATCATCAAACTATTGTGATTAGTCATTAACAATAATTTATTCCCCAACAAATAGTGCCTCCAAACATTTAAGGCATGCACTACTATACTTAATTTGCAATCATAAGTAGGGTACCTTTTATCATGTTCTTTTAATTTCTAGGACTCATATGGAATTATATTGCCTTATTACATTAGTAATCCCCCTAATCCTCCTTGGATTGCATAAGTTCAGATAATGTACTATTTTTCTGGATCCGTAATCCTTAATACTAGGGATAAATTTAGTGATTTATTTAATCGGTCAAAACTTTGGTTAAAATCAACTATCCATTTGAAAACTTTCCCTCTTTTTTGAGATAAGTTATAAGGGAGACCATTCTAAAGAGTCCTTTCACAAAGTGATGATATTATCATGTTAATCCCATGAAGGATCGAATATAAACCACATTTTTTGGAGTAGCGCATTCCATAAAAGCCCTAATTTCCTTATGGTTAGCTACAATCCCTTCAACACATATTATATGGCCTAAATATTGTATTTTTTCCTTGAAGGATCACATTTGATATATTTGGCACACAATTCATGTTCTTGTAGTGTATGTAGGACAATCTATGAGTGATTCTCTTGTTATTCCATGTTCTTTGAGTATATCAAAATTTCGTCAATGAATATCGAAACAGAGTTTTCAAGGTAATGATGAGATACCTAATTCATAACACTCATGAATGTTGTTGGGGCATTAGTAACCCAGAAGGTATGATAAAAAATTGATAATGAGCATATGAGGTTGTAAAGGTTATTTTATATGTATCCTCCTCCCTTACCCTCAGCTGGTGATACCAAGATCGTAAGGAAATTTTTGAAAATACTAAATCTCCTTTAACTTGATCAAATAAATAATCATTCAAGGGTTGAAGATATTTTATTTTACAGTTATCTTATTAGGTTGTCATTAAAAAATGCATAAACTCATAGTTCCATCGCTCTTTCTAATAAATAAAAAAGGGGCTCCCCAAGTGGATATGCTTGGATGAAGATAAAAATTTTCCAATAATTCATGTAGTTGAATCTTAAGCTCAGATATGTGACGAATACTCATGTTTTAAGGGGTCTTCGACATAGGTGAAACTCCTGGCACTAAATATATGGTAAATTTTATATTTCTTTTGAGGGATGGTCTCGGAATTTCATCGGGAAGAGGATATGTAAAATCTGGAATGACAAGTATACTTTCTAAGGTACCTTGCTTCTCTTTTGAATTCACGTATCCCATCAGAATTGAAAAAACTCGAGAGCTATTTTTTGTTCAGTTTCCTAGATGGGAAGAATTAATAGGTCAATGTTTGATATGTCATTTTATTCGTTGAATTTATTTTCCAACCCATTCCTTATTAATATAACTTATGGTTTTGTCTTTACAATTTACTAAGTAGAAATTTCGTTCCAACAAATCAATATTGATTAAAATATCATAAGATCCTAGGAGAAATAGTTGTAAATCTACATGAATTTATTGACCTGCTATTACTATATAGAAATCGAAAATTCTAATTTTCACTCTTCTCTTGGCCCCAGTGCCAAGTTGAACCAACGAGGGGTTGCTAAATTTCCTAAGTGGAGATGAAATAGTTTTTTGGCCTTAGGACTAACATAACTTAAACTAGCTCCCGCGTTTATCAAAATTGATACATGACGGTTATGTATTTTACATTCAAACTCAATAATCGCAGATTGGTATTATGCTTGGTGGTACTCCAAAGAGGAATTATTCTTGGGTATACTTCTGGCCACCTCGCGAAATATGGATGCTTCTTGAATATCAGTTTCTTTCTCCAGCAGATTGCGATGAGGAAAATTATTGTAGTAGTGAGGCTTTCCCCACAACCCCAACATTATAATGGAGGTCTCTAAGATTGAAAAATATATTTTTTACTAGATGGCTTTGTCTCCTTAGCTTAAATTTCTTTTGAAATTATTCCCAAGACACCCCTTAATCATCTATTGTATGCATAGTTTTTATCTCCTCCCACCATAAAGTGACTTTTCCATATAATTGATAAATCACTTGTCTAGCCTTGAGATTATCATCATAATCATAGATTTGGAATTATTTGTTCATATTAATGATCCATGCCTCCACCTCCCCATCGCAGATTGGAGGCTTAATTTTCTTAAAATCCCATTTCAATTATACCCTTTCTTGCGACATATAGTAGGATTCTTATTTTTAATATGGTTTATCTTCTCTCGCAGAACTTCCATGTTTTCATAATGTAACGATATTATTTAAATCTATAAAATTTTCGTGCGATAAGCCACTATTTTTTGTTGCATGTATAATTACAGTCCCTTGTCATTACCATTTTTGGTTGGCACTACTACCAGGGTTTCTGTGATCGTGCCAATAATATTTCTTTGTTGATTTACTGTTACATTAATATATGCAGCTAGTATACCTTGCTTTGATGGATTTACCTGTTGTTGTAACTATAATTCTATTCATGAAATTATGTATTACTATACTAAGTTTCATATGCCATAATGCTTTTACTGCACAATGGTTCTAGTTATTTGACTCGTAACTGAATTTTATTGTTTTAAAGTTCATGGAATGTCTATCATTTACTCATTGCTATTTTCTAAAGAAATTCCCAATAAAGATAGCCCTCTACTGATGAGGTTCCATCTTTCCATGTGGTATACATAATTCTAATAAGGCTTGGTATCAAACTATTTCTGGGTCATTATGATGTATGTCTATAATTTTTTTCATCACCGGGTATATTTTTAGATTTAGGGATTTTTTGGTATGATACCACCATTTCTTGGTGTCCATTTAATAATTTTCATGTACTATTTTGGCTTAGTATCTTATTTATGGGTTTTTCCATATTATATACTCTAAAAGTATCAACACAACCAAAACCATTACCATTTAAACCACCACTTATAAATGTAATATCATAGAAAATTATAGGGAATAGGAACACATAACATTATAACTTATAACATTATATTTTGTATTTCTCATACTTATTTGCTTAAGTCTAGCACAAGATTGGAATGATAAATTAAAGACCCTTCCCCCGACCATATAGCTTGACAATCACGTCTAGAGTATTTCCCAAGCCTCTTTGGTTCTAACCAATCAAGTTTGGAAATACTACATTTCTTTCTTAGGCTTCAAGACTTCAGTCAAGTCTAATAAATTTATGTTATTTTCAAGTTTTCCATTGATTTGAAATTAACTTAGAAATACCCTCCTCTTGATACTTTCTGACATCTTTTCTTTCTTAGACAAAGTTTTTTCCTCTCTCCAACCGAATATCATTTCTATTATTTTAAGAAGAAACAAATTTAACATAATATTTTTTCACAATTTCCTACTTAGTCTACATTCACTACATCATATTTGATAAAAGTAAAAAATAAAAAATAAAAATTAATAAAAAAATATTTCAACTCGAGGGGAATATTTTTTCATCTTTTTAAATGATGGATCATTTGGGAATATTTTAATCTCTTTGAAGAATATATATATATATATATATATATATATATATATATGAAATTTAATTTATGATCCATCCTTTGGGAACACTTTCTTTTTTTATACGAAAATGCAGCAATAGTAAGCTGTTTCTTATATATATTTTTATTTATAATTTTCCCCTTTTTCTGGTTAATGTGTTACTGATTTTTGGTATTGAAACTACAATCATGCCGAGGTTTGAGCTGTATTTATAAGTTAAAATGAAATTTAGAATACTATTTTAGATATACTAACAACATAAAACTTAGCAATAGTCTATAGTTGGCTTCTTTATTTTGATGTTTTGTCTCTAGCTTTTTACATATTTATATAGATGAAAGAGTTTTCTCCACTTCAACTTGATCATAAAATTTCAAGAAAAAAATATTGTTTTCATGGGAAAACTGTCTTGAAAAAAGGAATTTCATCTATATATAGGAGTAGTCTTTAAGTGCGATTTTTTGGAGTTCCCCACATATTTCTAGCTAGAATTTGGTGACAAAGTTTCTAGTTGAATATCTATTTGTGTGGTTTAAATAGTTTTTTTTACTACATATATGGATTCAACACCCTCAAAAATGTTGGGGCACTTGGACTTTGAAGAGTCCACTTATCAAAAATGTTATTTCACTGAATTCATGTCTAATTCTAGAAAAATTAGATCAGAAAATAAAATGGAAAACTTTACAAAAAATCACACTTAAAACTACTAAATATATGTGTGTGTGTGTACCCATAATTTGTGGGATTAGTTTGGTTTATATATATTTATATAAATATTAATTTTTCATTTATTTGTTAGTGTTTCCATGATTTGTGGGATTTACTCTTAGTTTAAAAATTTATGGTTAAGGTAGTTATAATTAGTATTTATAAGTAAAAATGAAAAGTAAATATATATATATATTTTTGTTTGAATGTACTAAAAACTTCTGGCTTATCATTATCCTAAGAGCTCCTGTCCTTGGAATTTTATCACAACATTCCAATAATTTATAATGAAAAGTTTATTTTTTTAATTTTTTTTCAATATTTTCCAAAACGTTATGGCATAGCTAGAAAGAGGGTGGCTACACATCAAGCCTTATCACAAACCTTTCTAAAAAGCACACTCAAGCTACAAAAGGTAAAATACTAATTTCAATGTAAGATTAACCTTTTAGCATTGGACAAGTTTTGGTGTTCATGAGGGATAAACCTATAGCCATGGAATCACCTTGATGTAGTGATGGGATATGTATTCTAATGAAAATGATCTTGAGACTTAAGTAAAAGTCAATATATCAAACATCACCCATCATGTCATTCTTATTTTAAAACTATTTAAATGTAAATGTATTTATGTTTGGTGGTTGGAAGGAGTTATGATTACGCTCCTAATTAATATTTGAGTTGTCTCTTGTGAGACATTTTTGAAGTTTTTCCCATGGATTTTTCTGGTCTAATTTCTCTAAAATACTGCAAGAATTCATTGAGATCACAAGCAGGATGGTAACCACTACACAAACAAAGTGCTCTATGGGTTTTACAAGTCGATGAATCAATATATACAGTAAAAAAAAATAGTTTAAATAGCACAAATCAAGATTTCACGTCAAAATTTTAGTTGAGATTTAGGCAGCGGAAACTCCAAAATCTCACTAAGACACCTCCATTAATATTAATTGATTATTTTATTCCAACTACTTCGTATATAAAGTAAGTTTGATTTCTTCAAAAAATACTATACAAATCAGTATGGGACAAGTGTCCCTTAACATTAGATTTAAAAAATAAAATAATATTTACACTAAATATATATCGTTATATATTAATAGCAAAAGAAATTTGATGTCAAATAAAATATTAACATATTTATATTATCTTGTATATTTCATATCTATTATATATACAAATACATAAAGTAATTAAAAAAAATAATCTCATATTTTTCATATTCCAATGCCAAAATGAGGTGGATTTCTTCACTAGATATAAATATTTCAAATATTAATATAAAATAATTTCATCAACCTCCAATATGTATAAAAAGTGGAAAAGTAAATAAAAATTAAAAATAAAAGTAGTAAATAAAAATAATAAATTTCATATTTTAAGAAAAAGAGAAATTTTATGTGACATATAGATGTTTAACCATAATAATTTTTGGATAATTTTCAGTATAAAAATAATAAAATTATATATTTTTGTTCCTTTTTAAATTTTATAATTATAAATAAATGGATATTTTTGGATTATTCAATGTGATTGTTAAATTATATTATCAATATTGCAATTAGTTCATAAATCTTAATATCATTTTTAAAAGGAGTTTTGAAATTTTTTATCCCAGAATATTGGGAAAAAAAATTGAGATGAGATCTTCATTTGTGCTATTTCAACTAGTTTTCTTACTAGATGAATATGTATATATAAATTCAACACAGTGAAAATGTTTTGAAACTTACTCATCAAACGTATGATTTCAATAAATTCTTGCTAGATTTTAGAGAAATTAAACATGAAAAATCGATAAAAAAACTCCAAGAAAATCTCACTATAAAAAAAATTACACATATTAAAAAAAATAAAAACTATTATATAAATTGTAATGATTGAAGTAATAATGACATAGATATTAAAAAATAAAATTGAATAAATTATATCATTCTCTTCTATAAGTGGCAAATACTATATTCCTACCATGTATTAATTAAGGAAATTATCTATCCACTTTCACATTCATATGGTTGCGGGAAACATTCATTTAAAATCGCGCGTATACTTCCCTCTCATACAGATATTGACACTTCTTTTATATATATATATATATATATATATATATATATATATATATAAAAAGATGTTTTTAGCAAGTTAATCCTAGAGCAAGTTATGTTTTTGTTGATTTAGGGTTTCTGATCTTTCAATAAGGAAGTATGGCACCTCATTCGTCCCCTTGAGCCACAGATGTCACATCCTCAAGGAAAAGATTGTCAGTGTTTCTTAATGCTGAATCTCCAGATATTAGAATTTCAGAGGGAGGAAATGGAGCAATGTCAGCGTTTCCTAATACTGGATCTCCACACATTAGAAGTTCAGAGGGGGGGAATGAAGCAAATTCATCTCCTCGCTGTAGACCAACCGAGAAACATAAGCAGGTTTTGGAAGAACTATTCGCTGCAGGTCTCCGTCACCCTCTTCCACAGGATGTGACGGATATTGTGGCTTTGCTCGAACTCTATGGAGAGGTCAAAGAAAGGAGTGTTTTTTACTGGTTTCAAAACAGCCGCTCCCGCAAGAGACCGAAAGGAGAGAAAAATTCCATGCAGGAGTCATCTCAATATGGGAAGGAAATCACAGAGCTCTCTCTGGTAAACTCTACTTTTATGTCTATATTTTTCAATAATTTTAACTATTTTCTTAACAAATTCTTATTTTGGACCCTCTCTTCTTTCAGTTAATAGTAGTAACACGGAATCCTCAGTAGATCAAACCCAGTTTTCACTAGAGGTAAAAGGAAATGATTCGCAATTTACTATTTTAGCGATTATATGAATATTTGTGTATATTCATTTTGTAAAGAAAAAACAGCTGATTTATTATCAAGATAACTCTTCTGTTGTTTTACATTGAGTCGGAATCTCAGGAAAAAGCATCCAAGATACAGGGCGAACTGATTAGCCTCATTGTAAGACAACACTTCGAGCGTAAGAAGCCTAACTCCTCTTCTTCCGATGGTAAGATACATCATTACTTCTCTTTTTAGTTTTATATGCCCTTTAACGTTGCAGACTTCTTATTTTGTGGCGTTGTCTGTGTTCAGCCCCAACCCCAGGCCGCAACATTATCTACGAGACTTCAACTAAAGTAAGGAGATTCTTGATTCCTATTCTCCGTGATTTGTATGTTAATAGGGAGATATTTTATCAAATGCATAACAGAGGAATCCAATTGCATTTTAAGTTTTTGTGTATTTCATTACAGTTTTCGAAATTTTGATAGACATGGACAAAGTTTTTAGGTATTTAAAAGGGATTTGAGCATAATTTATTGCAGTGATGAATATGGGCAAAGTGAAATAGATAATAATTAAATTTGTTAATATCTATGAGATTATCAGAATATTAAGAAAATTGCAATTAAATAAATAGGCAAATAATGGACTTGGCTAGGTTGTTCTTTATTAGATTTGCAACATATTTAGCAATCTGCAATGAGCCTTCAGCGTTAAAATCTAAATCAAATGTTTTCTTTTCTTAGATACTCTTTTTCTTCAGCTGTGAGATATTACATTTACATCCAAATTCCTTTACTTTTATTATTGATTTCGAACTAAGAGTTTTCAAAGGTTTGAGATACATTTTCAAAATTGGTAACATTCTAATTTAAGTTACATTTTACTTTATGAGCAGGGACTAGAAATTTCAACAGAATATGAAAAGATGGCAGAATTGCTCGAGTTGTTCCCTCTGGGTGCAGAGGAACCTCAGATCACCAACGCTGAAAAGAAAGGCAGGTGGTGAATAGCGCACTCTTTGTAAAGGAAAGTGGAAGGTGGTGAAGAGTCGCATAATTAAAGTTATCTCATTTTTGCGGATATTCAGTGTTGTTTTAGTTTTCTGCTCTGTAACTTGGGAACCTTCTCCCAAAATCAAGTCTACTTTTGGTTTTTTATTATCTTAGCTTTCTGCAGTGTAACTACGGAATTCCTAAGGGAATCTAGGTTTCCCCTTCGTTCGGTATTAAGTTAGATTTATGCTGTGCAACTGGGGAATTTCATCGCGGAATCTATGTCTACTTTTCATTCTCTATCTAACTGGATAATTGCTTGACAGAATCTGTCGACTTTTGATTTTATATTAACTTCGATAGCTGGTGTGTAACTGAATAATTTCCTGAGATTTCGTCTACTTTTGATTTTGTATTAACTTGTATCTCTGAATTTCCTGCTGCAACGCTGATTGAGTAATTATTTTAAATCTAAAAATGTGTCCGCATGAATGATAAGAGTACGGGCAGATTTAGGAGATTATTAATTAAATACTCTTGCTCTTCACGGTTGCATTGAATATCCTTTTTTTTAAAAACAACAATGTTGGTCTCCTCTATGTTGGTTATCACGAAAAATATTCAAGATATGGCGTTAACATTTTCAAATTCAGCGTCCTTTTGTGAAGTGGTGAGTTTTTTTGGACTAAATTTATGAGTTCTTTTGGGTTAAATTGATAAGTACTTTTTGGGGCTAAATTAATATGTTTTTTTTTAAAGAGGATTAAGGTTAAATTCAATATTATGTTTTTTTTGTTTATTAAGTTGTTTGTAATCTTCCATGGTTGATTTGTGATCTCAGAATCTTCATTTAGCACAAAATTTTACAAAATTTATATTCTTTTCAAATTTTTCACTAATTTGAAATCAATTTAGAAAAAACCCTCCTCTTGACACTCGCTATCATCTTTTCCTTCATGGACAAAGTTTTGTCCTCCCTCCCCTTCCTTCCCCAAGCCTCCTCGAGCTCTTTGCCTTTTTCTTCCTTTCAAAGGGGTTGAGAGGAAAGAGGTATAACCACCATAGCTCTAAGATAGTTTTATTTCCATCTTTTCCCACAACCGAATATCATTTCTATTATTTTAAAAAGAGACAAATTTAACATAAGCTTGGTTCACAATTTCCTACTTAGTTTACATTCATTGCATCACATTTGGTAGAAGTAAAAAAAATAAAAATATTTTAATAAAAAATTATTTAACCTCGAGAGGAAATATTTTAATCCCTCTAAAGAAAAAAAAATTCTTTTAAAAAAAAAAATTCTAATTTATGATATAGCAAGTTGTTTCTTATATATAGTTTTATTTATAATTTTCCCTTTTTTTCTTGTTAATGTGTCATTGATTTTTGGGATTGAAACTACAATCATGCCTAGGTTTGAGTTGTATTTATAACTTAAAAATGAAATTTAGAATACAATTTTAGATATACTAATAACATAAAACTCCTTTTTTAGTTTGACTTTTTGTCTTTGGTCTTTTATATATTTATATAGATGAAATAGTTTTCTCCACTTGAAGTTAATCATACAATTTCAAGAAAATTTAATTTTTTCTGGTTAAAATTAATGAGAAAAAATTCTTGAAAAGGCATTTGTCTATATATAGGAGTAGTCTTTAAGTGCGACATTTTGGAGTTCCCCCCATATTTCTAGCTAGAATTTGTTGACAAAGTTTCTCACTAAATATCTATTTGTGTTGTTTAAAGTATTTTTTTTTATTACAATATGGACTCAACACCCTCAAAAACCTTGGGGCACTTGGAATTTGAAGAGTGCACCTATCAAAAGTGTGATTTCAATGAATTCCTCTCTAATTCTAGAGAAACAATGTTACACTTAAAACTACCACACATACACACACACATCTGTGTCCATAATTTCTGAGATTAGGTTTACTTATATATATTTATATAAATATATATTTTTCATTTATTTGTTAGTGTTTCCATGATTTGTTAGATTTACTCTTGGTTTAATAATTTGTGATTAAGATAGCTAAAATTCGTATTTAATAGTTAAAATAGAAAGTATATATATATATATATATATATATATATATATATATATATATATATATATATATATATATATATATATATATATATATTAAATGTATTAAAAACTTATGGCTTAGCAAGATCCTAAGAGCTCTTATCCTTGGAATCTGATCACAACATTCCAATAATTTAAAATGAATAGTTAATTTTTTTTTTCAATATTTTCCAAAACCTTATGGCTTAGATAGAGAGGGGGTGGCTACACACTAAGCCTTATCAGAAACCTTTCTCAAAAACACTAAAGCTACCGAAGGTAAAATACTAATTTCAATGCATTGGACAAGTTTTAGTGTTCATGAGGGATAAACCTATAGCCATGGAATCACCTTGATATAGTGATGGGATAAGTATTCTAATGAAAATGATCTTGTGACTTCACTAAAAGTCAATATATTAAACACTACCCATTATTTCATTCCTATTTTAAACCCATTTAAATGTAAATGTATTTATGTTTGGTGGTTGGAAGGAATTATGATTACGCTCCTAATCAATATTCGAGTTGTCTTTGGTGAGACTTTTTTGAAGTTTTCCCATGGATTTTTTGGGTCTAATTTCTCTAAAATAGTGCAATAATTCATTGAAATCACAAGTTTTATGGTAATCACTGCACAAAAAAAGTTCTCTTGGGGTTTTGCAGGGTGATCTATCAATATATCAATATATAGAGTAAAAAAACTAATTTAAATAACACAAATCAAGATTTCACGTCAAAATTTTTTGTGATACTTAGACAGCAGAAACTCCAAAATCTCACTAGGACACCTCCATTAATATTAATTAATTATTTTATTTGAAAGAATTCTAGTATATATTAAGATTGAATTATTCAAAAAGTACTTTACAAATGAGTATGGGAGAAATGTCCCTTAACATTACATTTTGAAAATAAAATAGTATTTCCACTAAATATATATAGTTATATATTAATAACAAAAATAAATTAATGTTAATGACCAATAAAATATTAAAATATTTATATTATGTTATTTATTTTATATTAACTATATTTATAAATACATAAAGTAATTAAAGAAAATCTCATATTTTTCATATTCCAATGCCAAAAGGGGTGGATTTCTTCACTAGTTATAAATATTTCAATATTTATGTTAATATTTCAATATTTTATCAATCTCCAATATGTATAAAAAGTGGAAAAGAAAATAAAAATAATAAATTTCATAGTTCAACAAAAAGAGAAGGTTTATGTGACCTGAATAATTTTTGGATTATAAATAAATGGATATTTTTGGATTACTCAATGTGATTGTTGAATTATATTATCAAAATTTCAATTAGTTCATAAATCTTAATATCATTTTTAAAAGGAGTTTTGAAATTTCTAATGTCAGAATATTGAGAAAAAAATTTGAGATGAAATCTTGATTTCTGTTATTTCAACTAATTTTCTTAATATATTGTCATATACATACCCAAAACTTACCATACAAAAAAAAATTATAACCTATCATCATCGAAGTGATTATATTATTCGAACATTAAATCATACGAAATTAAAATGCAATGACATATTTGTTACGGGCTAGGTACAGGATTATCAATACACAAACATTCATCGTTTATTATACTGGTACCAATTTCTGTCAACTTATGGCTCCGGGGTGTATATCAAACTTGGCGTTATGGTGATTCTTTATTGCAAGGTGTTATGAGTTGTACTGATAATCAATTGTTGTTATGAACTTGTGTATTATACTATGTGACCTTGCCACTTGTCCACATTTCCGCTTGGAGATATACGCCGAGGGTTTAATCTTTGGATAATGTGAATTATGCAATTTCCGATTTGTGTTATTTGCGTCAACTCTGATATCGCATTGTTTCTAACACTTGGTTGATTGTGAGCCCTCCCCATGGCTTCACCTTAAATGCAAATTAATGTTCTGGCGTACTGCCAGCGAGGCTTGGCATGACTATCCTTCTGGTGGCTCTTTCCCTCTAGTCTTCTCCGCGAAGTTCTGCTCTCCAACTCTAACTTGCTGATTTTTGCCTATCGCGTTCTCTGGAGTTCTTCTTTCAGTTGACAGAAGGTAAGAAGGTTTTGCGCTCCGAATATCATCGGTGGCCATGGTGCCAAGGGAGAACCGATTCATATCCAAAGCACAGACTCTTTTAAATTTAGATAATGTTGATGCGCATAGCCACCTGGTGAGGAGGAATGCATTTCCTTTCTGGTTTCGTCGTTTACTCTTCAGGTAATTGCTCAGGTTATTAACTTGTGCATCTCTCATTCGTTATGCAGGTTCAGTTTTCATTTTTTTCTTGTGTATGTTTATGGCAGGGTGCCTGAAACCCTGAGCTGCCCTTTGCTTCGAGTTCGCATCTCTCTTCAGATGGGTTATTTCAACTTCCAGAAGGCACTGGTAAGTTCCTTCTTTATTCTCAGACCCACCCACCGCAACCTTGTTTACATACACATTCATTCTCTCGAACATAAACTTGTAATGAACGTTATTGACTGTCCCAATCTCTGCCTATTCACAGGTTAGCCAGATTTCGGACTTGTCAACTCAAAGGTAAGCTACTGTGCGCGATGAATTTCCCGCTTAGCTTCCTAATTCATTCTTTAAGTTTCCATTACGATAGCTCGTGTTTTGTTTTGGTAATTTAACACCTATTGTGGTTAAAATGCACGTAAGACCGGCCCCTTGTCTCTATACTGCAACTAACAGATATTCGAATTTCAAGACCCGAGCTAACAGTCAGAACTCCAATCTTCCAAGTACTACCTCTGTTGGCCGGAGGAAATGATCTCTGGGTCGAATCCTTGTTAATTCTTCGACCTCTGTCCGTCCTTGTTATTTTAGGGTTGAATATTTGTGACAGAGCTCCGTTTATATGTACTTGGTGTTTGCGGTTAACACTTTCCACCAGGGTTTTTAAGTTATGTCGGACCGTGTTTACGAAGCACTAGTTTTTCTTTGCGCCAGGGTTCTTGTTTAATTTACTATTGCTGTGGCCATTCTGCGGTCTAACTATATTTCGACGAACATAGTCCGTTCTTCTTGACTGTTAAATGTTATATTTATATGAGATTCGTGATCCTCTATAGTTTATTTTCACTACGATCTGAATCTTGCTATGTATTCTTTTGTTCTAGACATCAAGGCCTGAATTTATATTCCGACCCTTTTCCACAGGGTTACGGAAATCTATTTCAGTACTCAGTTTTTGCATGCGTAGCTTTCATGCTCTATGCGGGGTTTTATTTCTAGATTGGATTTAGTTTTCACATTATAACTACTGTGCACTGGTTATTTCCATTTCCGGATCTTGCGTTACAGTTTTGGTAAGGTTATACCGTCCTTCTTGCTGACTTGTCGAGCATTGTACTCTTATCATGATGTGATATTCCGTAGGCCGTTACTGTTCTTTACTGAGTTCTTGGTTTCTCTACTCGTTCTCTTCCAAGATGGTAGTTACCCTGCAATTGAACGTTATTTTTCCTTTCTTGTACCTCCAAATGTTTTCTTTCACTCAGTATACTATTTTTTTTTAGTTTTTGCATATAATGAGTAAGAACAGATATGAATAGGAAAGGATTCCAAATAATGCACCTCCTTATGGTTTCATCCTAAATAGAATCTTTTAGTGCCTTTTTCTGGAATTTAAACTTAAATGTAACCCCTAGCCAGAGAATTTATCAACTGAACATTTACAACATTTTCCAACAGTAATTCTGGAAATGAATACAAATTTAGATGCTAGATTTAAACTCGTTTCTTCTCTGCATTCATTTATAAGCATGGTACATTTCCCTACTGATAATTCTACAATATGACAGTAAAATAACAGTTCTGAAGTACTTATCTGTATTTACTTATATTGAAATAACTCAGATTATCGCATTAGTACTTATATGTAGGGATATGTTTGTCTAAGCTGTTGTCCACCCAACCTTCAAGGGAGGCTATCACGTCCTCCGCTTGCCCCCTAGCTCCAGAAACTGATTGGTGCCACGGGTAAAACAGTGGAATATCCTGCTGTGACCTATGGATATCAATTCCAGTCACTAACAGTCAAACTTTGGCTTGCACAAGGGTTCTCCGAAGATATTTTCAACTGGTCTCATACCAGCTCAAGAAAATACTTTCCCTTTCTTGCCCATTTTCCAGAACCCCTCTCCATCATCTGGATTCCCTCTTTATCCCATGAGGAGGGGTAACTGTTTCCAACTATCGCCAACCACCATCTATTCTGGGAAACTAATACCAACAGCTTAGCAGTTTCCCTTTCATTCATTGTTTCTCTTTTAAATAAATCAACAAAATAAAATAAATATGATTTTTGTCTTAACATATAACCATTAAGTATTTCTTATCAGAAATTAAAAATAACAAATTGTTTAAACTAGTTAATGCTAACTAATCTTTAATTGCAGCTGTCACATATATATATATATAGAACACCGTGAAAATATTTTCGAACTTACTCATCAAACCTGTGATTTCAATAAATTCTTGCTTGATTTTAGAGAAATAAATCTGAAAAATCCATGAGAAACTTCAGAAAAATCTCACTATGAAAAATGTTTACAATTATTAAAAAAATAAAAACTAATATATAAATTGTAATGATGAAGTATTAATTAAACAGATATTAAAAAAAAAAGAATAAATTGTATCATTGTCATCTATAAGTGGCAAATACTATATTCTTACCATGTATTAATTAAGGAATTTATCTATCCACTTTCACATTATTATGGTTGCGGGAAACATTTTTTTAAAATCACGCTTATACATTCATTTAAAATCGCGCGTATACTTTCCTCTCATACAGATATTGACACTATATATATATATATATATATATATATATATATGCCTATAAGATGTTTTAGCAAGTTAATCCTAGAGCAAGTTAATTTTTGTTTATTTAGGGTTTCTGATCTTTCATTAAGGAAGGATGGCACATCATTCATCCCCTTCACCCATAGATGTCACATAAAGTCATCAAGGAAAAATTTGTTAGTGTTTCTTAATGTTGGATCTCCACATATTAGAAGTTCAGACGGGGCAAATGGGGCAATATCTGGTTTTCTTAATACTATATCTCCTAATATTATAAGTTGGGAGGAAGGAAGAATATTCTCGAGACTTCAATGAATATAGTTACATTTTCAACTCAAGTAAGGAGATTCTCGATAACATTTGTCCGTCATTTGTATGGTAATAGGGAGATATTTTATCAAATGCATAAGAGAGGAATCCAATTGCATTTTAGGTTTTAGCGGATTTGATTGTAGTTTTCGAAATTTTGATAGATACGGACAAAGTTTTTTGTGTTTTTAAAAGGAATTTGAGCATAATTCATTGCAGTTTTCCAAATTTTGATGGATATGGACCAAGTCAAATAGTTAACCATTAAATTTGTTAATATTTATGAAACTAAAAAAATATTAAGAAAATTGCAATTAAATAAATAGGCAAATAATGGACTTGGCTAGATTGTTCTTTATTAGATTTCCAACATATTTAGGAATCTTCAATGAGCCTTTATCATTAAAATCTAAATCAAATGTTTTCTATCTCTTTTTTTCTTCCTGTGTGAGATATCACATTTACATCCAAATACCTTAGCTTTTATTATTGATTTCGAACTAAAATTTTTCAAACTTTTGAGATACATTTTCCAAATTGGTAACATTCTAATTTAAGTTACATTTTACTTTAGGAGCAGGTACTCGAAATTTCAACAAAATATGAAAAGAGGAGAGAATTGTTGTCGTTGTTCCCTTTGTAGCCCGACGAAACCTCAGATCACCAATGGTTCAAAGAAAGGTAGGTGGTGAATAGCATAGTATTTGTAAAGGAAAGCGGAAGGTGGTGAAGAGTCACATAATTAAAGTTATCTCATTAAAGTTACGTGTGTTGCGAAGTCTACTTTAGATTCAATATTATTTTAGTTTTATGCTGTGTAACATGGGAAATTTCTCCCAAAATCAAAGTCTACTTTTGGTTTTTTATTATCTTAGCTTTCTACAGTGTAACTACGGAATTCCTAAGGGGATCTAAGTTTCCCTTTCGTTTTGTATTAAGTTAGATTTATGCTATGCAACTGGGGAATTTTTGTTGAAATATTAAAGTCACATGTGTACCCCGTGCAGGTAGAAAACAAAGTACAAAGGGGCAGAGAACTTGCATGCACAACACTGTGCATTCAAGAGGAATGGAGAACCGTATGGTGAATTTATGTTTTATGAGTCATAGCCGACTTTGCAAAGGAGAAATTGAAGAAAGTCATGGTTCAACCATGGAATCGCAGTTTTTCATTAGAGAGAAGTCGTTTCGGGCTTTTAAGCCCTCACCAACCAATTAGAACCATGTTTTGATTCATGCACCAAGTATTTTTAAACTTATGAATTGGGCCACGTCATTTCTGGTCCCCACCACTTCATCGCCAATCACAAAGTTTATTTTTAAGTGTCTTGTTGATATGAAGTCTTGCCGATATAATTCATGTGATGTGATATCAGCATATCGCGATAGCCATTCCCAAAGGCCACCGGATATGTTATGTTCTGAAGGTTTGTTGCAATGCGATGCGTTGTGGTCCCTACCTCCATCGCTCATCGCAATCACTCATCACAGAAGTTCTCCGCCCATCCAAAATATTTTTCCGAAGTTTTAAACTTCCAATGGTGTGATGCGATGTGGCCCCACCACAATCGCTCACCGCCACATCTAAAAATTGTTGTTCAACCATTCCACTCGTTCCATCGCTGATGAGCTGATGCGATGCAGATCCCACATCACTCATCATGCCATCGCACATTGCTCATCGTCGTCTGCCAAACCATTCAACCATCTGATATGTGTTACTACCAATGTGACGATGCGATGTGGTCCCCACATCCATCACACATTGCAATCACCAAGTCCAAAGGTCCATCTGTAACCGTGATCCATCGATCGCCGATTGCGATGTGGGCTCCAGTCGCATATCGCGCAAATAAAATTTTGTTTAAAGTTCAATTTTTTTCGAAGAATTATAGTGTTATAGGGCCAGTTCAAAGGTTTTCAAAGAATCGTTGGGTGCCTCTACATTTGAACAAGGCTGCTACGTTTACCCAGAGATCAACGATGGAGATTCTTTATGCAGACATGGCACAGATCCATTGAATCCACAGAGGGGTGCCTCCGTAGGGACCCACAGAGAATATTTTACATTTCGTTTCATAATCTGTTTATGTTTTTGTTTTATGTAACGTCATGCAATATATATAAAGTGTAAATTCCGTAGGAAAAATGTAATGTTGCATTGCTGTGTAAGCCCACAGGAAGAGAAAACACATTAAGACCACATAGCATTGTTTTGTGCAGTTTTGAGAGACAGAGAGAAGATTTATGAGCAATACATCTGTAGCAGTCAAGAATTTTTTGTAATCCCACTTCAGTGGAAGAAAGTTTAATATTTTTTAGTCTGTTAATGAAATAGAAAGCATTTTATGCCAACTCTGTCTAGTAGTAGCAAAATTTAATTTATTCTCTGTGTTAGAAGGAGAGTATTATTCTCTCAGTTATTTGTTCTGGAATTATCAGAAATTCCAACAAGGTATCAGAGCTAATCCAGTCTATTTGAAAGTGTCAAAGAAGCTTAACGAAGAAGGAAGATTTTTTGCAACAGTTCTCCAGCAGCGTGAAGGCTCAACAGAAGTTTAAAGTCCAGGTATTTCTCAAAAAAGATAGAGTTGTTGTTTTGATAAAAGAATAGTTCTTAGAAATAGATTTTTGTCTTTTAAAGAAGGAAAGACTATTTGTTTATTAAAAACATAGTCAAGTTTATTAAAGTTCAATTTATAAGTAATGGTTGGACCAAGAACTAGTATGAGTATTGGAAATGCTCAGCTTCCCCAATATAATGGGAAGAACTATGATTTTTGGGCCATTACCTGACAACCCTATTTTCCTCACAAGACTTATGGAAATTTGTAGAAGATTGTTTTGATGAATCATTTGATCAGCAGGCCTTTAATGCCTTAACACAGGCATAGAAGGATTTATTGAAGAGTAATAGAAAGAAGGACTCTAAATACCTCTTATATCTCTATCAAGTAGTACATGAGAGTGCATTTCCAAGGATAGCAGTAGCTAAGAGATCCAAGGATGCATCGAAAACTCTTAAAATAGCCTATCAAGGTTTGGAGAAAGTGAAGACAGCAAAACTACAATTGCTGAGGAGAGATTTTGAAACTCTCTGTATGAAAGAGTCTGATAGCATAGATTAATTCTTCACACATGTGATTGGGATGGTCATGCAGATAAGGTCCCATGGAGAAACACTTGAAGAAAGAAGGATAGTGGAGAAACTATTGAGGATCCTAACCTCAAGGTTTGATATTATTGTTACCACCATAGAAGAGACTAAGGATCCGAAATATTCCACTGAAGTTTTAAATTGTCGATGGTGTGATGTGATGTGGTCCCACCACAGTCACTCACTACAACATCAAAAAAAATTTGTTCAACTATTCCGCTCGTTCCATCGTTGATGCGTCGATGCGATGTAGATCCCACATCACTCATCGTGCCATCGCACATTTCTCATCGTCATCCTCCAAACCATTCAACCACCCAATATGTGTTATTTCCAATGTGCTGATGTGATGTGGTCCCCAGATCCATCGCACATCGCAATCTTTAAGTCAAAAGGTCCATCCGTAACCATGATCCGTCGATCGCCGATTGCGATGTGGGCACCACTTGCATATCGCGCAAATAAAATTTTGTTTAAAGTTCAAATTTTTTTGAAGAATTATAGTGTTACGGGGCTAGTTCAAAGTTTTTCAAAGAATCGTTGGGTGCCTCTGCATTTGAACAAGGCTGGTACGTTTACCCAGAGATCAATGGTGGAGATTCTTTATGGGGACATGGCACAGATCCATTGAATCCACAGAGGGGTGCCTCCATAGGGACACAAAGAGAAGATTTTACATTTCATTTCATTAATCTATTTATGTTTTTGTTTTATGTAACATCATGCCATATATATAAAGTGTAAAGTCCGTAGTCACAAAGTAATGTTGCATTGTTGTGTAAGCCCACAGGTAGAGAAAAAACATTAAGACCAAATAGCATTGTTTTGTGCAATTTTGAGAGACAGAGAGAAGATTTATGAGCAGTAAGTCTGTAGCAGTCAAGAATTTTTTGTAATCCCACTTCAATGGAAGAAAGTTGTAATATTTTTTAGTCTATTCATGAAATAGAAAGCATTTTATGCCAACTCTGTCTAGTAGCAGCAAAATTTATTTTATTCTATGTGTTAGAAGGAGAGTATTATTCTCTCAGTTATTTGTTCTGGAATTATCAGAAATTCCAACATGGTATCAAAGCTAATCCAGTCTGTTTAAAAGTGTCAAAGAAAATGAAGGAAGAAGGAAGATTTGATGCAACAGTTCTCCAGCAGCGTGAAGGATCAACAGAAGTTTAAAGTCCAGGTATTTCTAAAAAAAAATATAGTTGTTGTTTTGATTAAAATAATAGTTCTCAGAAATAGAGTTTTTTCTTTTAAAGAAGGAAAGACTATTTGTTTATTAAAAACACAGTCAAGTTTATTAAAGTCCAGTTTATAAGTAATGGTCGGACCAAGCACTAGTATGAGTATTGGAAATGCTCAACTTCCCCAATTTAATGGGAAGAACTACGATTTTTGGGCCATTACCATGATAACCCTATTTTCCTCACAGGACTTATGGAAATTTGTAGAAGATTGTTTTGATGAATCATTTGATGAGCAGGCCTTTAATGCCTTAACACATGCATAGAAGGATTTATTGAAGAGTATTAGAAAGAAGGACTCTAAAGACCTCTTCTATCTCTATCAAGCAGTACATGAGAGTGTGTTTCCAAGGATAGTAGCAGCTAAGAGATCCAAGGATGCATGGAAAAATCTTAAAATAGCCTATCAAGGTATGGAGAAAGTGAAGACAACAAAACTACAATTGCTGAGGAGAGATTTTGAAACTCTCTGTATGAAAGAGTCTGATAACATAGACTCATTCTTCGCACATGTGATTGGGATGGTCATGCAGATAAGGTCCCATGGAGAAACACTTGAAAAAAGAAGGATAGTGGATAAACTATTGAGGATCCTACCCTCAAGTTTTGATATTATTGTTACCACCATAGAGGAGACTAAGGATCTCTCAAAATTCACAGTAGATGAACTTCATGCATCACTGATGACTCATGAACAGAGATTTGGAAGATCTGTAAAAACATTTCTAGAGCATGCCTTCAAGACCCAGATGCCTTTTGGAAGAGGAAGATGTCAAGGCAGAGGAAGAGGAAGAGGCCGAAGCCAAAGCAGAGGAGGAAGAAACAGCCCTTCTCATACTCATGGAAGGAGCAACAATCAGAATCAAAGCCATGGCCAAAGCAGTAGCCAGCAAGGTGGAAACTAACATGCTCATGGACAAAGGTATGACAAATCCAATGTACAATGTCATTATTGAAAGAATATGGGCACTATGTCAATTAGTGTAGGAAAAAGAAAAATGACATGAATAATAGGCAGAATGATAATGTAGCAAAAGAAGAAAAGAACCCAAAGAATCTGCTGTTAACATGTAATGTAGCACAAGATAGACAGGATGATGTATGGTTCTTAGATTCAGGCTGCAGTAATCACATGACTGGAAACATAGCAATGTTTGCCAATCTTGATGAAGAAGTAAAGTATGAAGTAAAAATTGGAATTTATACTAAGATATTTGTCAATGGAAAAGGTAGAGTAAGTATCCGTGCAAGAAATGGTGAGCAGAAATTTGTGCCAGATGTGTACTATGTTCCTGGCGTGAAGTGTAATATTTTGAGCATTGGGTAGCTCATTAACAAAGGTTACAATGTATTCTTCAAATGATGTGTGCACAATAATGGACATACCTCCAAGAAAGAAGGTTATTGCTGAAATAAAAATGACCAGAAATACAATGTTTCCACTCAAGCTCAATACTGACTTGAAGGGAAAAGGAAAGAATGTGGCAGCTGTAACTCAAGAGGTCTTTCAGAAGGAAGTGAAAGATGATAATTTGTTATGGCACTTGAGATTTGGACATCTCAATTTCGGAGGTGTAAATTTGATGCACAGAAAAGGAATGGTAAGAGGACTACGATTGATAGAGAAACTGGACAGCCTATGTGAAGCGTGCATCTTGGGAAGACAACACAGAGAAAACTTTCCATCAGGAAATAGCATAAAGGCGAAAGAACCCTTAGAAATGATCCATTCATATTTATGTGGCCTGATGCAAAAAACATCAGTTTCAGGCAACAATTACACGCTAACCTTCATTGATGATTTCACAAGGAAATTATGGGTTTATTTTTTGAAATATAAAAGTGGAGTTTTTGAAAAAATTTGCCACTTTAAAGCTCTAGTAGAGAAATAGAGTGGGTAGCATATCAAAGTCCTAATAACTGATAGAGGAGGTGAGTAAATCTCAAAATAATTTCTGCATTTTTGCAGAGAGAATGACATACAAAAACAGTTTACAACAAGGTACACACCACATCAAAATGGATTTGCTGAAAGGAAGAATCGAACCATTATGGAAATGGTGAGAAGTATGCTAAAGGAAAAACACTTGCCAAATTATTATTTGGCAGAAGCTATAAATTGTGTTGTGTATATTTTAAATAGATGCCCAACAAAAGCTGTAATGAATAGAATTCTAGAAGAAGCGTGGAGTGGGAAAAAAACAAGGAGTCACCGACATGAGAGTTTTTGGATGTGTGGCTTACGTACACATTCAAGATCAGTTGAGAAAGAAGTTGGATAGTAAGGGGGAGAATTGCATCTTCCTTGGATATTGTGAATATTCCAAGGGATATAGATTGTATAACCCATCCACAAAGAAATTTGTAATAAGCAGAGAGGTGAAATTCATTGAAGAAGAAGCATGGGATGGAAGCATTGAGAAAATAGTCAATGTTAAAAGTTGTTTGTCTCATGATGAAGATGAGGAAGATGTGGCTAAAAATAACACTTCATGAGTAGCACCACCTCCACCAACATAAGGACAGCAAGGGACACTTCAAGTAGGAGTAAGAACACCCTTGAGAAGTAATGAGAGTGATTCTCCAAGAACACCACATGGAGCAGATTTGAGTGCTTCTTCAAGCACATGTACACCAAAGGAAAGAGAAATCAGATTCAGAAATTTAAATGAAATTTATGAGGAAGAGATATAAAATGAGGGTATGAACTCTTTGTTTACCTTATATTGTCATGTTGATGATCCTATTCATTTTGAAGATGCCATAAAAGATAGAAAATTGATAGAAGCTATGGATGATGAAATTAATGCCATAGAGAAAAATAAAACTTGGGAGTTGATTAATCTCCGAGAAGGTAAAGAAGTCATTGGAGTAAAATGGGTCTACAAGACCAAAAGAAATGCTTAAGTTAAGATAGAAATACACAAGGCCATACTTGTTGTTAAAGGATATAAGCAGCATCATGGAAGAGACTATGAAGAAACTTTTGCACCAGCTGCAAGAATGGAAACAGTGAGAGCAGTGTTGTCCATAGTAGCACAAAACAAATGGAAAGTTTACCAAATGGATGTAAAATCAACATTTTTAAATGGAGTTTTAATGGAAGAGGTTTATGTTGAAAAACCTTTAGGCTATGAGAAAAAGGGCCAAGAGCACAAGGTTTGCAGATTGAAGAAAGCTCTTTATTGACTGAAGCAAGCACCAAGAGCATGGTACAGTAGGATAGATTCCTATCTACTGGAAAATGAGTTTGAAAAATGTGAAGGTGAACCCACATTATACATCAAAGAAAAATATCACAAGATGCTCATTGTTGTTTTATATGTTGATGATGTGATATTCATAGGTAATGATAATTACCTCATTGAAAATTTTAAAACAGTCATGAAAGATGAAATTGGAATGATTGATATGGGATTGTTAAGATACTTATTAGGCATAGAAGTAGAACGAAATGAAAATGTAATTTTTATCTCTCAAGCAAACTATATTAATGAAGTATTGGCAAGATTTAATATGCAGGAGTGCAAGGAAACAGTTACTCCCATAGTAATGGGATTGAAGTTGAGTAAAGATGACAACAACAAGGATTTTGATCTTAGCTTGTATAAGAGTATAGTTGGCAGCCTCATGTATTTAACTGCAACTAGGCTAGATATTATGCATGCTTTTAGTTTGATTTCCAGATTTATGGATAGGCCAAAAGAAGCACATTGGCAAGGAACAAAAAGAATTCAGAGGTATGTGAAAGGAACTAAAAAGTATGGTATTTTATATACTACTTCAAAAAATTCTAAATTAATTCAATATAGTGATAGTGATTGTGCTGGAAGCATTGATGACCATAAAAGTACTTTTGGTTATGTTTTTCATATTGGTTCATGAGCCATTTCATGGGCTTGTAAGAAACAGCCTGTTGGAGCATTATCTACAGCAGAGGTAGAGTATGTAGCAGCTACAGTGGCAGCGTGTCAATCAGTATGGATGAGAAGATTGTTGAGAAATTTGTGCCAAGAACAGGTAAAAGGCACAGTGATATATTGTGACAACAGCTCAGCTATTGCATTGTGAAAGAATTTTTTGTTTCATAAAAGAACTAAACATATAGATGCCAAGTTTCAGTATATCAGAGAATTGGTGAATGATAGAGAAATTATTCTATGACATTTTAGAACAGAGGAGCAATTTGCAGACATATTGACAGAGCCATTGGGTAAAAAGAGTTTTGAATATTTAAGAAAATGCCTAGGTATGACTGATAACCCAGAAGCTGGCTTGAAGGGGGAGTGTTGAAATATGAAAGTCACCTGTGTACCCCGTGTAGGTAGAAAACAGAGTACAAAGTGGAAGAGAACTTGCGTTCACAACACTGTGCATTCAAGAGGAATGGAGAACCATAAGGTGAATTTATGTTTTATGGGCCGTAGCTAACATTGCAAAGGAGAAATTAAATAAATTCATGGTTCAACCACACAACAACAATTTTTAATTAAAGAGAAGTCATTTTGGGATTTTAAGCCCTCACCAACAAATCAAAACCAAGTTTTGATTCACACGCCAAGTATTTTTAAACTTATGAAGTAGGCCACATCATCTGTGGTCCCCACCACTACATCGCCAATTGCAAAGTTTATTTTTAAGTGTGTTGTGGATATGAAGTCCCACCGATATAATTCATGTGATGCGATATTGCCATTTCACAATCGCCATTCCCAAAGGCCACCGCATATGCTATGTTACAAAGGTTTGTTACGATGTGATGCAATGTGGTCCCTACCACCATTGCTTGTCATAGAAGCTCTCCGCCCATCTAAAATGTTTCGTTGAAGTTTTAAACTGCCGATTGTGTGATGTGATGCGGTGTCACACCTCCAAATTTCACACCCAACAAAAATTTTCTTCATGAACTTAGACTTGTAAGTATAGATCTATTATGACAGTTCATCTATTTATCATGATAATTTACACTTGTCTCACATACCTTTGCGAGTTCGCCTTTAACTTTCGGTCACATAACTCATTTATTTATTCATTGGGTATACGTAACCCTATGGCACATTAATATATATAACAAAACATGGTTTAATATAACCCTTTCCACTATTTACATTGACGATTTCCTCCGCCATGTATCTTGGTATATAACTTGAGGGAATGATTTGGTTATTTGTTGTTTGTATGATTCGTCATAATATGGGAATGGATTGTTTCCATGCATTTGAGATTAACTCTCATATCTACCTATTGACGTGACCACACATCATGGCACATAGAATAGTCCATTTGATTTCGATTATTGTGCTTTGCATTTAACTTAATATACACGTAAATCATATGGTCGAATTGGATTTTGGTTGCTAATTGCATCACCGCGAGGGACTTAAATCCATGCCAGATGTCATCATAATAATTGAACGTTGTATGGTTTGTGGAGTTTGTCATACCCCGTCGCTTGCTTACCTGGTGCATCCACGTCGATGCGCTAGCTCGACTTGCAGCCATGCCAATCTACTCGCAGGACAATTCGCATTAAATTTGGACTTACTCTCCATTAACATGATATGGTAGTATTAACTTCTCCATAGCTACCCTTGATCCGTGGCTTGTCTTCCACGATCCTGCCAAGTGGACGATGGTGATCGGTCTTGGTTAGGGTTAAGGCGGTTATCCAAGAGTTATATAAGTCTCGATGGTATAACGAAGTCGGGTTTCTGCATTCTTCGTTTTGTTCTGCACCTCTGCGCCAACATCATTCTGCATTCGGCCCAAGGGTTGGTGATTCTCTGTTGCAGAGAAAACCATGGCGCTTCAGTTTTATCCACCATATATCAGGTAAGTTACTTCGGCGCTCATTGTTTATTTTAGTGTATTGCTTAAATGATTTCAGGTCGTTTCTCATGGCTGGCCATAACTCCGAATTTGATTATGTATTGACTCTTTAGTAAGGGGAATACTTCTTGTTTAAGGATATTCCATAAGAGATGCGAGTCATATGCTCAGTACCATAATGAGGTTGATTTCCTATTTCAGGGTTTTCGTTTACCCTACCACGGCAGTTTCATAGGACGCGACCAGTTCGTTTTACATCTTCTGCATTGCATGATGCGCATCTCTGCCAAGCAGACATCTAATATTCAGTGGATTTTTACAAGGTATACTCCTATGAATCTCATTTCTGTCTGAACTTGTATCTTCCTCCCTATTCTCTTCGGAGGTATTGCGTATTAATCTATTTTTGTATACAATTTTAAATTTCGGGGCTCGACGTGTATGAACCTTATGCTCCTCAGGTATGGTTTTAATCTCAATACAATTTTCATCTTCCACTTGATTCTGTACGACAGAGCCAATTGACTAATTCTCTTTCGTTTTTGCTGCCTTTTTCGTTTACAGGTAAATGAATGATTATGGCATGCTTGTAAACGTGGCAAGTAATATTCTCAATTGTTAGAGTTACTAATGTGGACCTCTTGGTCATCCAGGTTGGTACTCTTATGGGTTTTATTGCTCTTCTCCTATTGCGTCGTTTTCAGGGGCGTCGAAATATAACATCGACCTCCTATACTATTGCGCAGAAGGGCGCTTGTTTCGATTTGTTCTGTTGAGATATGGGTTGCAAGTTTAATACCCCAGCCTGATAGGCTTCTTATGTATTTTGACATTTGGGATATATATATATATATTTTCTATGCTGCCAGATGGAATTTCGATATACTATGCCATAGTATAATTTTACCGGGACTGTATAAATCGGTGTAATTCTTTTTCAATACATATATATACCATGAAATTTGAATTTTCTAGTGTGCTCGCCAGCACAGAGAAATAATTTGGTAACACTATTATGGTTCCAGATCATCAGAATTTTCAGGAAGATTTTATATAATTTCTATCTCTTCTTCTGATGTATGTTAATCTTATTATGTCGAATGACAGATTCTCTGTTCATGGTTAAATTGAAATTGTCTGGCAGATGAATCGTATACTGGAAATTATGTGTCTATTTTCACTTCTATCATAGATAGTATTCATGTACGTCTAGAACTATTTTCCAGCATTGTCTGCATAAATTTCTATTCTTCAGTTTCTTCTCATTTGATTTTATAGCTAGTTACCCAGCTCTTGTCTACCTGTGTACATGGTAATAAAGGTTTTTAAAGGTTGGTTAGGGATTGGGACCCCTTCACTTTTTCTTCTTGATAAATGGAAATAGTGTTTTTATAATGATATTGTACATACGATTTGAAGTGGTTTTACTCTTTACTACTGTAGTTCTCAACTGCTCCCTTGTAATTATTACCTTATATGGAATCGATCCCTGTGATATGATATTAGAGTAGTTTCCAGGAGACCATAGTTTCTCCTTCATGTTGTTTATAAATAGGTACTCCTTTCCTCCCCTAGGCAAAGTAACTCATGCACAACCTGGTTGATTTGAACTATCAAATTTTCTGGAATTATAACAAAAATTCTTGGCTGAACTTGAGATCAGTTTATTGATTCTCTCCCTCTGTGTCTTTCATAAACAGTATAAATCTTAATTTATATCCTGCTATAGCTCTGGTATACTATATTGAATTTCATTTCTCTCTAGGGTAGCTGTAAATAAAATTATTCTAGGAAACAGAAGCAGATTAAAACAAATTCACAATGGTTATTGAAAGAACAAGGTTTCCACAGATTTAACCCCCCCCTGGGTTTAAACATTCTGTGGAATTCCACTTTACAGGTTTTTCTTCTACAACTATACAGGATGACCAGGTTACTGCCTGGGAACTACATCCTGTTAAATGTAGACTAATAATATGAACTAACCTAGAAATAAATTTTGTTTTTATATGTAGCCAATTCATACTATAGCAAACAATAAGACAAATTTTCTCAGAGACATACCACTTTTGCAGTAGACCAACCTCCCAACCTTAGAGCTCTTCTGTCTCCCAGAACTCACCCCCGAGTTGAGATCACCTCCTATATCAGATTAACCTCTAATATGTACAAGAGCAGCTTATTTAAGCTATTGTTCCCCAAAGCCTGTTTCTAATTCTGCGTCCAGAATTTTAGGATGCTTTTCTTCCTGTTTGCCTAGGCTTCCCACTTAGGGATTCTTTAAAGTTTTTTTATGCTTTTCCTCAGCTTTCCAGCTTTTTACCTCTTCCCAACTACTTTCCTCATCATTGGGGAAATTCAGATTTTTCCTCAAAAATCAAATTTTAAAACTTACTATCTTCCAAGGATTTTTGAAAGATTGTGGGGAAATATTTGCCTCATCCATCCTCACAGATTTAGCAAGTGATCTCATCATCTCATTTTTGGTCAATTTGCACCACAAAAATTTATTCATTTCCTCAGTCAAAGGTTTAATTACATTCACACAATAATTATCCTTTGGGGTCCACTCCCCTTAGGATATAAAGTTCAAGTATCTAACTTTAAAATGAAATCACATGACTTGGGGTGTTACATGTGGTCCCACCATAATCGCTCATCACAACATCACAATTTTTTTGTTCAATCGTTCTTCTTGTTCCATCGTCGATGCACCGATGCGATGTGGACCCCACATTACTCATCGCGCCATTGCACATCGCTCATCGTTGTCTGCCAAAGCATTCAATCATCCAATATCTATTATCATTGATGTACTGATGCGATGTGGTCCCCACATCCATCGTACATCGCAATATCCAAGTCCAAAGGTCCATCCACAACCATGATCCGTCGATCGTCGATTGCGATGTGGGCTCCACTCGCATATCGCGCAAATAAAATTTTGTTTAAAGTTCAATTTTTTTTAAGAATTATAGTGTTACGGGGGAATTTCAAAGGTTTTCAAAGATCCATCGACTGCCTCCACAGTTGAAAAAGGCTAGTACATTTACCCAGATATCAACGATGGAGATTCTTTACGGGGACACAACACAGATCCATTGAATCGATAGAGGGGTGCCTCCGCCGGGACCCACACAGAAGATTTTGCACTTCATTTCATTAATCTCTTTATGTTTTTGTTTTATGTAATGCCATGCCATGTATATAAAGTGTAAATCCCATAGGAACAATGTAATTTTGCATTGTTGTGTAAGCCCGCATGTAGAGAAAACACAGTAAGACCAGAAATCACTGTTTTGTGCGCTTTCGAGAGACAGAGAGAATATTTGTGAGCACTGCGTCTGTAGCAGTCAAGCATTTTTTGTAATCCCACTTCAGTGGAAGAAATTTGTAATATTTTTTAGTTTGTTAATGAAATAGAAAGCATTTTATGCCAACTCTATCCAGCAGCAACAAAATTTATTTTATTCTCTTTGTTAGAAGGAGAGTATTATGATCTCAGTTATTTGTTCTCGAATTATCAGAAATTCCAACAATTTCATCACAGAATCTATGTCTACTTTTCCTTCTCTATGCAGCTGGATAATTTCTTGACAGAATCTATCGACTTTTGATTTTGTATTAACTTTGATAGCTGGTATGTAACTGGATAATTTCCTAACGAAATCTATGTCTACTTTTGATTTTGTATTAACTTGTATCTCTAAATTTCCTGCAGCAACGCTGATTGATTAATTATTTTAAATCTAAGAATGTGTTCATATGAATTATAAGAGGATAGGTGGATTTATGAGATTATTAATTATGATAAAAGGACGAGTGGATTTGCAAAGTGGTGATTTTTTCTTTTGTTACTAAATTTATGAGTTTTTTTTTGGGTTAAATTGATAAGTATTTTTTGGGCTAAATTAATATGTTTTTTTTTTAAATATGTTGTTTTTTAAATATGCTTAAGGTTAAAATCAATATTATTTTTTTCGTATTTATTAAGTTGTTTGTAATCCTCTATACTTTCATACTTGATTTGTGGCTTCAGAATATTCATTCAACACATAGCACAAAACTTGACAAAATTAATAATAATTTTATGTTATTAATATATAATAAAGATTATATTATTAATTTTTGATATCTTTCTTATCTAATTGAGTGGAATTAGTTAAAATATTTTAAAATAGAATAATTTTTTGAATTCTTTTATGTGTTATTGTTAAATCTATTTGGGTGAGATTAAGGTTATGAGTCACTTGAAGTAGCTAAATGTAACCCAGATGTTGAATGCAACAGAAAATTGATTTATTGCTTTCAATATTTACAACAAAATATTTTTTTTGTTTGAGAATAACACTTTAAAATGTATTATCCTATGTATTCTATAGTTATTTTACCAAAAATTGTATTCCTAATTTTAATAAAAAACAAAAAATAAAACAATCACTTACCATTTCCCAAAAAAAAAAACATATTTCTCATAGTCAATTAAAATAGATTAACAGAAAACTAACATATTAATTTAATAATACATAAAAATTATAAATTATTAACCTTTAAATAAAATATAGAACTCTTTCTGATTGAAATTTACTTAAAAGATTGGGAAAAACCTATTATTATAGATGAATATATTAAAATATATTTCATAATAATTCAAATATCATAATGAAAATATTATTTATTATTATTTTTTTATATAATAATATTCCAAGATCCATTTCTATGTGTGACTATCCAATACTTGGGTCCATTTCTCTTTCCTACTTAATTTCAATTTTAATAAATTTTGATTAATAATTATCATTTAAAATTGAGATGTAGTCTCACTAGATTTTCTTTTTGTTTCTTTTCTAGACAGTCTTGCTAGTTTTCATGCTTAGACATTAGGTTTTATTTGCTAAATGATCATTAATTTAGAAATAGTTCAATCCCTTTTTGGGTCCATTTTTTAATGGTTAATGTGAGACTTGTGATTTTTAAGATACTCACTTTCAAGTTAGCATTGATTGATTTTTTATATGATTTTTATAGTTTCTTAGTGGTACTGAATATTTTAATTAATATAATATAAGAGATATTATATTAAGGAGAATATGCAACCATTGTAAAATATAGTAGCATTGATGTAATGATGTGTTCCAAGGTTATAGTAAGAAACAACATTCATAATTATATTGTTGGCTACTCATGAACTTAAATAACAAAACTGTAGACCTCAAAACTATGTAACGAAAGAGTCCTGAACTATGCCATCCAAAAACACAAGGTCATGTAACAACACTAGGGCATAAATATAAGCCATAATCGAAGATAACAACAAGATATGAATGCAATATCCAAGAGATCCATCAAACTAGTTCTTCATTTCAAAACTTCAAAGCCGCCACTTGAAGACGATTCCATCGTGAATCCTTAAACCTTTAATTTTTTCCACAAAAAACAAGGGATATAGATAATTATCCAAGTCCTACCGTGTAAACCATAGAATTGACCGCACTAGCCAAAATCTCATAACATATATCAAAAAGGATTTGACAACCAAAAAATTGTCATCCCAAAGTAACAACACCAAGAGTTGAAACCAAGATAACCATGAGAAAACATAAGCGACTCAAACATATAAACCAAAAACAAAGACTTCAATGATGTTGAAAATGAAACAAGAAAATCTCAATTTTGATTTTTCCCTAATGAAATTGAGGAACTTCAAAATTCGACATCAGCATAAAACTTGAATGAGCTAACTGAGGTGACATGGATCCTATCACACACTTAAGAACATTGAATTTGATTTAATGAGAATAAGTTTAACTTACCTAAGTTTTTTCTTGCAAAATAGGAGTCTAGCTCATTTAATTTGAGTTAGGGGCATGAATTTCATTGTGTGCATTGGGTTCCTAAATTTTAGGAGCTTAGGTTGAGTTAATTTCATTTGTAGCAATTTAATTGAGTTCAATTGAGCTATGGTCAATTAAAATAGTTCCAATTGTTGTAGAAACTAGTGGAAGGTTAAGTTGTGCAATGTACATCAAATCATACTCAGTGATCATCCAGATAACTAATTAATAAACCTAAATTACCTCATGGATGTAGAGAATTTGAGTTATCCAGTTGATATGGAGATTCCAAGGAAGTATAATATCAGTTGTATAATATTCCAATGTGTACAGGTGGTGTATGCAGTCACAGGAATGACCTAAAGGAATTTCGCAAGCCAAGTGAGAGAATTTCCTTTTTAATAGGAGATAATTCCTCAAGGAACAACAGAAGGAATTGGGAGCTTAGAGGCTTAAAACACTATCTAAGTATTGGAAAACTTTAATCAGTCACATAAAGGATAGAATAGAGAGTTGCAGGATGTGCTCAAGCTTTCACAAGCATATTGTATTCATCTAAATTATTTGATTAATGGAATAGATGGGGAGGTCTATATGGGGAGGTCATTTCTCTTTCAAAAGTAAGGCTTCAATTTTTTCTAGAAAAAGGGCCATGTTTCTATGCTCGATAGAAATTCCCTATGTTCAGCTTGGATGTCACCAATTCAAAGAGATATTTCATGCTTATCTTCATTCTTTCCCAATGGGTCCTTTGTTAATAGTGTTTTTATTTGCTAATATAGTTCAGGTATACAATAAAGTTGTATTTGTTTCCCTAGTATGCCCAATGGCAAGAAACCCCTCTATAACTAAGGCAAGAATTTCATAATATATGAAAACCCAATCAATTTTTTCCTTAGTAGTGGCATGGTAAAGTTCCACTTATATGTTTTTAGGTTCTATGCATGGTAGTGTTTGAAAACTACATGGGGACATTATGTTCTATGCACAGTACCCTCATTTTCACTAGAGGGGCTCCTCTAGCTCCATGCATGCTCTTGGATAGTGATTGATGCTAGTAGAGAAAATTATTCACTATATATAGATGCTTTTTATCACATTGGATAAATGACAACAAAGACAACCAACCAATGAAAAAGATACCAAGAGAAGAATTTTAAGTGACAACTATTGTGTTTGGGAGAGTTTGAAACAAAAAAACTCTAGGTGGAGGCACATACTGGAGAAAGTGTGGGGCTCAAGTGATGAGAAAATATATCTACTAACCGAGAGCGTATGATACCAGACAAAAGGTCTCTAGATAGACCCTATAAATAACTCTAGGGAGTAACTAGTTTTTTGAAATGAAGATATAAAAAGTGATAGTTGCATCCATTCATTGGGTAAGAAATTGATATTTTGATGGTCAAAATTGCTTAGGCTAGAAAACCCAAAAATCAAAGTAGTTTTCACTCTACACTCCCTACTTCTTTTCCTATCTCCTTGAGATATGAAATATAGTTGCAATAATTTCTAATTTCCAAAGTCACCCCTTGAAAGAGAGCCTATAATATTTCTTATAAAAACTTGAATGTAATTAGAGGTTGTAAAAATAATCCTGGTAGTAATTGAAAGAAAGGAATCCTAGTTAAAGGGACTCATGCCTACCCACTTTATGAGATAAGAAACAATGAATAAAGAGTGGTAAATATTTGTGGAAAAAATTATAACTTTGGTCATGAACACAAAACATAATATGAAAACATACGAAAAAAATTAGAATGCATCTTGGCTTATATGGAAATCTTTCTCTCTTTGAGAAACCTTGGAAGCTCAAGTAGGCAATGCTTTTAAATTGACATCATTGTTTTGAATGTGAGGATATTTCCATTTCCCCTCTTTACATTTGTAGGACGAAATTTTTGTTTCCTTCTCCATTGCATGGGATGATGATTGTTGTGTCTCCCTCCCACTTCTTAGTTGATAGTTTATTTATTGTGGACCCTCAACATGATCGGTAAATAGAAGGAGTGGATATCCTTATCATGGGGAGAGAGAGAGAGTATGACTTGCTGTCCCACCGTTTTTATCTCTACCTCTTATGATACGACACAGGATGATTGTCAAAATATTCTTCGCCAGATTATGAAACAGATATAGGGCTATAGTCTCTAATTGGTTCTTTGTTCTTCTATTATAGTATTTTTGGTCATCTTATTCAACACTAAAATAACCAAAATAGAACCGTTTTTGTCTACAATATTGGAGAATCCCTTCCTTGTGGAAATATGTGAACTATATGAGGGGGTATGAAATTTTGTGGAATTAATAGAAGCATGACCTAAAAAATTTGGAAGGAGAAAGAGTGGGCATTCAACATGGTCTATGAATAGTCCTCAAAGTTAAACTCCCTTTGATTATTTTAGGAAGCTTCATGGAAGGTGATATTTAGAAATTTGAAGGGTGGGGCAAACCATGAATTAGGAAAATAAGGAATGGGAGAGGAGGTGTAATTTCCCCAACCCATTGTCGGATATACCTATAACATGCCTAGCCTATAACATCTCTAGCCCATTATTTTGTCTACCTATAACATTCTGAACCCACTTCCAAGTCATTTCACCTGTCTTCTAGGTATATCCACACCCAATGACCCTTTTTAAATTGGGTTATTAACATATTTTCCTTTATTTATAACTTGACTGATGCCTCTAGCCATTGACGAAGGCATATTTTTTTGCTTGTTATTTTTTTACCTTGTAACTTGGGTATTTTATATTTTTATTACATTTTCTTGATGGCGATATGGATGTATAAATGGACCCTAATGAAAATTATTATATACAAGAATATAAATTCTTATATATTTAATTTTTACACAAAATAATTCATTGTTGACAAAAAAAAATAGAATTATTATCTAACACAAAAAATATAAACAAGTAACTGTAGCATAATTGATTAAACTTTAATATAATAACTTATCTCACAAATGATCAACTAGTTGTATACCTTTCATGTTCAAACCAACAAGTTATATACCTTTGAAGTTCCTCCTAGTCATAGACCATTTTATTCATTCTCTCCCAACAATGGGTCACCCCCAGCTGGGGCTTAGACTCCATGAGGTAACAAATAACTCCAATCTATATACTTATGAAATACCATTGGCTAGATGAGTTACCAAACCTTAAGAACCTGTACCCCAGAGATTGAGATGTCCCATTATCCTACACCTAAGTAGTGCACAACCTTCTCTACACTTTCTCTTCCCAAAGCTATGACACTACCTCTAGGTCATATTACTCACTTAAACAAGGATGTTCATAGAGTCTTGTAGCTAAAATAGTTCCTAATTCCTTGTAAAATTCTCCAAGTTTCATCCAAGCCTTCATATAAAATGTTATCAGTATACAACCCACACAATCACATCCCCCATGAGGACACACCCAAGTAGTGCACTCTATTCTTGTCACCCAGAATCCCTCATGTTGTGATGCCAACTATAGGGTGTCTGAATTGGATACATAGAGGTTTCTTTGGTACCAATTCTCTAGGAGGTCCTACTGCCATCCTAGGAATCCAACTCTAACTGATTAAATCATATGACCAACCTCTTTCTATTTATGTACATGTATTTTATCTTTGCACATGGAATTTCATAAAACATCTGAAATTTGTTTCTTGGTGAGAGGCACTCTACAACCTAGTATGGGGTGTGTAGGCGTTATGTGTATTGTAAGGAATATTATATGTCAATATTTTTTACGGTCAACTTAATATGTTGAATTTGTATTAATATGTTGAACTTATAAGCCATAAAGGATATTAATATTAAAAATATAGAACATTGACTTCAAAAGATAAATTTGTTTATGTATAAAATCAATAAAATTAATGTAGAAACTCAAATAATATGAAAAAACAAAAAAGAACTCATACTAAGGAAAAAGTCAACAAATTAAATTCCATTTCAATAAAACTTATTCCCACATATATTTTATTTCAATTGAATAACATGGATAACTTAAATTAAGTTATTAATAATATTTTTCGATAACTATAAAAACTTCATTTCATGGTTACCTCCTCGATATATTAAATTTATTACTACATTAAATCAATAAAATAAATATTTGAACTTCAACATGGTGAAAAATTGGAAAAAATCACTAGGGTGGAAAAATGTCAAAAAATATTTTATTTTTCAACGAAAATTATTTCCATGCCTATTGCATATCAATTCAATGACTACAACAACTTAAACTAAGCTATTAATAATTATTTTTTGATAACTCTAAAAGCCTTGTTTCATGGTCATCTCGCCCATAAATAAACTCACTCTTTAGTTACTTTCCTACAATGTTTTTCAATGCTTGCATTTCAAAAGAAACAATAGAGCTAGTCAGAGCCCAATAATACACTAGTGTTCCAAATTCATCTCGGTCATTCTATTTGGTAAGGACCCTAAAGCTACAATCCATGAAGGTCAGTAGGAATTGTAAATATATGTTTGATAATTTTTTAATCAACTCTTGTTTTTTCTGATCCTGTAAGGCAATTTTAATAAAAATTTAACTATAAGACAAAATATTTAATATATACATATGGATAATTGGTTATTGATATTTATATACTTCATAAATTTTAACCATATTAATTTTAGTGGTAAGTTTTAGATTAATTTCATTTGTTTTCGTAGATAAAGAACTATGATATTCTATAGGATATTCTGAACTTATACATGTTTAAGAATTAGTGATAATAATTATGAAAAGAATCTTAAATTTATGACTTACTCCATAAGGCTGTTGGAGCTTGAATTTTTTTTTACTATCGTGAATTGGTAGTTCACTGAAGTAATATGGTTCATGGATATGATTTTTATAACCACTTCATAATTCCACTAGGAGATTATATTAAATTCCTATTAATTATTTAGACATATTTTATCAGAGTAATACTAATAAACCAACCTAGATCTATCTTAGCTCTATATCTACAAAGAACAAAGAGGCATCAAATCTCTTAGGGGATCCAAAGTCAAGATAGATATAGGTTGGTTTTATTAAATAATGTGCCCTCCTTTTTATATCCATGGAGTCTTACTCTTTTTGTCTAACTCACCTTAAAACTATAATGTGTTTATTAACATCCATGAAATAACATATTTAAAATATTAGGATTTCTAGCCTAAAAACGTATAGAAGACGTGTATATACAATAAAACCAGCCCCGAAACATAATAATACACAAGTGCACAGGCGTATTAGTCCCAAAATAAAATATTGACTCACCATCATAGTTAATGTCTCACATCAGATTTCATTTTGCAGAAAAAGGTGTAAATTCAGTTTAAGAGTTTTCAGTCACAACATATGCATGTTTGGGATTGGCCCAATGGATCAGGCTACTAGTCGATAATGTTCTTGACATTTGACAAGGAGGTTTCATCCCCATGTGAAGCCGCAGTTAGGTTCCTATAAATATAGGATTCATAATTTTTGAATTGACTCTCATAGTCTTGTAAATATGTACATACCTTACATTTTGCAAGTTATTTTCCCATATTTGAAAATAATAAAAAGGGAAAAGAGGGTAAAAGTCCTAAAAGAAATATCAGAGGACTTAGAAAAAGAATGGACCCCAAAAACAAAAAGAGATAAAAATAGATCATGAAAGTGTTGCAAGTTTAAATGTCACTAATTTATTTTAGTTTTGCAAATAATATTGTGTGTACCTTGTCCTAAATGCCACAATCAATGAGGCTTAAACATCTTAAACTTGACCTATCATGCTTTAAATTTCATTTTTTAGATAGAGAATAAAGATATGTCAAATAGTTTAAAATTGAAAAATAAGTAGATAGTTAGAGAATAAATGAGGAGATCAACAGTTTAATCTGAGCCCTTGTAGGAAATAAGGTTAGACTTAGATAGTTTTTATGCTTTTAAAAGAAAATTGATTTAGGGTTGCAAGCTTAAATGCACCCATGAAAATGAAGTAAAAAATGTTAGAAATAAAGATGGGTAGGCAGAAAGAAGTTGTGCAAGCATGTAATAAAGAATCATTGGGAAAAATTACTAATTTCCCTAAACCACAATTATTTAGTATTCTAAACTATTAGCTAAGAAGGCTTAGAGAATTTATCTGACTTTTGTTGGGACCAGACCGAAGGCTCGATGAATGATTGTTTGAAAATATTGAATTCCTACACAAAACACATATTCATCAACATTTATCTTTCATTCATAATCATAATCCACTTTTCCTATGTAAAAACCCATTTTTACTTAGTAAAAGTAAAACCCTAAATAACTAATTTCATCTTCTTTCAAAATAATTCAAAAACCCATAAAAATGCATTTATCCTAAGTTAAAGTGTGGAAAAATACAAACAAAGACAATATATGCTTTATTTTCACTTTACTTAGAGTTAAACATATATTTTTATTCATTATAGACATTATCCCTCTTTCATATTAATTTCTAGTTTTTTTATTAACTCCATAAACTATTCCCTAACGTATAGTATTAAATCCCTTTTATTTTAAATAAACCCAAAAAAAACCCTATATTTTATTGTTTAAACCAATGTTATAATAACCCATGTGACAAAATAAAGCACCACCCTCATTTCCATTAGTTAAAACCTATCAATAAAAAAAATACCCCACCCCCTATAGTTTTAAAACAAATATCAAATGTTTGAAAAACTATATAATAAAGACACGCGCATATGTATGATTTAAACATTATGTAAATATTTAAATAAAACATACAAACCTTAAACTCCCACCCATAATATAAACCTAATGTTTTAAAATTTATTAAACGCTTATTCATTAAGTTTTAAAACTTATCCCCATCGCATTAATAAACTCGACCCCACTCCATCATAAGAGATCAGACTGTGGAAAGTTTTGTTTTACAGATAATTTTGTAGAGCATATGGTGAACATCTGGAACTCAGTTTAGGGAAACTCAGAGAGGCTTTTCTTATTAAGATAGTTATCTGAAAAAACCTCTTTCAATTTTTACATATCTATTTCAAAATCAGATATACAAAGGTATGATTCGACCCCAATTTTGCAGAATTTCTAGAGCAAAAAGCACAAAGGAAGGAGACAATTAGTGACTTGGATGCGTCATCATCAACTAAGAGTTGATATCAAATTTGAAATCTCTTCTTTGTCACCATCAATCCATAAGTGTAGTGCCAAATATATTCATTATCTTGAGTGTCCTTTTATTAAGTTTTATTTATGTAAAACAGTTTGAGATTTGTAAACCAATCATGATATTTTTTCAAGATATTCTAGTTTAGAATTTGTATAAATAATTCATCCTTTGAAGTCTTATTGTGGAATAAATTTCTGAAGATTTAGATTGTCATTTTTGTGGAATTTAAGGCTTTTGTGTTTCAAATTTTGAGTAGCAGACTGGATGAAATCAACTAGCATCTATTTTAGGATTCATGTGATGAGCTATTTGGACTAAAGTATTTTGTAAATTTGTCATTCTTATTTTTCTTTGTTACATGCAATCCATCATGTGTTCTAAATTTTAATGAATGAATAGGAGGATTAATTCAGTATTTGTTAAAATCACCCTATCTTAACTATCTGTCATTTCTATGTTTTCATCTGATTTCTAGTATAGGGAACCCTTAATTTCTCCCTCTCTCATTTAACCTTTGCCTACTCCTTCCATTTTCCGGATCAAATAACCCTTCATTGCTCGTTATCCCAATCATACCATCTCACAAAAAAACTTTCCAAGATATCCAAGGGTTGTCTATCTTGCCCTAAAAACATTTGACATTTTTACCTTGATCCTAGCTCTATATGCTTGATTTTTTCCTCCTTAGCCCAATGGACAAACAGATTTCCCACTATCTATCTCTTCCAATGTTTTTTCCCACCAAATCAATCAAAACAAAACCAATTACACAATCATAACTAACATAATATTTTATAATACAATTTAACAAAAATAAATTTTATAGAGAGAGCCCTCTTTGAACTCTTGGAAGGTTAGATCCTAGAGTTTAAAAGTTGGTCTGTGGTTACCTCAGACTATTTCTTTCTTTAACCTTGAGATATTACTGAGTGATAACACCAGTTATAAAATCTAAAGTAATCATTTCCCATTTACACTATGGAACATGCAATGAATATAGTAATCCGAACTAATGTTGATGTTAAACCTTTACTTGTTGAAACTCCACGCACCTAACTGTGTAGCTTTCAACGTATTTTCTTAACCCTAGCCAAAATATTTCCTTACTGGAGATAATAAATTTTGATACCCATGGTGAGCAGCATATGGTCATCTATAGAATTCATTTATCACTAATTTTGCAATAGAAAACTGATTTGGAATGTATATTTTCCCTTTATAGGTTAATAAATAATTTTATGATATACCATATTTGGTTATTTTTCACAATTCAAGGACATTTTTGGTTTTCTGCTATAAATACTTATATTATGGGTCTCTATTTTTTGTGTCCTTAAAGAAATCAAGAAAATTGAAATCCGCTTGACTATAAATAAATTTATATACATAACGTTTCTTGCTTCTCAATTCATCAGCCACATGATTTTCTTTCCCTTTCAAATGTCGAATGTCAAAATCAAACACACTCAGAAAGTTTATCCATATTTCTCGTCGTGCATTGAAGCTAGGTTGTTTGAGGAAAATCGTCAAACTATTGTGATTAGTCATTAACAATAATTTATTCCCCAACAAATAGTGCCTCCAAACATTTAACACATGCACTACTATACTTAATTTGCAATCATATGTAGGGTACATTTTATCATGTTCCTTTAGTTTCTAGGACTCATATGGAATTATATTGCCTTATTACATTAGTATTCCCCCTAATCCTCCTTGGATCGCATAAGTTCAGACAATGTACTCTTTTTCTGGATCTGTAATCCTTAAAACTAGGGATAAAGTTAGTGATTTATCTAATCGATCAAAACTTTGGTGACAACCAACTATCCATTTGAAAAATTACCCTCCTTTTTGAGATAAGTTGTAAGGGAGACCATTCTAAATAGTCCTTTAACAAGGTGACGATATTATCATGTTAATCCCATGAAGGATTGAATATAAACCACATTTTGTGGAGTAGCGCATTCCATAAAAGCCCTAATTTCCTTATGGTTAGCTACAATCCCTTCAACACATATTATATGGCCTAAATATTGTATTTTTTCCTTGAAGGATCACATTTGATAAATTTGGCACACAATTCATGTTCTTGTAGTGTCTGTAGGACAATCTATGAGTGATTCTTTTTTTATTCTATGTTCTTTGAGTATATCAAAATTTTGTCAATGAATATCGAAACAGAGTTTTCAAGGTAATGATGAGATACCTAATTCATAACACTCATGAATGTTGTTGGGGAATTAGTAACCCAGAAGGTAGGATAAAAAATTGATAATGAGCATATGAGGTTGTAAAGGTTATTTTATATATATCCTCCTCCCTTACCCTCAACTGGTGATATCAAGATCGTAAGGAAATTTTTGAAAATACTAAATCTCCTTTAACTTGATCAAATAAATAATCAATCAAGGGTTGAAGATATTTTTTTTTTACAGTTATCTTATTAGGTTGTCATTAAAAAATGCCAAACTCATAGCTCCATCCCTCTTTCTAATAAATAAAAGAGGGGCTCCATAAGTGGATATGCTTGGATGAACATAAACTTTTTCCAATTATTCGTGTAGTTGAATCTTAAGCTCAGATATGTCACGAATACTCATGTTTTAAGGGGTCTTCGACACAGGTGCAACTCCTGGCACTAAATCTATGGTAAATTTTATATCGATTTTGAGGGATGGTCCGGGAATTTCATCGGGAAGAGAATATGTAAAATTTGGAATCACAAGTATACTTTCTAAGGTACCTTGCATCTCTTTTGAATTCACATATCCTATCAGAATTGAAAAAACTTGGGAGCACTTTTTTGTTCAGTTTCCTAGATGGGAAGAATTAATAGGTCGAATTTTGATATGTCATTTTATTCGTTGAATTTATTTTCCAACCCCTTCCTTATTAATATAACTTATGGTTTTGTCTTTACAATTTACTAAGTAGAAATTTTGTTCTAACAAATCAATAATGATTAAAATATCATAAGATCCTAGGAGAAATAGTTGTAAATGTACATGAATTGATTGACCTACTATTACTATATAGAAATCAACAATTTTAATTTTCACTCTTCTCTTGGCCCCACTACCGAGTTGAACCAACCAGGGGTTGCTAAATTTCCTAAGTGGAGATGAAATAGTTTTTTGGCCTTAGGACTAACATAATAACCAATATGTGTGCTATCAAAATTGATATGTGGTTATGTAGTTTACATTCAAACTCAATAATCTCAGATTGGTATTATGCTTGGTGGTCCTCCAAAGAGGAATTATTCTTGGGTATACTTCTGGCCACCACACAAAATATGGATGCTTCTTGAATATCAGTTTCTTGCTCCAGAAGATTGCGATGAGGAAAATTATTGTAGTAGTGAGGCTTTCCCCACAACCCCAACATTATAATGGAGGTCTCTAATATTGAAAAATCTCTTGTTTACTCGGTGCCTCTGTCTCCTTAGCTTAAATTTCTTTTGAAATTATTCCCAAGACAACCCTTGCTCATCTATTGTATGCATAGTTTTGATCTCCTCCCACCATAAAGTGACTTTTCCATATAATTGATAAATCACTGGTCTAGCCTTGATATTATCATCATACTCATAGATTTGGAATTATTTTTTCATATTAATGATCCATGCCTCCACCTCCCATTGCAGATTGGAGGCTTAATTTTCTTAAAATCCCATTTCAATTATACCCTTTATTTTTTAATTCTTTGAGGATCTGAAGCATTTCCACCTTCTTTCTCCTTCTCTTCCTTATCATTACCAAACAATTCACTATAATTTCCTTCTCGTTCATTTCCACTTCCTTGTCTAAAGTCCTTTTTTCTGTTTTCATTTCTAGAATCGGGCTTAGAATTTCTATGGTTTTTATGCTCGGAGATACTTCTTAATATTATATCTTCATCTCTCATAATCCTTTCATTATATTCCCTTAATCCTGCCACCCTAAATTGTTCGAAAATTTGCATCAATCCGATAGTGGGATTTTGGTGCTTGCCCTCGAATTGTACCCTCATTTTTGGCATTGTCATAGAACCCATGGGCCTTATCAGTTTAGTTCTACCCACTCCTCATCAAATTAGGATGTATTTTATTCCGCTCTATGGAAGAAAATACATCCATAGAGCGGAATATACCCATAGTTTCCAAAAATGTTGTAAACTATGGATCTGATACCACCTAGAACACGCAACTCATTACAAGTTATAGTTTTATCCTTTCTCTCTATGAAAATTAACCAATATAAAAAAGAAACACATAAATAATTGCTATATCTAGAAGGAAATTATCAAATGAGAAGTCAACACCCATCATAGAGTTTATATCAAAATAGATTGTAAAAATTTGTATTAAAAGTGAATTAAATGTTTTGTTTAACAGTAAAGGCACACAATTGCATTATTTCACATGTCATATTGATGATCTACAATGTAGCTAACTCTTTTAATAGGTCACACCTAATGTATGGCCAGGTGTTTCTTGGTGTGCTCCACTATGGTAAAATCTAAATCTTTCACCTGACGCGACAAAGTGACATCTCGTCATGCTTCTGGTATCCTCTAGTTCGACTTGGTTACTTTGATCTTGGCTTGGAGATGTTCCTAGATTACCTACTTACATTTGTCGATGACAACATACCCTACACTATGTATGCATGGACATTTGGCATTTTTGAGATCATCGATTTATCCAGGCTCGATCTAACGATCGTGTTTGATAAGGTTAGGTTTAGTGTAACCTACCGAGACCAATACCCATGCTAATTCTTGGCATTTTCTTCGCCGCTTCTCCTAGATGAAGCTATGAAACTAAAGAAAAAATACTCTCCATGGATTTATTCATTGAATATAATTTATTTTGTTTATTTTTCTCTCTACTGGTACTTGATTCTAAACTTAAATACTTTTCATCCTTGGTTAATGTGTTGGAAGATTACCGCCAAACCATATCTTTTGGTCTCGACAAGGTTTCTAGGTGGTGAGCAAGAGAGGCACAGTGGCGTAGGGTGTAACTTGAATCAACACTCCCTATCGTAAATATTTTTTCTTTATATATAAATTTTCTTAACTCGTAGAAATTGAAAGTTGAAATTGTATACAAATATTAATTTTTCCATATTTTATTTGTGTTTTCACAGGAAACAGGACCACCCACACTTAACGCCACTATACCTCCTCATGCTCGCCATGACAGTTCCACGTTTTTTGGTTTAATTCATTTTACTTCACTACTTGTTATTTTTCTAAGGGTTTTTTCGACCGTAGTTTACTATATTAAAATGCATTCACGAACCTGGTTTGTTCCTTTTTTCACAAGGGGAAAGCTCACGGGAAACCCGGGCGTACTTCCCCAGAATTTCTGGATGGTACGCAAGGTAAACCGTTCGGCCGACTTTCGGGGCCTAACCCCAAAGGAATCAAGGATCGAACCCGTGACCTCCCTCAACGCAGAGGACCATGTATTAGCTCACTACCACTTGAGCTAACCCTTGGGGCTAACCTGGTTTGTTCCTTCATACATTTTCATAATTATTTTATTTATTACAATGAACTATGTAGATATTACTTCAATAATTTTTATATGAATTTAGTTTTCGGGGCAAGGGTATTTTTAGTTATTGGTGCGACATATAGTAGGATGCTTATTTTCAATATGGCTTATCTTCTCTCGCAGAACTTCCAGGTTTTCATAATGTAACAATATTTTTTAAATCTATAAAATTTTCAAGCGATAAGCCATCATTTTTTGTTGCATGTCTAATTACAATCCCTTGTCATTACCATTTTAGGTTGGCACTACTACCAAGGTTTCTGTGATCGTGCCAATAATATTTCTTTGTTGATTTATTGTTACATTAATATATGCAGCTAGTATACCTTGCTTTGATTCATTTACCTGCTGAGGTTAATATTGTTGTAACTATAATTTTATTCATGAAATTATGTATTATTATACTAATTTTCATACACCATAATGCTTTTACTGCACAATGGTTTTAGTTATTTGACTCGTAACTGAATTTTACTGTTTTAAAGTTCATGGAATGTCTATGATTTACTCATTTCTATTTTCTAAAGAAATTCCTGATAGAGATAGCCCTTTACTGACGAGGTTCCATCTTTCCATGTGGTATACATAATTCTAATAAGGCTTGGTATCAGACTATTTCAGGGTCGTTATGATGTATGTCTGTAATTTTTTTCATCACCATGTATATGTTTAGATTTAGGGTTTTGTTTGTATGATACCACCACTCCTTGGTGTCCTTTTAATAATTTTCGTCTACTAGTTTGACTTACTATCTTATTTATGAGTTTTTCCATATTATATACTTTAAAATTATCAAAACAACCAAAACCATTACCATTTAAACCACAACTTATAAATGTGACATCATAGAAAATTCTAAGGAATAGGAACACATAACATTATAACTTATAACATTATATTTCGTATTTCTCATACTTATTTCGTATTTCACAATTTCGTACTTAGTATACATTCACTACATCATATTTGATAAAAGTAAAAAAAAAAAAAAACTTTTAATAAAAAGATATTTAACCTCGAGGGGAATTTTTTTTCATATTTTTAAATGATGGATCATTCGGGAATATTTTGATCTCTTTGAAGATACATACATATATATATATATATATATATATATATATATATATATATATATATATATATATATATATATATATGATCCATCCTTTGGGAACACTTTCATTTTTTATACGAAAATGCAACAATCGTAAGTTGTTTCTTATATATATTTTTATTTATAATTTTTCCCTTTTTTCTGGTTAATGTGTCACTGATTTTTGGGATTGAAACTACAAGGTTTGAGTTGTATTTATAAGTTAAAATGAAATTTAAAATACTATTTTAGATATACTAACAACATAAAACTTAGCAATAGTCTAGAGTTGGCTTCTTTATTTTGATGTTTTGTCTCTAGCTTTTTACATGTGACACCCCTAGTTTGTGTGTTTGAATTTTAAAACTAGACATTTGAACTTTGATCCTAAGGGGAGTGGAACCTAAAGGAAAATTATTTTCTGAATGTAATTAAATATTTAAATTTGAGGAAATAAATAAAATGATTTTGTGCAAATTGACCAAAATGAAATTATGAGATCACTTGCTAAATCCATGAGGTTGGATAAGGAAAATACTTTCCCCACAATCTTTCAAAAATCCTTTAAAGAAATTATTTCTAATTTGGATTTTTGGGGAAAAATCTAAATTCCCCAATGATGAGGAAAATAGTTGGGAAGAGGTAAAAAGCTGGAAAAGCTGGAAAAAGCATAAAACAGCTTTAAAGAATCCCTAAAATGGGAAGCCGAGGCAAACATGAAGAAAAAAATCCTAATATTCTGGACGCAGAATTAGAAACATGCTTTGGGGAACAATAGCTTAAATAAGCTGCTCCTAAATAGATTAGATGTTGGTCTGTTGGAGGAGATGATCTCAGCTCGAGGGTGAGTTCTGGGAGACAGAAGGACTCTAAGGTTGGGAGGTTGATCAATTGCATGAGTGGTATGTCTCTAAATTTATTGGTATTTTTACTTCATGAGGTATGAATTGTCTACATATAATTTTCTAATTTATATGTTAGACTTATTAGTTCTACATTCCAAAGAATTAATCTTCAGGAATTCACCTTTATAATTCTGTATAGTTGTAGAAAAGATATCTGTAGAGTATAATCCAACAGAAAATCTAAAACGAGGTTGGTTTAAATCTGAGGATACATATTCCTCCACAGATAATTTAACTTTGAACCACTCCTGATCTATGAGTATAAATTTATGAGCCTGATTAGGATAAAGCAGTATGAGAGTTCCTATACCATACTTGAAAATAGTAGTAGATGAACTGTCATCTAAACTATGCATTAAATGAGAAATAAATACAGACTGACTTTCCGGGTCAGTACACCATTCATACATAACCAGAAGCACAATAGCAAGTAATTTTTGCATATAAGAAATTAATTCTACACTAGAAGGAAGCAAATATCAATTAGCATGAGACTGCCCATTAATACTTATTCAATGAACCATTCTTACATTAGAGGCTAAAACTAATACGTGGAAGAAAGTTAAGTAAATAATTAGCATGTAGATTTCACAACAGCAGGGCATATTTAGTTGTACGTATTCTATTCTATCATGGGAACTGAAGGCAAGAGTGTATAGTGTCATATTACAAATGAAATTGTCTTCAAGACATAAATATATATATGTATATATATATATATATATATATTGACACACCACATGTAGGTATTCACGAAGCATGACGAGAGATAATGCTAAACAGGTAGAAAAATAGCATTTGAAAATTAATTGAAAGATACTGATCTAAGTACTGAACCAATGAGAAGAGCATAGCTGGTAATACTTTGTATTATCCCAAGGATATTGAAAAGATTTAGCTCACTGTTATTGTCAAAACTACAAACCAGGGTAGTACGAGAAACATACCCAGATTGCCTTTGACTACTAGCATTCTGGGGGTAAGATTGGTCTAGGCGAAATAATCATTCTAACGCTATAATAAAATGGGGATTTATAAAACTACATGCAACTAAACTTACACTGTGGAAGAGCACAGTTAAACTATTCATTAAAATAACTACCATGTTCATGAGTATAGTTAAACCATGTATGGCCTAAAATCATTAAGGCAATAAAATACAAAAAAAATGGTATGTGAGAAATTGCAGAAAAATGCCATAAGTAAATATTAAACGAGATCCAGGCTAAAAATAGCAAAGTGAGACCCCTGCTGGAGACACATAATAATACTTGTAATAAAAACCGTTATTATGGAAATCAAGAAACCAACAGAGATATATAAATGAAAATTCAAACGTTACAAGTCCACTGTGGCCTAGGGATAGTATCATAATGTTCCAGGAAGTGATGTAAGGGAACAGTCAGTGTCGAAACTCAAAATTTATAATAGTCACAATTATACAACCACGTCAATGAAATTTTAAGTTGTAGGAAAAATTTATAGAACAATGTGAGGAGAACTGGCTCCTTCTAACCAGCGTTCGGTGAACACCGACCTGTAAAAGACAAGAGGAGTCAATGTTAATGCTGAAGGAAGCCACGTTTCTCAGGGTTCAAGAGAAAGTAAGGCGATAGTTGTAAATACATGTAAGAGACAAACCCACAACATGAATACGATGCAGAACGTTATGAGGAAGAAGAACGCTATAAAAAAAAATGATAATTGAGGAATGAACAATTACCTGGTGCGCGAGAACCTCCAAGCGTTCAATGACCTGTCATATACATTGACGTAGGACATAAATAAACACAAGTTGGAGGGTGGGTGTTTCAACTAGAATAACGAAGCTAGCACTCTGGTGCACGAACAATAGAAATTTCTCCCTACACAGGTGGAGTAAAGGAGCGAACCAGAATGTCGAGAGGGTTAGAATCCCTCTATCGCCATGCAAATGACCTCAGAGCAACCTTCGATGGGTGTAAGGTAGAGGGTAAAAATCCCTCCAAACCCATAAGCGCATTCATTCAGTCTCATTCCTGAGAATACGGGTAAGGAAATACAATAAATATGAGCTTACATCAAGCAAATCGAACCAGTTGAAATGGAGAAAACAAATTCTCTGCAAAAGAAAATTTAACAAATTTTCAAACATAAAACAATCTGGAACAAAAAGATGAGAACGGTCCTTTGAAATCCAAAGTCTCAGTACTTATTCGAGTCACTGAGCGTAACTCTAAACAAGATAGGGAAAACCCATATTAAACGGTAAGAAAAAAGCGTGAATTTCACAACCGTCGGAATTATCTTACCTGAATTGTCAAATAAAGTGCATGGATACACCGAATACTGGACAGAATCACGCTCAGTTCTCCAGGGCATCGAATTTCACTATCAAGAGACAAATCGAACAAGTATGAAGGGAAAAGAACCGACAAGAAAAATAACATTGCGAATTTATATCAATGTCCCCAGAAGAGATCAACGAAACCCTAACGCGCAGGATGAATCCTCGTTGTCCACATGGCAAGATCCCAAGGGTGAAGCCATGGATCAAAGAGATGAATGTGGCATTTCCACCCTACGTTCGACATTCAATGTGACAAGCAGTGCAATAAATGTCACAACGTATCTTAAAGATTTCTTTGGTTCCAGAATGGCTGGCATGGCAAGTTCTAGAGCTATGTGGAGCTATCTCACGTAACCGTGAAGGGAATGAAACCCACTCGACGAACCCAAAATACACCCACAAGATTACATGGACAGGTAGCATCATGTCCCAAATTTCATACCACGTGAATCTACATTACCAAGTCGTATTGTGTGGAGGACCAAAATAGAAAATTTCAATCTGGACATAAATGTCGGCGAGAAGGATGCGTACAACAAATTTTGGAATGATATTTACCTAGATCTTTTGAGAACTAGGACTACCGAGCCAATCAATGGCCATACGTGCCATATACGCAGAGATATCAAGGTGGGTAAAATTAAATCCAACTAAGGTTCATATGTGATGAACGAGTGAGAGCAAAGAGTGGTGAACATGTGAAATTGAATCGATTCCACATAGGTCTATTAAAATATAACAATATGGTGAATGTTCAAAGGTTCAATAATATAAAAACGAAGGTGAGACATGAAAGTGGGATTGTGGTAATTAAACCCATTATGTTTTTATTTCAAATATAGTTATGTTTCATTGTATAATTATATCCAATTGGGTTGGATATAGTTGATATATGGAAATAAATCGTAATTGGGGAAACCAATATGATCTGATTAAATCTACCTATTTTTAGTATAATATTAGATTTACACTTGAAAAGATGAATGAAAAAAAAAATGGGAAGGTAAATGGGAGGTGTGACAAATGGTATCAAAGCCCAAGTTATAAAGCTGGGCTGGTGACATTGTGCTCACTGTTGCTATGTGTTCACTGTATAAATTGATTTTTGTGAAAAAAAAAAAAATTATATATTTTTATTTTTACTAATCTGTGCTGTGTAGTGTACAGTGGTGCTGGAATGGTAGAAGGTGACGAAATTTATGTTGATTTGTGTGATAAAGATAATGCACCAGATACCAATGCACCCATGATGGCTATGTTGTAGAGGTTGCAACAAGAATTGGCTCAGATAAGAAGCCAGAATGATAGATTGTCATTAGCCAGTGAGGAGCAGGAAAGGCTCATCAGAGAATTAACTTCGTGGAACAGCCAAGAAGGTGAAGGTTCCGGAAAGAGGAAGACTGATGAGTCTGAGGATGATGATGCTGTTAGGCATCAATATAAGCAGAAAAAGGAATTACAGGGGGAATTCTGAAAGATCAAACCTCCCTCCTATGATGGAGAGAAGGAGGAAGATGATGAAGCCTGGTTGTTTAACATGATTAAGTACTTCCAGGTCTACGAATATGAAAGCAATCTGAAGGCCAGATTAGTTGTTTACTAGCTACAAGGTAAGGCTACTTTGTGGTGGGAGGAGACAAAAATGGTTCATGCCATTGATGAAAAGACAGTTACCTGGGAAGATTTCCAAGTTAAGTTCAAAAACTGCTACCTAAATGAACGTTACTATGATGATAAAGCCAAGGAATTTCATGAACTTAGACTGGGAAAACTCACTATTGATGATTTTGTCACTAAGTTTACAAATCTGTTGATATATGTACCCTACATAAGGGAAGAAAAGGAAAAGGTACAAAGGTTTCTGAACTGTTTGCCTACACTGCACAAAGAGAAAATTGAGTTTGACAACCCAAAAACTATGGAAAAGGTAGTGAATAAAGCTATATTATGTTACCAACAGTTCAAAAGAAAAACTGAACATGTGAAAAGGTGGGTAAATAAGAATGAGTTCAAAGGGAAGAAATAGAAACCAGCCTATTTGAAGAATTTTGGCAGGGATCTTCAGCGGAAAAAGTTTAATAAACCTAAATAAATTCAAACTGCTCAATCCCAAGTGGCTTCAAAACAAATAGATGGAGACAATAGAAAGGAAGGTACAGTCAAAATGAAGGAACCCTTGAAATGTTGGGGCTGTGGAGAACCCCATCTTCTGAGGGATTTTCCTCATCGAAACATTCAGATGATTATGAGAGATTGAGAAGCTACCACAGTAAAGGACATAGCTAGAAATATACCCACCATCAGTGCAGCCTTGGAAAATTGACAAGAAGAACATCAAGCTACCATGGTTGAAATGGAGGGTAATATTTCTGACCAATTTGTTACAGTTTTGATTGATCCGGGTGCTTCCTTGAGTTACATTAGTCCAAAAATTGTAGAAAAATGTAATCTTAAAACTGAAAAATTTCAGTAGTCATGGCTGGTACAACTGGCCACTGGAACTTAGAGAAAGGTAACACATAAATTTCCCCGAACAGCAATCAAGTTAAATGATTTTCAAACAGAAGAAGAAAGCCTTGATGAACTGCTGGGATAAGACTCTGCATTGTGTATATGATGAAGGGAAACCTTTTATTCTTAAAGGAAAAAAAAAACTTATCTCTGTAAGACAAATATCAGCACTGCAGTTAAAACAAACAGCTAGAAAAGGATACCAAGTTTATGTAGTACAGGTGGAAGAAACACAATAGAAAAATGAAGAAATTTTTTTGGATGCTTTACCAGTAGTAAGAGAGTTTAAGGAAGTCTTTCCAGATGAGATCCCTCAGCTTCCCCCCAAAAGAGAGATTGATTTTTCAATCGATCTGGTTCCAGGAGCAGTACCTGTTTCCTGAGCCCCTTATCGGATGAGTCCTCCGGAACTTATGGATCTGAAAATGCAACTGCAAGAACTGTTAGATAAAGGTTATATCAGACCGAGTGTGTCTCCTTGGGGAGCACCAGTGCTGTTCGTGAAAAAGAAAGATGGAACCTTTCATATGTGCATTGATTATTGTCAATTGAATAAGTTGACCATTAAGAATAGATACCCTTTACCTAGAATTGATGATATTTTTGACCAAGTGAGAGGAGCTTCAATATTCTTGAAGATTGATTTAAGGACTAGTTATCACCAGCTTAGAATTAAAGAAGAAGAAATCAGAAAAACAACCTTTCAAACCAGGTATGGTCACTACGAATTTGTAGTCCTACCTTTTTGTTTGACAAATTTCCCGACCGCATTTATGTGCCTAATGAACAGTGTTTTAAATGAGTACTTGGATAAAATTTTCCTTGTGTTCATAGATGATATTTTATTCTACTCAAAAAATGAGGAGGACCATAAAGAACACTTGAGGATAGTATTGCAAACTCTGATGGAAAACCAGTTATATGCCAAGTTCAGCAAGTGTGAATTTTATAAAGATAAGATCCAATACTTGGGTCATATTATTTCTGAACAAGGGCTGGTTGTTGACCCTGAAAATATAAAAGCTATTAAAGAATGGTTTGTCCCAACTAATTTTTCAACAGTAAGATCATTAATGGGGATTGGAGGCTATTATCGCAGATTTGTGGAGAGATTTTCTGCCATAGCATATCCCATAACTTCCCTACAAAGGAAAGGTGTTAAATTTGAGTGGACTGAAAAGTGCCAAAATATTTTTGAACAATTAAAGCTGAAACTCACTACAGCCCCTATACTGAAAATTGCAGATCCTAATAAAGAATTTGTGGTATGTATAGATGCCTGTAGAGAGGTGTTGGGAGGAGTTATTTTGCAGAAAAATTCGGTTATTGCATATGAATCTAGGAAACTGAAGATACATGAAAAAAACTATAGTGCCTATGATTTCGAGTTAGCTGTTGTTATTCATGCGTTGAAAATGTGGCGACATTATCTCCTTGGAAAAAAATTTACATTGATGACCGATCATATTAGTCTTAAATATTTCTTTTCTCAAACCAATTTGAATGCTAGACTGGACAGATGGCTTTCCTTTCTAAGTGAATTTGACATGGATATAAAACATATCAGGGGGAAAGAAAATAAAATTTTTGATGCTTTAAGTAGAAATTCTTTTCAAATTATAGGCAGCAGTGGAAGTAGTGCCCAGTTTGATTTAGAAGAGTTAGTGAAACAGACAGCAGAATAGGATTCCAATTATGAGAACATACAAGTGAAAATCCTAAAGAAGGAGATGGTTGAATTCGCTCAAAACCAGAAAGGACTGATCTGTTATAAAAACCGTTTATATATTCCCAATGTAGAGTCCTTGAAAAGAGAGATTTTAGATGAATATCACAAACAGCCATATGCAGGACATCCGGGATATCAGAAAATGTTAACAGCTATGAAAAAGAAGTTGTTTTGGCCAGGAATGAAAAGAGATGTAGCAGAATATTTAGCTAGATGCATGGAGTGTCAACTAGTTAAAGTTGAACATCAGCATCCTGCTGGTCTTTTAAACCCTTTGCTGATTGTAGAATGGAAATGGGACACAGTTTCCATGGATTTCATAACAGGATTACCCAAAACCCAATACCAACATGATTCAGTGATGGTGGTAGTAGACACTTTAACAAAAGCTACACATTTTATACCAGTAAAATCTACCTTTGGGACAACTCAAGTAGCGAATGTGTTCCTGAAGGAGGTAGTAAGGCTCCATGGGGTTCCGAAGGTGATTGTTTCTGACCGAGATGCTAAGTTTACAGCAGTGTTTTGGAAATGACTATTTGGAGGTATGGGTACTAAGTTGAATTTTAGTACTACCTATCACCCTCAGACTGATGGGCAGACAAAGAGAACTAATCAGATTTTGGAAGATATGCTGAGAATGTATGTGATGGATAGGCCATCAAAATGGGAAGACTATTTCCATTTAGTTGAATTCTCTTATAATAACAGCTACCAATCCTCCATCAAAATGAGTCCCTTTGAGGCACTGTATGGAAGAAAGTGTCATACTCCTTTGAGCTGGAGCGAGCCAGAAGATAAAATAATGTTGGGACCAGATGCTTTACAAGAGATGGAAAAAATTGTTAAACAGATACAAAGAAACATCAAGACAACACAAGATTGCCAGAAAAACTATGCTGATAAGAAAAGAGTGCACCGAGAATTTAAAGTGGGGGAACATGTGTACTTGCGTATTAAACCCAAAAAGAGCACACTTTATGCTGGAAGTTGTGCAAAACTAGCTCCTAGATATTGTGGTCCGTTTGAAGTATTAGAAAGGGTGGGACCAGTGGTTTACAAGCTGGCCTTACCACCGCATGTTAGAGTTCATGATGTGTTTCATGTTTCGTTATTAAAAAGATATATGCATGATGCTTCTTACATAATTGATTGGAATGTTGTACATGAAGAACCAGAAGGGGAGTTCCTTCCAGAATCGCTTCAAATCTTGGAGTGGGAAGAAATTGAATTGAGGAACCGAACGGTAGCAAGAGTAAAGCTGCAGTGGAAGCACTTTACTACTGAAGAAGCTACCTGGGAAAGAGAAGTTGAAATGATGGAAATATCTCCATTTATTTTTGAAAAATGAACTCTAGTAGTTAAATAAAAACACCAAGGATGGTGTTTGCTTTCATAGGGGGAATATGTGACACCCCTAGTTTGTGTGTTTGAATTTCAAAACTAGACATTTAAACTTTGATCCTAAGGGGAGTGGACCCCAAAGGACAATTATTTTGTGAATTTAATTAAATATTTAAATTTGAGGAAATAAATAAAATGATTTTGTGCAAATTGACCAAAATTATATTATGAGATCACTTGCTAAATCCATGAGGTTGGATAACGCAAATAATTTCCCCACAATCTTTCAAAAATCCTTGAAAGAAATTATTTATAATTTGGATTTTTGAGGAAAAATATAAATTCGCCAATGATGAGGAAAATAGCTGGGAAGAGGTAAGAAGCTGGAAAAGCTGGGAAAAGCATAAAACAGCTTTAAAGAACCCCTAAAATGGGAAGCCCAGGAAAACAGGAAAAAAATCATCCTGATATTCTGGACGCAGAATTAGAAACATGCTTTGGGGAACAATAGCTTAAATAAGCTGCTCCTAAACAGATTAGAGGTTGGTTTGTTGGAGGAGATGATCTCAGCTCGTGGGTGAGTTCTAGGAGACAGAAGGACTCTAAGGTTGGGAGGTTGGTCAATTGCATGAGTGGTATGTCTCTAAATTTATTGGTATTTTGACTTCATAAGGTATGAATTGGCTACATATAATTGTCTGATTTATATGTTAGAATTATTAGTTCTACATTCCATAGAATTAATGTTCAGGAATTCGCCTTTATAATTCTGTATAGTTGTAGAAAAGAAATCTGTAGAGTAGAATCCAATAGAAATTCTAAACCAAGGTTGGTTTAAATCTGAGGATACATATTCCTCCACAGATAATTTAACTTTGAGCCACTCATGATCTATGAGTATAAATTTATGAGCCTGATTAGGATAAAGCAGTATAAGATTTCCTGTACCATACTTGAAAATAGCAGTAGGTGAACTGTCATCTAAACTGTGCATTAAATGAGAAATAAATACAGACCGACTTTCCGGGTCAGTACACCATTCATACATAACCAGAAGCACAACAGCAAGTTATTTCTACATATAATAAATTAATTCTACACCAGAAGGAACCAAATATCAATTAGCATGAGACAGCCCATTAATACTTATTCAATGAACCATTCTTACAGTAGAGGCTAAAACTAATATGTGAAATAAAGTTAAATAAACAATCAGCATGCAGATTTCACAACAGCAGGGCATATTTAGCTGTACGTATTCTATTCTATCATGGGAACTGAAGGAAAGAGTGTATAGTGTCATATTACAAATGAAATTGTCTTCTAGACATAAATATATATATGTATATATATATTGACACACCGCATGTAGGTATTCACGAAGCATGACGAGAGATAATGCTAAACAGGTAGACAAATAGCATTTGCAAATTAATTAAAAGATACTGATCTAAGTATTGAACCAATGAAAAGAGCATAGCTGGTAATATTTTGTATTATCCCAAGGATATTGAAAAGATTTAGCTCACTGTTATTATCAAAACTACAAACCAGGGTAGTATGAGAAACATACCCAAAATGCCTTTGACTACTAGCATTCTAGGGGTAAGATTGGTCTGGGCGGAATAATCATTCTAACGCTATAATAAAATGGCGATTTATAAAACTACATGCAATTGAACTTATATTGTGGAAGAGCATAGTTAAACTATTCATTAAAATAACTACCATGTTCATGAGTATAGTTAAACCATGTACGACCTAAAAGCATTAAGGCAATAAAATACAAAAATATTGGTATGTGAGAAATTGCAGAAAAATGCCATAAGTAAATATTAAATGGGATCCAGGCTAAAAATAGGAAAGTGAGACCCCTGCTGGAGACAGATAATAATACTTGTAATAAAAACCGGTATTATGGAAATCAAGAAACCGACAGAGATATATAAACGAAAAATTCAAATGTTACAAGTCCACTGTGGCCTGGGGACAGTATCATAATGTTCCAAGAAGTGATGTAAGGGAACAGTCAGTGTCGAAACTCAAAATTTATAACAGTCACAATTATACAACTACATCAATGAAATTTTAAGCTGTAGGAAAAATTTATAGAACAATGTGAGGAGAGCTACCTCCTTCTAACCAGCGTTCGGTGAACACTGACCTGTAAAAGACAAGAGGAGTCAATGTTAATGCTGAAGGAAGCCATGTCTCTCGGGGTTCAAGAGAAATTAAGGCGATAGTCTTAAATACCTGTAAGAGACAAACCCACAACATGAATATGATGCAGAACATTACGAGGAAGAAGAACGCTATAAAAAAATGATAATTGAGGAATGAACAGTTACCTGGTGCGCGAGAACCTCCAAGCATTCAATGAACTGTCATATACATCGGCGCAGGACATAAATAGACACAAGTTGGAGGGTGGGCGTTTCAACTAGAATAACGAAGCTAGCACTTTGGTGCACGAACAATAGAAATTTCTCTCTACACAGGTGGAGGAAAGGAGCGAACCAGAATGTCGAGAGGGGTAGAATCCCTCTATCACCATGTGAATGACCTCAGATCAACGTTTGATGGGTGTCATGGAAAATTTTAGGGGCAAATTTTAGCCCAAAGGCAAATTTTAAGGGATTTTAAATTTTAATAGGGCGAATTTTTAATATAAAACCCATTTTCTATAGTTTAATAAAGTTAGCCCAATAATTATTTTAAAAATAATTAATTATTAAATATTAGCCCACCATAAAAAAGGGCATAAAACTGAAAGAAAAAAAATTTCTCCCCGTTTTTCTTTGGTTCTAGCAGATTTCGAATGCATTCGCCTGAATTTACAGGGTCGGAGGGAGGGGTTAGAGTGATTCGCCCCATTTTTTTTTCACTGGTTCGCCAGAATGTAGGAGAGGTCGCTGGGGCTTTGTGCACAGGGCCACGGATCTTCCTGCTGGATGAGCGATAGACTTGATCCACCCTCTCTGGTCCGTTAGGGCCCTCCCATAGTTCGAATTCATTTTGGACCTATGATCTTTTCACTGTTCAGAAAATGGAAAAATAAATGATGACCCATGAGCAGCGGGGTGATTGGATTCACCAAGGGATAGGCTCCTTAGGCTCAGATATGGTGGGTCTGCTCAGTTTCCCACATTGACGAGGGAAACTGGTTCCAAGATAGTTGGATTTAGAGTTTCAACGTCAAGATAGCCCATTTCCCCGGTGCCATGGAGTTAAACCCATGGGCGAGGAGGAGTTTCGGCAGTGTTGTTTGCCCTTGGTTGCAACTGTAATTATGTTTTAGAACATACCTGCATCCCCTGTTGTGTTTTAATTTTGAAGCATTAATCTTCATTTTTTCTCTACATGCAGGTGCAGAACGCTGTAGCATTCCAAGCTTATGCCGTTTGAATTGCAGACCTCAGAAGACAGATAGATGGCTATAATGAACATTGAGGTTGGGAAAATTAGGAAACCATCACCCAAATGATATTGCTTCTCATTGAGTATTTTGGAGATAATATTACTCTACCATGTTATTCCCGAAAGGCAATCAACAGTTGGACTCTTTCTACCTCCATTGGAGCACTAGAGAGGAAGGAGTCCCAAGGGAGTGTTGACTCTTGAGTAGAGAAGGGAAATACCTTCCCTTGTGTTATATATGAAATGGAAGAGAGTTTCAGATCTTCCCTTGTGTTGTATATATAAATGGAAGAGAGTTTCAGACCTTCCCTTGTGTTGTATGTGGAAATTGAAGAGTGTTTCATGGTTGATTGATAGCTAGACGAGGTACATGGAGCCTTTGTAATGAAGATATTGGCCAAGCCATGAGAGGGATGGATTGGGTTGAGTGATTTGTAAGATTATAGCTGGATCTTCACCTTGGTGACCTCATATATCAGTCTAGGGGTGGCATCTGCATTGGATGCCTGTGGTTGGGTGGTGAATCACTCCTGCACAGCTACTTTCTTGGTATATCTTCTGTTAAAAGATAAATGTTTAATCATTGTTCTCATTTTTGGAATTTAAATCTTTATACTCTACTATGAAGATGAATTTGTGCATAATGTATATGTGAATTCATTTAATAATGAAATGGCCATGTGTTTTTCACGATTTAAATTTGTTGGGTTTTCATTGGAGACCAAATTTGGGTTTAAATGGTGAACTGTGTTGTTAATGGTCTATAATTTTTAATTGGGTTCAAGTGGTGTAATTGTTTGCTGGGAAAGCATTGATGGGGATGCCATATTATATTCTATGATATGTGAAGGGAGGCAATGAAATTGTAGGATGTCTTGTACCAACTACTTTGGGATCAAAATTTTGTGAGTCGATTTAAGGGGTAAGTCTCATCACACAGGGGAAGGATATACCGATGCATGCTTTCACATGGATCTCTCCAAACTTATTACAAAAGTCTATTCTTTCCTTATTGTCGATAAGCTTAATCTTGCTGTGAAAAAGATAGTCTTGGAGGACCAATTTATCTCTTTGTTGATAATTTTGGTATTGGGATTGCTTCAATAGAAAAATCTTCTCTCACCCTTAATCTAATTTCTCCAGCATTATGGTCAATCCATGATGTAGACGGTTTGTTGTTTCAAGGGTGGGTTATCTAGACTATGGGTATTGGTATATGTTCTTTCTGTATGAGAAAAAACTACAATTTTATTTTCAATATCACTACTCTTAGCTGAGATTCACAATGGCTTCATCATCAACCTGAGTAGTGAATGGTTAGGAGTTCAGAAGGCTGGCCTAGTGAAAATTAGTCATCTTGTCTTGTGGAGGCCCCATCATCATCATCTCCTTATGGTGATGGTAGTTGTATAACTCTTGAGGGAACAACCTGCATTGGGGTTGGGAGTGTGTATGGATGCCTTTCTTAGAGGAAGTGAATCTCTCTTCTTGGAAAGCACTTTGACAATCCTAAAGTAGTGTTTGCTTGAAAGGTAGGACATAATCAAGTAAGGTAAAAGGAAGAAATTCTTCCCTGTAGATTTATCTCCTTTGAGCTCCTACACAAGGGGTGCAAGATCATGGAGGAAGTTCTTGATGCATCCAGGGATTTTTTCCTCTCTCTCTCTCTCTCTATATATATATATATATATATCCCCAAGGGAAACCTTGCTGGATTCCCACCTCTTCTTTGGAATATCTAGATGGAAGGAAACTTAACTGCTAGCTACAATAGTGCTTGGTGACCTTGAGAGAATCTATTGGGTTTGAACCTATGAGTATGACTTCCCATTGGCAACATGCCTCAGTTGGAGCTTTCAATTGATTGAGTTAACCCTCAACGGTTTAGAAGTATATATATGTATATGTGTTTGTGTATTTTTTTTTTCAAGGAAAATCTCATAAGGAAATCCAAGGAATGCTTCCCCACATTTATAGATGGCATCCCTAGTAAAGCCATTGACATAGATTAGTGCACCTCAACCAGGGAGGATTTGAGCCATGTAACTGCTGGCATAGAACTAGTCAAATTTCTCCTAGCACCATTGGCAACAACCAGTTGAGCTAACCCCTTGGGCTATATGTATATATATATATATATATATATATATATATATATAAACTCCTATATTTATGAAACTATCCAGCACAATCACAACCACTTGAAATCATTTAAAATTTAAAATACATTCCACAGCCTTTGATAGGCTATAAATTTAGCCTAGATCATGTTGTAGGTTAAGATGTTAGGGGTTATGGTTTTGTAAAGTTTTACATTAAGTTGTGAATAGGGTCTAGTCCTTAAACCAATACAATTTTCTATTATGTGGTGACTCATGTGGATAAAGTGAGGCAAAATGCAAAACTAAACTCTGTTTTTCCAGGTCTGATAAAGTGTTAGTTATCCACGAATTGAGGAAGAATTATTATTAAGGTTGGAGATTAGAACTTATATACATTTTCTTGTTCCTAAAATTGTTTCCCCTATATCTTATCAAGGCCCATTTCACCTGTGTTTATGCTGATTCAAATTGAAAATTAACTCGATAAAGCTATAAAAAGTCAAATGAAAAATCAGAATCATATTGATCCATTTTTGTAGAATATGGGTTTGGTAATTTCACTAAGTTTTTTGGTAGTTCAATTTAAGTCCTCTTTTCTTATTCCAAAATTAATTTTCTGGGTGAACACTATGTTTTCCTGATAAAGGATGAAAATTGTAAGTCAGCACCTGTTTATAAATATAGCAAATTATCTTACTTTCATCTAGACTGGATGTACAAATTTAGGAGTGACAAGCTAGAATCCTTCCAAACCATTCATGGACTAATTTGTTTTATCTTTCGTTTATATTGGATTATCCATGCTGTTTAGGTTGACCTTTGAACTAACATAATATGTTAAACTCCCATTGCTTGATATGCTAAATCGACATTTGATGTTGCTATAATAGGTGATTCATTTGGTACATTATTACCCCATTATTCTTTAACATAACAAGCCATAGAAAACACCTTTAGCCTTTAGGTGGAAATTTAGAAAGGTTAAGCAGAGGGTCAGCCATTTTTTTTTTTCTTATTCCCCTATGTTATATTCTTTTCTAACTAATGAATTCCACTATTTCCTTTGAAGATTTTGTTTACAGGTCATTTCCCGAACTCTTTGATTGCTAGTATTTGATCTTTTTTTTTGTTATTTAATAAAGCCTAATGCAGTGAGGAAGTTCCTCTGCTTTCTAATCTGTTAACAGTTGGACTCTTTCTACCTCCATTGGAGCACTACAGAGGAAGGAGTCCCAAGGGAGTGTTGACTCTTGAGCAGAGAAGGGAAATACCTTCCCTTGTGTTATATATGAAATGGAAGAGAGTTTCAGATCTTCCCTTGTGTTGTATATAGAAATGTAAGAGAGTTTCAGACCTTCCCTTCTGTTGTATATGGAAATTGAAGAGATTTTCATGGTTGATTGATAGCTAGATGAGGTACATGGAGTCTTTGTAATGAAGAGATTGGCCAATCCATGAGAGCAATGGATTGGGTTGAGTGAGTTGTAATATTGTAGCTGGATCTTCAACTTGGTGACCTCATATATCAGTCCAGGGGTGGCATCTGCATTGGATGCCTGTGGTTGGGTGGTGAATCACTCCTACACAACTACTTTCTTAGTATATCTTCTGTTAAAAGATAAATGTTTAATCTTTGTTCTCATTTTTGGAATTTAAATCTGTATACTTTGCTATGAAGATGAATTTGTGCATAATGTATATGTGAATTCATTTAATAATGAAATGGCCATGTGTTTTTCACAATTTCAATTTGTTGGGTTTTCATTGGAGACCAAATTTGGGTTTAAATGGTGAACTGTGTTGTTAATGGTCCATAATTTTTAATTGGGTTCAAGTGGTGTAATTTTTTGTTGGAAAAGCATTGATGGGGATGCCATATTATATTCTATGATCTCTGAAGGGAGGAAATGACATTGTCGGATGTCTTGTACCAACTACTTTGGGAGAAAATGTTTGTGAGTCGATTTAAGGGGTAAGTCTCATCACACAGGGGAAGGATATACCGATGCATGCTTTCACATGGATCTCTCCAAACTTATTACAAAATTCCATTCTTTCTTTATTATTGATAAGGTTAATCTTGTTGTGACAAAGATAGGCTTATAGGATCAATTGATCTCTTTGTTGATAATTTTGGTATTGGGATTGCTTCAATAGAAAAATCTTCTCTCACCCTTAATCTACTTTCTCCAGCATTATGGTCAATCCATGATGCATACGGTTTGTTGTTTCGTGGGCGGGTTATCTAGACTGTGGGTATTGGTATATGTTCTTTTTGTATGAGAAAAAACTGCAATTTTTGTTTCAATATCACTACTCTCAGCTGAGATTCACAATGGCTTCATCATCAACCTGAGTAGTGAATGGTTAGGAGTTCACAAGGCTGGCCTAGTGAAAATTAGTCATCTTGTCTTGTGGAGGCCCCATCATCATCATCTCCTTATGGTGATGGTAGTTATAACTCTTGAGGGGACAACCTGCATTGGGATTGGGAGTGTGTATGGATGCCTTTCTTAGAGGAAGTGAATCTCTCTTCTTGGAAAGCACTTTGACAATCCTCAAGTAGCGTTCTCTTGAAAGGTAGGACATAGAAAGTAAGGTAAAAGAAAGAAATTCTTTCCTGTAGATTTATCTCCTTTGAGCTCCTGACCTTGAGAGACTCTATTGGGTTTGAACCTATGAGTATGGCCTCCCATTGGAAACATGCCTTGTGTGGAGCTTTCAATTGATTGAGTTAACCCTCAAGGGTTTAGTATTATATATATGTATATGTGTTTGTGTATTTTGTTTTTCAAGGAAAATCTCATAAGGAAATCCAAGGAATGCTTCCCCACATTTATAGATGGCATCCCTAGTAAAGCCATTCGCATAGATTAGTGCACCTCAGCTAGGGGGGATTTGAGCCATGTAACTACTGGCATAGAACTAGTCAAATTTCTCCTAGCACCATTGGCAACAACCAGTTGAGCTAACCCCTTGGGCTATATGTATATATATATATATATATATATATAAACTCCTATATTGATGAAACTATCCAGCACAATCATAACCATTTGAAATGATTTAAAATTTAAAATACATTCCACAGCCTTTGACAGACTATAAATTTAGCCTAGATCATGTTGTAGGTTAAGATGTTAGGGTTTATGGTTTTGTAAAGTTGTACATTAAGTTGTGAATAGGGTCTAGTCCTTAAACCAATACAATTTGCTATTATGTGGTGACTCATGTGGATACAGTGAGGCAAAATGCAAAACTAAACTCTGTTTTTCCAGGTCTGAAAAAGTGTTAGTCATCCATGAATTAAGGAAGAATTATTATTAAGGTTGGAGATTAGAACTTATATACGTTTTCTTGTTCCTAAAATTGTTTCCCCTATATCTTATCAAGGCCCATTTCACCTGTGTTTTTGTTGATTCAAATTGAAAATTAACTCGATAAAACTATAAAAATTCAAATGAAAAATCAGAATCATATTGATCCATTTTTGTAGAATCTGGGTTTGGTGATTTCACTAAGTTTTTTGGTAGTTCAATTTAAGTCCTCTTTCCTTATTCCAGACTTAATTTTTTGGGTGAACACTATGTTCTCCTGATAAAGGATGAAAATTTTAAGTCAGCGCCTATTTATAAATATAGAAAATTATCTTACTTTCATCTAGACTGGATGTACAAATTTAGGAGTGACAAGCTAGAATCCTTCCAAACCATTCATGGACTAATTGGTTTTATCTTTCATTTATATTGGATTCTCCATGTTGTTTAGGTTGACATTTGAAATAACATAGTATGTTAAACTCCCATTGCCTGATATGCTAAACTGACATTTGATGTTGTTGTAATAGGTGATTCATTTGGTGCATTATTACCCCATTATTCTTTAACATAACAAGCCATAGAAAACACCTTTAGCCTTTAGGTGGAAGTTTAGACAGATTAAGTAGAGGGTCAACCATTTTTTTATTTCTTATTCCCCTATGTTATATTCTTTTCTGACTAATGAATTCCACTATTTCCTTTGAAGATTTTGTTTACACATCATTTCCCGAACTCTTTGATTGCTAGTATTTGATCTTGTTTTTTGTTATTTAATAAAGCCTGATGCAGTGAGGAAGTTCCTCTGCTTTCTAATCTGTTAATAGGTTCATTTGTTGCCTGAAATTTCTTCCATGTCATTTTAAGTTTTAAGTGCAATCATGCTTCTCATACTATGTAGGCACATTCATAGAGCAAGGTGAAAGTCCACAATTCTACTTTGATAAGTATCCAGAGGACAATCCTGCTTTTGGCTTTCTCACATGGTGTTGGGTCTTGGGGCTCTTCTTAGATCATGTTTACACAGCTCCTTATTTTCTTGGTCTATGCATCTTGTTGGCAGCATCATTGATGGCTTGTACTACCACAACACAACTTCCAATGGTTAAAGTTGCTTGCAGGTTTGCTCTCTTTTTGAGCTGTATCATCATGCACCAACCTCTCTGTTCTGGAAGATGATATTTGAATGTAAATTGCAATGTTGTTTGGTTCTTGTACCTTGTCTAAAAAGTGCATTTATTTTGTTGTTCTTACCTTCTTGTTGTGATAGATAAGACTGTGAAGCCTAGACCTCAGTCTAGTACAGATTTTAAGTTGATATGGGAATATTTTTGGGATGCCCTCTTCCTTTGCCACACCTTTATCATAATCTCTTTTGATGACTAATAGGTTTGTGAATTGGATTTGATTATCTTTTTAAATTTGTATACATTGACCTCACCTTTTCTCACATTCAGAAATTCAAATAGACTTGGTTTTCAGTTGTGAGTTTACTTTTAATCTTGAACTGAGAATCAAAGTATATTTGACTCGTCACTTGAAAAAAATTCTATTCAAATCTAGTCTTCTATAACAGTGATAGATCATTTCATGTAGATGGTCATTCATGAAGTCTCGATCAGCCATCCTAAAGCTTGATGTGGCAGATTCACTTCCCAGAGCTCGCATTCAAGATCTTGTTGTTCTCCTGATGGGTGTAGGATATGAGGTAAATTTTTAAAATATTCATACCATTGGGGGAAATGAGGCCATCTCATGTATCCTACATTTGATCTATGACTAGCTTTCATAATAATGCTGTGGATGATTTAATCTTGTTTGGTTTCTTAACATTCATGGATTGCAGGTCTTTTTGAGTAATTCAACTCTGTATGGATTCAAAGGGTTTGCTGGTAGGCTTGCCCCTATTGGTGTCCATGGAGCTCTTTCACTCATAATGGCAGGAGCAACCTTTAGTTCCATAGGGGTATATCGGGGTTCAGTTACAGTTCCTCAAGGCCTAAACTTTAGGATGGGAGATGTGCTTAATCCAAATGGGATTTTATCAAGGCCAATATTTCATTTTGCGACTAAAGTCCACGTTAACAAATTTTACATTGATTACTATGAAAATGGAGAGGAATTTATCTTTCTCAATTGAGAAGCACACAGAGCTTGTGTTATTTCAACCCCTTTCCCCTCTTAAAAACCCTGTACACAAAAAAATGTTAAAAGAAAAAGGAAAGGAAAGGCATGCTAGCTGGCACTATTAACACACTATTTATCTTCCTTTTACGTAACTTGACTTTTTGTTGTTGAGAATCCAAAATTTATGGGGTAATTTTTTTTTTTGAAACAATAATGTTGAAGCAGCTCTCTCTTTATGACATGGTTTGCAGGTATCCAATGGATTAAGATACAACTCTCCTTTGTTTGTATAGGTATCCGAATTTCACTTAGACCTTTCTCTACAGAATATGGATGGCAAGGAAGTTTTAAGGAAGACAATCAGTGTGAACCACCCTTTACGATTTGGAGGGGTAACTATATATCAAACTGATTGGGGTATTCAGCTCTTCAAGTACACAAAGATGGTGCAGGGCCATTCAATCTTGCAATGGCTACCTTACAGAATGGGGATAAAAAGATTTTTGGTACATTCTTGCCACTAGAAGATGACAGTAGTTATACCAAACCTAAAGGAACGTGAGTTGACATTGCAAACCTCTTCCGAGCTTGTAATTTTCAAATTTACTCTTTACGTGTGTAAATTTTTTTTAGAGTAATCAGCTACAAGTTTCTAATAGTATGTCTAAGCTGGTCAGTTTTCTATTAATATTTTTGGGCACTGCAAATCAATTTTGGATTGGAAGTATTGGAGTCGGAAAAAAGGATGGATCATGAACATGCAAAGAGAATAGAGTGCATACATCTTCTCTATATGCAACAATTCATATCCAATTAATTTTTGTCCTTGAAGTTGCCCAGGTTATAAATGCATCAAATACTGAGAAAGTCTACATATGTAACCTTTGCATAAATCTTTGGTGCATACTGAAGCAGGGCTAAAATGGATTTGTGCTAAGTACAGATATTTTTACATAGATAAGCTAAATACATCGTGGTGGGGTATTGATAATTTTTTCAAGGGGTATATGTATAAAATTTGGGTTTTTTCTAAAGATTGTGGAGTTCAAAGAAGTATTCTGAGCCTTGAAGTGATCTATGGTATTCCTATTCTAATTATGCAATATTTCCTGTTCATAATTATGGTACGCATCAGCCAAGACACTTTCAGAGAGGGCTACATGGGCGCTGGCCATGGAGAAAGTTGTGTCAGAGTATTTCTAAGAAAATATATTAATCTCCAAAATTATTTAATGGGGCATTCAAGTCTTTGGAAAACATGTTGATAAGCGCTTCTATGGTTCTTTTAGGAAATGGGATATCATTTGCATGACAATTTGTTTATGTTCAAATCACTGGCCAAATTCCTGCTCAAATCACTAAAGCAGCCAGTCTGTGGGTGTTGGAGATATCAAAAAATCAATTCAATGGAACTATTCCCTCTAGCATTGGACAACTGTGGAGTCTCAGCAGCTTTCTGGCCAGTCACAACAATATATCAGGGACTATTCCAGTGGAACTCACTAGTTTATCCTCACTATCAAGGCTTTCTCTTGATCACAATATGTTGTATGGGGAGCTTCTTGAGACAATAATATCATCGAAAGGTCTTTCTCAGCTTAACCTTGCCAACAACCACATCACTAGATCAATTCCTGCATCTCTTGGGTTGCTGCATGTTCTTAACAGCCTTGACCTCTCAAACAATTTGCTTTCAGGGAAAATACCTCCTGAGTTAGACAATCTCAAGTTGAGTTTTCTGAATTTGTCTGACAACCTTTTGTTTGGCTCTATTCCTTTTGGTTACAATAATCTGGCCTATGATAAAAAATTTCTTGATAATTCGGGCCTTTGTGGAGGCGGGCCATTAATCCTACCTTCATGTTTCTAGTAGAAAGGAAGATCTGAAAGCCATCTATATAGGGTATTAATTTTGGTTATTGATGTGATAGTATTACTTTTCTTGATTGGTATAGGTTTCTTGTATAAGACATACAAGAATTTTGTTCGGGTTAAATCAAGTACAAAGTCGTGGAATCTCACAGCCTTTCACAGGGTAGAATTTGATGAGTCAGACATTCTGAAGAGATTGACAGAAGATAATGTTATTGGAAGTGGAGGTGCAGGCAAAGTGTACAAGGAAACACTGGGAAATGATAATATTGTTGCTGTGAAACAGATCTGGAACAAGAAGAAACTGCAGTCTACCCAAGACAAGGGATTTCAAGAAGAGGTGGAGACTCTAGTGAAGATTAGGCATGCCAACATTTTCAAGCTGCTCTACTGCATATCTAGTTCATATTCTAATCTGTTAGTGTATGAATACATGCCAAATGGGAGCCTGTATGAAAAACTTCATATTTATCAAGGGGAAATGTTGGATTGGCCTACTCGTTATAATATTTCTTTATGTGCTGCTAAGGGAATGTCCTACCTGCATCATCATTGTTCCCCTCCAATAATACATAGGGATGCTAAATCATATAATATATTGCTGGATTCTGAATTGGAGGCCCATATTGTTGATTTTTCTTTAGCTAGAATTGTAGAGAAGCTGGGTCAGATGATTGCAATGTTAGGGTTGTTGGAACATATGGATATATTTCCCCAGGTAAGAATTTACAACTGAATTTTTAATGCATGTGAATATATGTGTGTGTATATATGCCTCAGCCAACAGAAAATAAACAATTTTATATGAACTGATTCAATTGGTGGACATGTGTGTAGAGTATTCGTACACCCACAACGTGAATGAGAAAAGTGACATATACATCTTTGGTGTGGTCCTGCTGGAGCTCGTGACTAGCAAGAAGCCCAATGATGTAGAATTTGGAGGTTACTCGGACATTGTTAGGTGGGTTCAGAATCAAATTCACATCGATATCAATAACGTCCTGGATGCACAAGTAGCGAACTCATATAAAGAAGAAATGATGCTGGTGTTAAGGGTGGCTCTATTATGCACTAGCACTCTGCCCATCAATAGGCCTTCCATGAGGGAAGTTGTGGAAATTTTGTTTTCCTACAGCACAGATGAACGAATTAGAAAGGCAGCAACTACCACTTTGTCTCCCCATCTCAAGAGGAATCCCAGTGCTTTTAGATATGCTTCCCCTTCTATATGCACTATCACATGTCCATTTAATGATAATAAATGTGGCATAGAATTGTGACCTTTACCTTAATTTATAGCCGATATTAAAAGCACTGTTCAGTGATGCTCTTTACCTTCCTATACTGCAGGAGAATTTGATTTATAGAGAAGTACTATATCTCTATCTTATATTGGCTTTATCAGTTTGTTCCAAATAGGAGATACATTTATCCCTATGGAAACATTTCACCAATCCCTTGCAAAGAAGCAGTTTTTATCCCCCAAATCACCAAGAAAAAAGTTGCAGACAAATAATAAACATGTTGGGTATTCATCAAAGACATCAAGAGATCCACTAGCCAGATTTGGTAACAAGTCATAACACAGCTAGAATCTCACTCTCTCGATAGCAGCATGCATATGAGCTGTTGTTCTGTAGCATAGCCTTCAAAACAAGAATCAAGTTGAGTTTAACATTCCCTTTAGTGTATATAATAGGGAATTTTTGTAGCACAACTGTGAAACATCATATGCAAGGTAGCCTATTTTGAGATTGTTCTATCAAAGAGATGATGACAAAGGAATAGATGTAGAACAATGTGGTACATCATGGATGAATGATTGACAGTAACTTTGCTAAATCTCTTCTATCATTTAAAGGTAGTCATGAGGCTTTGTTGTCTGGTTATTGTATTGAGAATTGTAGTGTATTTTAACCTTTAATTAGAAATCACCAGATGCGGGTGATTAATGGCCATCTGGGAACGTGGCACCTTGTGCACTTCCCGATGGACTTTGCCGGTGTGGCCCATGTGGTTCCCGGTACAGACATTAACTATAGCCTTTACTCACCACCCTGCATGATACTTCATTATCTCGGTTGGCTCATTCAGCTCCTGGACATGGCGGTCATTCTCAGCATGGATTGTTTCTGCAGAGGTTTGAATGGTGGAGTGGGCGGCTACAGCTCTCCTACTCCTTTGCACGCGAATTGCTCGCCTGCAAGCATTGAAGCCAGTATTAAAACTAATACGGGGAAGCACTGTTTGATAGTTGCTTGTTTCGAGCTGGCTCCGAATTGCCACTAATCCACCAGTCTGTGGTGTAATCGTCGTGTTTTTTATCCTGATTCTTCTGCTCCACTCGGAAATCTTGCTTCCACCTCTGCTGAACTGCTCAGTGGTCACAGTGGTCTTGCTCCAGCTTCCTTTGTTCCGCCCAGTGGCGCCCAGAATTCTCATTCTCCTCCTGTCCATTTTGTGAGCCTTGCGGAGCCCAGATCTGATTCGGTCACCATGCCTCGCCTCCGCGAATGCATGAGAAGTAGAAGAGGCTCCAGCTGTGGGCATCTTAATCAATAATGCCCGCCTCCCATTCCTGCTCCTGCGTTTGAGGTTGGCTCTATCTTCTCTCCCATCGCTTTCTCTGCCCCTCCGCCCTCCTCTCATGAGTCTCCCCCTGTTTCCCCTCGTCCCCTTCGGCCCTCCATTCGTCAAACTTCTCAGCGCGCTAAGCTAAGGTTTGACTGTACTTCCTGCAATGCCACTCTTATAGCTTTCATTACTGTTACTCTTCAGGAAGAAGTCCCTAATATAGCTCTGCCCAGCTCTTCGATTTTGCCATCTCCCCCTCTCAGCTCCAGTTCCCCTCGAGCTGCTCCTGCCTCCTTTGTCCCTCAGCCCGGGTCCAACATGGCGATAGAACTCACGGGTGGCGGATGTGCTCTCAGCGAAAGCCAGGCGGATAGAAGCGAGATGTTCACCTGCAGAATTATCGAAGAGTCTCCTTATCCTACTCATGGATAACAGCTACTTTGGCTTTCAGGTTTTTCTATTCTGCTCTTGTAGAAATCGTAAGCTTCTTAGTAATACTGCTTTGTTGTACAGGCAGTTCACTTATTTCAGCTATGGTGTCATTTTGTTTTTGTAAACTTAAAACCGGTTTCCCTCTCATGGGCGGTTCAGACGTTATGGTTTAAAGGACTGGTTTCCCATTCTGGGCAGTCCAGACTTTTCATGCTTTGCTTGACTATCAAGCCTAGCGTTCAGGCTTCTCAAGCTGACGCTGGTGTAGTTTTGTATTAGTGCTTTTATACATAATAGAAATTATTCTTAGAAAAAAAAACCTTTAATTAGAAATTTGCAGATGAAGAATTGTAACCACAAAAAGTAGTAGCTATCAAAGGAGGATATACAAATAGCCTACCAGAGTGTGAAGATACCTCCAAGAATTGTATGAAGTAGAATAACGTTGAGTAATTTTCATTTTGTCACTGAAGATTGTGTCTATATGGCATTTTTTATTACATGCTTAATCTTTAATGCAAGTCAGATATTAGATTGGATTCAATTGGTGTATTACTGTTGAAGTATACATAGAATTCCTACGAGAAAACACTTAACTTTAACCCTTATGAACTTTATTTTTGGCCATCTATCTAATAATTGGTTATGTTCTCTTACCACCAGTTATGTTCTCTTTAAGGCAATCAAAAAATAATTTTACAACCCACTGATTAGTTAATTCATGCACAACTTAACCAAAATAGGTTTCCTTGTTGTGCAGGTGTTTATTACTGTTGTAAATTATGTGTGGCACCGAACTGGGATTGAGTTTAATACACAGTTCAATGCTTAGATTTTTTTATAATCCAGAGCCAATTCATCCCTTTATCTTGTCCATTCTGGCCACATTTTATGATTGAAAGTAAGATTAGGTCAAGGTTCATCCAGGGTGAAAACTGTTTCAGTCATAATTGACTTCATCACATCCACGAACAACTTGCTAGTAATTGATATCTGGCCAGATTTGTCATGCCTATAGAACAAGATGGTTCTTTGGGTTATATTTTATTTGGACTTATAAGTTATAACTACCAGATTTGAAAAGATGCATATACTGAAAATGTATCTCTCCTTGTACAAATTTAAAACAAGACATCATTTGTACAACAATACTAGGAGAGCATTGGAAATTTCTAGAGTGGACCTCCTCTCCAATCAATGGAGCTATCAGGTAAATACATGGTGCCACTGCTACTACTTGTGGGATTTTGCTACAAACAGATTCATGGCATGGCATGGGAATGACATGGGGAATTCTGAATGGAGTTTTTCTAATGGTTCTCTTCATGTTGATGGTTATAATTTTAACAGATTCAGCAGGGTGGTTGCAACTGGCACATATTCCTTTCAATATCCAAATTTTGAAGGCATGAGAAGGAATAATATTTTGAAGAAATGAGAAGTAGTTCACCTTATTATAGTTACCATGCTAGGTCTTCCTTTAAGAGATTCCCAGCATCAAATCATTTCCATGAATATGGTTATGTAAGATTCATGATGGTGTTGTAATGTAAATTATGTTTCCATAGTTGAATATCTGAAGTATTTTGCGATATTATTATTGTACCATGGCACCTAGATCAGATCCAATGTTTATCAACACTTTTTTAATAGCATGTTTTCTTTTCTTCCCATTTTTGTTCATTTCTCCTCAAACTTCTCTCCAACCTCAATATCAGTGCTAGTAGTAGCATGAGCAACAACACTACGCTTAGCAGAACTAGAAGAACGTGTTTTCCAAACTACACGAGAACTACTTCCCTCACGAGTCACCATGTGCCATGCTTGGTCTCGGTGGTTCTCTTCCTTCTACTCTTGGTTCGACTACCATATCTTCATTGGAACCAACACCCCTAACTCCACTAGACAACGATTCACCATTTTATAGTAGTGATTCGCCATTTGTACTGGTGATTCACCATGATTTTACAAGATAATATAATATCATGACAAATTCGCCAAAAAATTATATATACATAATCTATTATTAATAAAATCGCCTTCCATTTTTCCTATGGATCATGGGGATTCACCCATTTATTATATATATAAATTTAGGGGGGTTCTTAAAATTTTCCCTGATGGGCGTAAGGTAGAGGGTAAACATCCCTCCAAACCCATAAGCACATTCGTTCAGTCTTGTTCCTGAGAATACGGGTAAGGAAATACAATAAATATGAGCTTACATCAAGCAAATCGAACTAGTCGAAACAGAGAAAATAAATTCTCTGCAAAAGAAAATTTAACAAATTGTCAGACATAAAACAATCTAGAACAAAACGATGGGAACGATCCCTTTGAAATCCAAAGTCTCAGTACTTGTTCGAGTCACTGAGCGTAACTCTAAACAAGACAGGGAAAACCCATATTAAACGGTAAGAACAGAGCATGAATGTCACAACCGTCAGAATTATCATACCTAAATTGTAAAATAAAGCGCATGGATACGCCGAATACTGGACAGAGTCACGCTCAGTTCTCCAGGGCATCAAATTTCACTGTCAAGAGACAAATCGAACAAGTATGAAAGAAAAAGGACTGACAAGAAAAATAACACTGCGAATTTATATCAATGTCCCTGGAAGAGATCAACGAAACCCTAACACATAAGATGAATCCTCATCATCCACATGGCAAGATCCCAAGGGTGAAGCCATGGATCGAAGAGTTGAATGTGGCATTTCTACCCTACGTTCAAAATTCAATGTGACAAGTAGTGTAATAAATGTCAGAGCGTATCTTAAAGATTGCTTTGGTTCCAAAATGGTTGGCGTGGCAAGTTCCAGAGCTACCTGGAGCTATCTTACGTAACTGTGAAGGGAATGAAGCCCACTCGACGAACCCGAAATACACCCACAAGATTACATGGACAGGTAGCATCACATCCCAAATATCATACCACGTGAATCTACATTACCAAGTCGTATTGCGTGGAGGACCAAAATATAAAATTTCAATCTGGACATAAATATCGGCGAGAAGGATGCGTACAACAAATTTTGGAATGATATTTACCCAGATCTTCTGAGAACTGGGACTACCGAGCCAATCAATGGCCATACGTGCCCTATACGCAGAGATATCAAGGTGGGTAAAATTAAATCCAACTAAGTTTCTGTTCATGTCACGAAAATCGTTTCATCAACATTGGGGCATTACCACCCGGTCCGGACCTTAAGACAACTCCTTTTCCATTTGGGATGGTGGCTCCAACTGGATATAATGGGACCAGTTTCCCAGTAATGAATAAAATGGATGGATGAATGATTGGTTTTCTAATAAGTGATAATGAATGGAGTACTTAATCTATAACCGAAAACGTAAATGACTATTTTATCCCGGGAAGCTTCTATTCTTAAGTGCAACGTTTGGTGATCTATGTTTGTTGATAGGCATATAGATGACACTATTCAATAAACCAAGACATTTATTTAAATAATAATTACTTCGTTCAATTAGTTGAACGAAGTAATTGATAAAACATTGTTACACTTATCTTTTTTATATTACTGATACATGAATGATTAGAAGAATAGCAAACTGTAAACATCCAGTAGTGGAAAGTATAAAGACTGATGTTAAAACACATTCATATATTCAATAATAGCAAGAGTAATCAAACAACAATTTACATAAAAGGAATGAATTTAGACATAGATAATAGTACCATATGAGCTGCAAATCTTTCCCAATGTCAATTGCAATTTGAATTCCTTCTTCCGACTTAGAAATACTTTTAAATAAAAGGCAGTAGTGCACATCCACATAAAAGCTTCGTTATCAAAATTTGGAAAAATTGGTCCAGTTCTCATAAAAAATATGCCTGAAGTACAGTAGTGCAACTTCAGGTTTTAGTGATATACAAAAACTTACGACCCCTTATAAATACATGAAAGGGACTATAAATACTAAATTAAACTAACAAACTATAAAATTAAAAGGCTACTAAATTGGTATAACCCGATCTTAATTATATCCTCTACAGCAATCTGGTAATCGGCAACATGATTCATCATTCTGACTATTTGCTTTTTGTCCTGAGTTGGCATATTGCTAGCATTGGTTCCACTTCTTGAGGGCGGTTGAGACGAGAATTGATTTGAGTAGCATAGGTGGCATCGTGTATATCAGGAATGATACACCCGATTGCATCCGCTAAGCATTTGAGGGCGGCTTTCTGGCTGTATGGTTTTACTAGGAACAACCAATAGGTGTCCCAAGTTAAACTTGTAATTCCTGTAATCAATTTCCCATTCCTTTCTAGCTCTTGACAACATGATTGTTCCAATGTCTTGGGTGATAATAATTTACCTGGTGTACATTGAGAGATCATGTTAGACAAATAGAGAGTATTATTAATCAAGTCAATCAAATTGTTCGTAGATAATCTGCATCTAGAAACTTCTCTCTCTGCTTTCATCAACTGGGACTGCCACTCCATGAACATAATTTCTTTATGGGATTTTAAGATTTTAGGCAAGTTTGCTGCTTGTCCCTCATTAGTGTTCTGCCAAGTAAGAAAATCTGTTAAAGTCTCATCGGCTTGCTCTAAGTCCCGCCTAGCATCAACTGATTTGTTTATTATAGATGTTGTTATTTCACACAGAGGTTCAACTTGGGCAATTTGATGACACAACAATCTTATTTGTGTTATGAGTGCCTTATTAATCTGTATTACTTTTTCTTTGAAATTGGCAGGCTGGGAAAGATTCTTGAACTTCTCTGCTTGAGCTGTTAATTGAGCAATTTGCTCATCTTTTGTTTTTACCATCTGTTCATTTATTGCTTTCAATTTTGCTAATTCCTCCGATGATTCTTTTTGTTTCTGAATCGCTTCTAAATCTGCTTTCTGTTGTGTCTCCAATAGCTGTGTTTGTAGTAAAGTGATCTCTTGATCCTTTTCTTTCAACAAATTTCTCACTTCCGATGCCTTATCCATGGTTGCTGCCGAATAGGCACCAGCATATTGGGACAACTTTGTCAGGTCATCGGAGGGGTTGAATTCTTCCTTCCATACTACATTGGCTGTTACTATTTGTTCAGGGAACAGGGAAGGTTGATCGATCCTTCTCCTTTTGCGTTGTTGCTTTATTACAACCTTGTGTTTTGGGCTATAGAAAACATCCCATGGAGGAATATCTTCTACCTGCAAAATAATTTGATCTGAAGGATCCTTGGGAATTATTTCTAATCATATAGTTGGGGGTAGACTGCTGGTTTCTTTGCTTGGAACCTTTTTTGATATTGTATCCTGTGTATTGGCCGATTTGGATGTATCAACATTCTTTGAGCTCTCAATATTGCTTATAATTGAATCAAATTGCTACCATTCCTGGAGCAATTTTGGATCAATATGAGTGTCAACATTCACCTTCTTGCTGCTCTGCTCCTGTTGCCTTTCCTGTTCCTGATCACATATTCTCTGTGCTTCCTCTTCTTCTTTCCTCTTTGTCTCTTCCTATTCTTTCCTCTGGAGTTCCTCCTGCTCTCTTTTTTGGACTTCTTCAGAGATTTTGGATGTAGCAGGATGTTTGCTGGTAAGCTGCTGCTCAGGCTCACTTGATTGTATCATTGGGGCAGTGGCTCACAAATCTAGAGGCAGAGTTTGCAACCTCTGCTCTCTAAGTTTGTTAAATTCAACTAACCTGTCGTCATGGTATCCAATTTTGGCGATCTCTTGAACCTGAAATATAGACTCGGCCAAGGAGAAAAGGTCATCAAACTCGTCTTCCTTATGTTCAAATTTAGTGAGTTTGGCCTGATCTAGAACATTATAGACTACCTTTTTCAAACCAAAGCGTCTGTTAGGCAGAGTGGCGAGTTTTAACATATTAATCTTTTCTGCCTCTTTCTCTGCGTGTTTATAATCACGCAGAGTATAGATGCCACACCTTAGAGGGAAAGGAGGCCAAACTTGCTTCTTTGAATTCCTGAGAGTCTTTGTAGCTGATGCGGATGTAAGCTGATATGCTATCTCTCGAGCTAAAAGTTTGTCTGGTATATACAAGGGGAGGACATGAGGTCTAGCATGGCTGCCGAAAACTCTTACATAAGTGAATTTTTGCTCTCCGAACCAGGTTCCTAGGGCTGTCAAGTCAATCTCTGCTTGAGAGGAGATCTTAGGAGTAGGTCTAGCAAAAATTGCATAGTAAATAGGTAGCATGAGTCCATTGCAGAGTTGATATAGGTGGTGTTTATAATGGACTTTGCATAATTTCTGGTGATATATATGAATGGGCATGGGGTCTTGTGGAGTCCATCTCCACCCTAACACTGGAAACTCAGAATTAAAACATAGGGTATCTAAAATGTAGGCACTAAAGTAAAATGGAGGAATGATTCTATCAGTAACACGGGATTTGTTTCTAAAGTCAAGAATAGTATTTTCTAACCTATCTGACAATATATTCCCCCAATCCATGATTTCCCTATTACATGCTGCTTCCATCAAAGGTACCATTTCTATGGAAAATTTTGAAGAATCATGCAATCCCCACATTCGACACATCATAGCTCCAGCATAACAATAAGGAGAACAGAAGGAACTGATGGAGTACTTACCCGAAGACTCATATTTCTGTTTTGCCGGGTTTTGTCTCCATTCTCGTATAGGTTCTGAATCAATTTCATTTTCATCTATAAACTTCTCCAGGAATGCTTTATTATACTTCTTCTCTGGTTCAGGCAAATGGTACATTTGTCTCAAATCATCAGGCTGAAACGAACCAAAAACTCTCCCATCAATAGTGCAGAATATTCTGTTCGTAATTGGAATTTCTTCAATGGCCCATCTCACTACATCTGTATATGGAAGAATTTTCTCCCTATCCGCTATCCTGTGCAGGTAGGAATCAGCCAAATCTTTCAGAGTAGCGTCAGATTTCTGACTTGAGCCTGCTGAAGCTTCTACCGTTGTTTGCTGAGGTTCCTCGGTTTCTACCAGGTTGTAAATGCTCTGCCAAGTAGTATTACCTAGACCAAGACATGTAGTATCTGAGATTAATCCTTTTTTGTTTGGTCCCGAATCAGCAGCATGTTGTTCTGCTACCACAGAAGCTGAGGATGTTCCAGGTTTCTTAGATTTTTTCCCTATTTGGTCTGAACTTGCTACTGCGGAGAAGCTCTGCACAAAAGATAAAATGAACGTAATGCGGAGAATAGACGACGAAGACCAAGTACAGAAGACTTATGTCAATCAATAAATAATGGAAAATAATCATAAGGCTCCCGCGGATGTAATCTCTGAAAGGATTTAGGCGTAAATGTTCCATTAATTGGCCGTTTAAACCTGTCAATCAATTAAATGCTCATTATATCTTTCGTTTGCTGAATAGCCTATTTAAGCGCGGATTTGATTTTTATTGGGCGATTGGGCACAAGTGAATCACTATTGGGAAGCGGAAAGGCTTTTTAATAATAATTAACATAATATGCCGAAGCCATATCAATCCTTTTTGAAAGTCGCGCTTGGCTTTATCGCGATCGGTGATCGGAGGAAGACTTGAGCAGTTTTAGTGAGTTATCGTAGAATCCCCGATCGCCGATAGCGATATCGCTTAACTCGCATCGGGAGCTTTTAAGGAAAGGAGTTTTGTTGTGCTCAGATCGCATTTCCCGATTGCCGATAGTAATATCGCATCGGAGCCAGGAGAGGGGCCTTGTGTTGTGATTGTTTTATTTTCCCGATTGCCGATGATTTATTAACTCAAAAGGTTTTTTATAATGTTCTGTTTGTTTTCGGATTTTTTAGAGGAATGATGAGTTAATATTAATTTAATCTAAAAGGGACCCATTTCATATTATAATTTTCTAAAGTAAAATTTTATGAAATGGGGGGTTGTTGTATAGCACAACAATTGGCGATTCGCTGGGACAAACAGTTATCTCTGAGAAATATTGGAATATTTAAACTTTCTTTATATAGAAATCTTTATCAAAAAGAAAGGAAGATTCTAATATAACTAAGTATACATACATTCTGAATATAATAAAGGCTATTTTTGCTAATTTCTCCTCTTGTTAAAATTAAATACATTCTAAGTTTTAAATTGGCCTCTATTGGTTGATAATGATAAAACAAAACACCTTTCCAACTTAGCCTTTTTGATTAACTCCTTTGTCATAGGTAGAGCCTCTGCTGCCAGCAAACGTTCATAGTTTCGACAGGGATACCTTTTAACCATTTGATTGTCCATGACCCCTCCCATCTCAGAGTATGATTAAAAGAATGAATTCAAAATATGTTTTCATCTTTTGTATTTCTTTTTCTTTTACATTATTTTGTAAGATAAAGAATACATTGTCCTAGTTTGGTTGCCATCTGTTTGACAATGCCATTCACTGGTTGTAATCTAATCGAACAAGCTGGCTCTTGATGAGACCCCTTGTCTTATGCTTATAAGCCATTACCCTGTTTTGGTATGCAGTGTTGGTAATGTCGATTAAACTATTTTCCAATTATCATGGTAAGCAGGCTTGTGATAAGACCCCTTATCTTTATATCATATGTTTTAGAATTACACTCTGAGTAATCATAAACTTGGATGAATGGGATGGACAATTTTCTCCTTAAGAGAAAATGGATGACAAGGTAAGAGTTGAAGATACTAAGATTGAATCAGTTTCTATTTTGATATTGATAACCCTTTTATGACCAGTTTAAAAACATTAAAATGATTTACAGTACTTCTAAATCTTGAGGAGATTTTACAAAAATAAAATGAGTTTTTCAGAAATGTGAATATAACTAATTCCATAGAAATTGTCTTCCCCTTTTTTCTTTAAAGGCTTCTATTTTCAAAAGTGAATATTAAAAGTACTTCTTTAGAGCAACTTTTCAATATAGCAAAGGCCAATAGAAGCTATTTTACAACTTTATTTCCTAATGGTCCTAAAAACATAAATCCTACTAAAACTAAAAGAGAAGGGGTTACCTTCTCAATTGAAGAATTTCTTTAAGATGAGGCCATTAACAGGAAGAGAGTCCCTCTTTCCTGATAGATCTTGTAATATGAATGTCGAATGGCCTATCTTCTCGCTGATCTGAAATGTTCCAAGCCACATCTTTTGGAACTTGGTGTGTTTACCTTTATCCTCATGGGCTTTATCCCATTTGAGAACTAGATCACCAACCTGCAACTGTTTAGAACTAGACGAAGCTGAATCAAATGATGTTTTGATTATCTGCTGATGTTTTGCATGAGTAATTTTGGCCTTTTCTCTTTCTTCTTCTAATTTTAAAATTTGATCATGTCTGAGTTGGATAGAAGAAGAGGGGCTTTCTTCAATAAACTGAACTAGGGCTAGAGAAGGAAGTGCTAGATTGGTTGGTAGTATTGCTTCTTTCCCATATACAAGATTGAATGGAGAAGTACCTATGGAGGCCTTCTGCGTTATTCTATCAGCCCATAGTGCGAATATTAAAGATTTGTGCCAGTTTTTATGATTCTGTTCAATAGTTCGCTTAATGATTTTAAGTAGATTTTTATTGGTAGACTCTGCTAGACCATTACCCTGGGGATAGTAATTTGTAGAATATTTCAATTTAAATCCTCTTTTAATAGCGAACTCAAACATGGCATTTCCAGAGAAATAAGATGCATTATAAAAAACAAGAGCATTTGGGACACCAAACCTGGTAATGATGAATTGATCTATAAATTCTATAATTCCTTCAGAGCTTGTTGTCTTTAACGAAATTGCTTCAACCCACTTGGTAAAGTAATCAGTAGCAGTAAGGATATAATTATGTTGTTTGGAGGACTGTGGAGTTATTTCCCCAATGATATCCAATCCCCATTGTTCAAAAGGTTGCTCAATGTTGACTGGTTGCAAAGGGAAAGCTGATTTTCTTTGTCTTCCACTGGAGGTTTGACAACTTTGGCATTTCCTTACATATTCGTGAGTATCTTTGAATAAAGTGGGCCAATAATACCCAGCATGAATGATTTTGTGAGCTGTTGTGTCAGCTCCAAAATGTCCTCCGGCTGGTCCATCGTGTAGCTCTTGCAAAACCTTTTGTGCTTCAGGTTTTTCTAGGCATCTTAATAAAACTGAATCATAATTTTTCCTAAAAAGTACATCATTAATGATTATGAATTTTTTTTCTTTTAATCTAATGGCCCGTTTGTTTTTATAAGAAATATTAAGAGATTCATATCCATTTTTTAAATAAAAGATTAAATCTGCATATTGAGATTCAGAATTGGTAATACTTATCTGGTTGATTTCTTCAATATGTTTTGTATCACCTGATTCCAGAATATTGGATGCTCCTGCTAATAACCTGCAAAAACCTTGGCCTCTAACAATGTTTGCTGGCTTGATTTCCAAGTCATACTCTTGAAGTGCTGTAACCCAATTTTCCCTTTTCTCACCTAATTCCCTTTGGATCAGTAATTGCCTTACTGCAGAAAAAGGAACTATAACTTTTGTACGGGCTTTTAAAAGGAAGGGCCTGTAGTGTTTAATGGCTTTATACACAGCAAAGGCTTGTTTTTCAACTTCGGAGTAATTTAGTTCTGCACCCTGGAAATTTGAACTAAAAAATGAAATCGGTTCTTCCAAGTCGTGATCATTAATCTGAGTAAGTACTGCTGCATAAGATGAATCAGATGTGATAGTATACAATGTGAAATGATTAGAAAAATTGGGAGTGTTTAAAGCGGGGGCATTGATTATTGATTGTTTGATTAAATAAAATGCTTCCTTTTCCACAGATCCCCATCTAAACACTGAATTTTTCTTAATCATGGTTTGTAATGGTAAAATGATGTGAGAAAAATCGGGAACAAATCTTTTGACAAAGTTGATCTGACCTAAAAATGACTGCATGGATTCTTTGTTATGAGGAAATGGGATTTCAGAAATTTCTTTAATCCTGTCAGGATCAATATAAATACCATCTTTGGAAACAATAAAGCCCAAGAGCTTTCCTTTATTTAGAGCAAAGAAGGATTTTTTGGGATTGAGTGAAATACCATACCTTCTACAGCGTTCAAAGATTTGATTTAAATCATGTAAATGGTTGGATCTCTTTTTAGAAAATACAGTAATGTCATCTAAATAGACGACTACTGTTTTGTTGATCAATCCTTTGAAGGCTATATCCATTGCTCTTTGGAATGTAGCTCCTGCGTTAATAAGTCCAAAAGGCATTTTCTGATAGGCGTAAGTTCCCCATTTTGTTCTGAAAGTAGTTTTGAGTCTGTCATCAGGATGGACCAGAATTTGGTTGTATCCTAAAAAACCGTATAGAAAGGACATTAGCTCAGAACCTGCTACCGAATGGAGTATCTGCTCCATGGTAGGTAATGGAAAATTATCTTTTTGTCTTGCCTTATTCATATTTATGAAATCTATACAAATCCTGATGTCACCATTTTTCTTCCTAACATGCACCATATTGGAGACCCAGTTTGAATGCCGGACAGGAAAAATAATCTTTGCTTTCAAGAGTTTATTGAGTTCTGATTTTATCTGACTCTCTAAGTTTGGATGTATTTTCCTCAATTTTTGTTGAACTGGTTTTTGTTCAGAAAGCGTTGGAATGGTATGCTGGATGATTGATGTATCATATGTTTTTAAGTCATCATACTTCCAAGCGAAGACATGTTTATTTTTTCTTAATAATCTAATAAATGCTATCCTTTCTTTGACAGAAAGCCCTAGTCCTAAATTGACATTTTGAGGATTCTTCTCAGTACCGAGATTTATCAATTCAAATCTTAAAGTAGAACTTTGGAGTTTTGAATTGGTTACCTATTTAAACCTGTCTTTAATATCATAGAGATCTTCCAGTTTGACCACAGGTTTTGGTATTGAGTTTTCCTCATGCTTTTCTTTCATATGAAGATCATGATCGTTTTCATCAATGATCTGATCATTGTAGGACTCGTCGGAAGTTAAGAAATGTAATATGTCTTCATCGTGATTAAACACTCGCCAATTGGTGACATTGTCAGGAATTGATGGCCTAAAAATCAACTCTACTGAAAATCTATCTGGGCTATAATCTTCGGAATGTAGGAGTTTAGAAGCAACATTGGCTAACAAGTCAGCTGCTGCATTCTGGGATCTGGGAATAAGTGAAATATTGAATGCTAAGAAATGAGATATAAGTTCCTGGACTAAAGACTGATAGTGTTTGAGGTGATTATAAAGACAATGGATTGTATTTCGAACTTGTTTTATAACAATCTCTGAATCACCAAACACTTTCAAATATTGGACTTTCAGGCCAATAGCTTTATATAGTCCTTGCACCAAGGCCTCATACTCAGCTGTATTATTCGTGAATTCAAATTCTAACCTACAAGAAAGCATTTTTTTTTCTCCCTCAGGACTGACTAGAATACACCCTGCTCCTGATCCTTCACTAGATTTAGAACCGTCAAAATATAAAGACCAAAATAAAGAATTATCAACAATTTTATTTACAGAATTCTCAGTAACATTAACACATCTTGAACTGTCAGTTTGTGAAAAAATTTCAATTTGGGATGTGAAATTGTTTACTAAGAATGGAGATGGTTGGGCAATATAATTTCCAAAGAATGATTCAGAAGAATAATTTCCCAATATATTATTATTAAATGCAATTGGTTGATTTTCTTGTTCGAACTCTGTGACAGTATGGGTCATGTGTTTCTCCCGATTGATTTTTATTTGATTTGGCTTTCCCCTATAGGGCAGCCACATATGAGACCAATCAGTAGAAATATACCCATGGAGCTTCTCAGACCAATCCCTGCTCAAGATTAAACCATAAAACTCAGGTATATCAGCGATTAAGATATCAATTCTTTGAACTACTCGTGGATCAGCCGCTAACCTGATAGTAACAGAATTTATTTCCCCTAAGACTTGAACTTTGGTTCTATCTAACTGCACAATGTGAATTGAAGACTTTTGGGGTTCTATGTTCAGTTTAGAACAAACTGAAGCTAGAATTATATTAGATGATGCCCCTGAGTTGATTAAACAGTTGTGTAGATTTCGATTGTAGATTTCGAAGGCTAAGAGGAAAGGGGGGGTATGGGAATTCGATCTGTCTCCGATTAGAATCGTATCAGTAGCCTCAATTCTACCAGAAGGTGGTTGTCCTGAATCATTTGCAGCTTTAGCACTAGGAAGAGGTGAGGAAGGAACTGCATTTAGTTCCTTAAGAAGCAATTTTTGTTGATGTTTTAACTTACTAAGTTCAAACATGGTGATGTTTGCCTTAGTCTTCTTCATGTCATCAATAATATTGTAATCCATTGAATCTGATACTACCAACGTCTTTGATGTTGAAGGTATATTTGAGGACGATGGTTGGTTTTGAGGGACTGTTGCAGCCGACTTCCTTGTGGGTGACTTTTCCTTTGCAGTATTAGTACCTGCACTCCTTTTCTTGGAAATTGCCTGGGCAGGTTCAGGGGTACTTTTGCTCCTAGTAGTTACAGGAAAAGCTTCTTGTTCAGTCTCGGTGTCGGAGTTTGGCAATATGAAGTCCCACATTCCATGGCATTCAACGACTTCCTCTTCTTCAATTTCATCGGATGATGTAATTGTTTCATCTTCTTCTTCTTCCTCAGGGTCTGAATCTGCATTGGATATAATATTTGGTGGTTTTGACTCAGTTTTCTTAAAATTCCTAAATGGTTTCTTTGTTGAAGTTTCTGCTACTTGCTTTTTAATTTCAACCATTTCATTTGACATTTTTTTGAGGACCTTTTGAAGACCCTCCATATCGTATGGATCTTTGGTGTTTTTCTTCTTTGAATCGTCCTTGAAAGACACTTTTTTGGATTTCCTATCTTCGAGAGCAGCTTTCTTTTCCAAAGCGATTATACGTTTTTCCACAGCGATGGCTTCTTTCATGTTTTCGGCCAAAGTTGGCTTCGCAGCCCTATCTACAAAAATGGCTATATTTGAAGGTAATACTGTGATGTACCACTCGCTTCTAACTTCTTCACTTGGCTTGGAATCGGTGGGAATTTTATTCAAGAGCTTATTGAATCGGGAGTTAAATTCCTTAATTGGTTCTCTTGATTCAATTCTTAGATTTGAAAGGTCATTAATAAGCGTGTCCAAGGATCTATCGTCGCCATATTTGGTAAGAAACTGCTCCTGGAAAATAGTCCAACTGGTAATGGATCCAGAGGGTAAGGAAAAATACCAAGACCCGGCTGATCCTTGTAATGTGTAGGGGAAAAGTCTAACTACAACATCTTCTTGTGTTACTCCTTTTAGATTAACTGACAACATGAAATTATTTATGTGTTCCTCAGCTAATGTTCCAGCATCTGGATTAAACTTTGGTAACTACTTCTCAGGATAATCAGGTAATGGATGTAATGGTGCAGGCATAGTGATTGCACCAGGACTATTCCATGGATTTTGAGCCATCTTGGGAGTACCAACGTTTGATTATGATGTTCCAGGTGATTGGGGAGGAGGTAGTAATAAAGACTGAAAAGATTGTGATGTTGAAGGTGGTGACCCCTGTTGAACAATAATATGTAATGGGGAAGTGGGTGTTTGACTTCGCATTGGAGATGATGAGATGGAAGATGATGGAGAAAAGGTCTCACTATCAGAACCTTCAGTATTATTTTTTGCCCTTTTCCTTCGGGGTAAAGGTAACTCAGCTGGTTCAATGCCAAGTTTTTCGCTTTGAAGTCTGGTGAGATGATGAGGTAGGTGGAATTGCGAAGTCTGATTGCCTTGAGATATTCAGATCTCTGAGGTGATATGGAGAAGCCTTGAAGTTTCTGGCTTATAGACTGAACTTCAGGGGACTCCGGACTTAAACGTTCTGAAGTATGGTGTGATTGAGCAGTGATAATTGATCCCTCTTCTTCTTGTTTGGACACTGGTAATTCAGAATGCAAACGGGAGGTCTGAGGTGAGGTGGAGGGTGATTTACTCTGAGAATGGTCTGAAGGTTTTGATTTGCTCGCCATTCATAGTTGACAATGCCCTCCTTCTAGCGCCAAAAATGTTGATGTCCCGAAAATCGTTTCATCAACATTGGGGGATTACCACCCGGTCCGGACCTTAAGACAGCTCCTTTTCCGTTTGGGATGGTGGCTCCGACTGGATATAATGGGACCAGTTTCCCAGTAATCAATAAAAGGGATGGATGAATGATTGGTTTTCTAATAAGTGATAATGAATGGAGTACTTAATCTATAAGCGAAAACGTAAATGACTATTTTATCCCGGGAATCTTCTATTCTTAAGTGCAACGTTTGGTGATCTATGTTTGTTGATAGGCATATAGATGACACTATTCAATAAACAAAGACATTTATTTAAATAATAATTACTTCGTTCAATTAGTTGAACGAAGTAATTGATAAAACATTGTTACACTTATCTTTTTTATATTACTGATACATGAATGATTAGAAGAATAGCAAACTGTAAACATCCAGTAGTCGAAAGTATAAAGACTGCTATTAAAACACATTCATATATTCAATAATAGCAAGAGTAATCAAACAACAATTTACATAAAAGGAATGAATTCAGACATAGATAATAGTACCATATGAGCTGCAAATCTTTCCCAATGTCAATTGCAATTTGAATTCCTTCTTCCGACTTAGAAATACTTTTAAATAAAAGACAATAGTGCACATCCACATAAAAGCTTCGTTATCAAAATTTGGAAAAATTGGTCCAGTTCTCATAAAAAATATGCCTGAAGTACAGTAGTGCAACTTCAGGTTTTAGTCATATACAAAAACTTACGACCCCTTCCAAATACATGAAAGGGTCTATAAATACTAAATTAAACTAACAAACTATAAAATTAAAAGGCTACTAAATTGGTATAACCCGATCTTAATTATATCCTCTACAGCAATCTGGTAATCGGCAGCATGATTCATCATTCTAACTGTTTGATTTTTGTCCTGAGTTGGCATATTGCTAGCATTGGTTCCACTTCTTGAGGGCGGCTGAGATGAGAATTGATTTGAGCAACATAGGTGGCATCATGTATATCGGGAATGATACACCCGATTGAATCCGTTAAGCATTTGAGGGCGGCTTTCTGGCTGTATGGTTTTACTAGGAACAACCAATAGGTGTCCCAAGTTAAACTTGTAATTCCTGTAATCAATTTCCCATTCCTTTATAGCTCTTGACAACATGATTGTTCCAATGTCTTGGGTGATAATAATTTACCTGGTGTACATTGAGAGATCATGTTAGACAAATAGAGAGTATTATTAATCAAGTCAATCAAATTGTTCGTAGATAATCTGCATCTAGAAACTTCTCTCTCTGCTTTCATCAACTGGGACTGCCACTCCATGAACATAATTTCTTTATGGGATTTTAAGATTTTAGGCAAGTTTGCTGCTTGTCCCTCATTAGTGTTCTGCCAAGTAGGAAAATCTGTTAAAGTCTCATCGGCTTGCTCTAAGTCCCGCCTGGCATCAACTGATTTGTTTATTATAGATGTTGTTATTTCACACAGAGGTTCAACTTGGGCAATTTGATGACACAACAATCTTATTTGTGTTATGAGTGCCTTATTAATCTGTATTGCTTCTTCTCTGAAATTGGCAGGCTGGGGAAGATTCTTGAACTTCTCTACTTGAGCTGTTAATTGAGCAATTTGCTCATCTTTTGTTTTTACCATCTGTTCATTTATTGCTTTCAATTTTGCTAATGCCTCCGATGATTCTTTATGTTTCTGAATCGCTTCTGAATCTACTTTCTGTTGTGTCTCCAATAGCTATGTTTGTAGTAAAGTGATCGCTTGATCCTTTTCTTTCAACAAATTGCTCACTTCCGATGCCTTTTCCATGGTGGCTGCCGAATAGGCACCAGCATATTGGGACAACTTTCCCAGGTCATCGGAGGGGTTGAATTCTTCCTTCCATACTACATTGGCTGTTACTGTTTGTTCAGGGAACAGGGAAGGTTGATCGATCCTTCTCCTTTTGCATTGTTGCTTTATTACAGCCTTGTGTTTTAGGCTATAGAAAACATCCCATGGAGGAATATCTTCTACCTGCAAAATAATTTGATCTGAAGGATCCTTGGGAATTATTTCTAATCCTGTAGTTGGGGGTAGACCGCTGGTTTCTTTGCTTGGAACCTTTTTTGATACTGTATCCAGTGTATTGGCCGATTTGGATGTATCAGCATTCTTTGAGCTCTCAAGATTTCTTATAATTGAATCAAATTGCTGCCATTCATGGAGAAATTTTGGATCAATATGAGTGTCAACATTCACCTTCTTGCTACTCTGCTCCTGTTGCCTTTCATGTTCCTAATCACGTATTCTCTGTGCTTCCTCTTGTTCTTTCCTCTTTGTCTCTTCCTGTTCTTTCCTCTGGAGTTCCTCCTACTCTCTTTTTTGGACTTCTTCAGAGATTTTGGATGTAGCAGGATGTTTGCTGGTAAGCTGCTACTCAGGCTCGCTTGATTGTATCATCGGGGCAGTGGCTAAAAAATCTAGAGGCAGAGTTTGCAACCTCTGCTCTCTAAGTTTGTTAAATTCAACTAACCCGTCGTCATGGTATCTAATTTTAGCGATCTCTTGAACCTGAAATATAGACTCGGCCGAGGAGAAAAGGTCATCAAACTCGTCTTCCTTATGTTCAAATTTAGTGAGTTTGGCCTGATCTAGAACATTATAGACTACCTTTTTCGGATCAAAGCGTCTGTTAGGGAGAGTGGCGAGTTTTAACATATTAATCTTTTCTGCCTCTTTCTCTGCGTGTTTATAATCACACAGAGTATAGACGCCACACCTTAGAGGGAAAGGAGGCCAGACTTGATTCTTTGAATTCCTGAGAGTATTTGTAGCTGATGTGGATGTAAGCTGATATGCTATCTCTCGAGCTAAAAGTTTTTCTGGTATATACAAGGGGAGGACATGAGGTCTAGCATGGATGCTGAAAACTCTTACATAAGTGAATTTTTTCTCTCCGAACCAAGTTCCTAGGGCTGTCAAGTCAATCTCTACTTGAGAGGAGATCTTAGGAGTAGGTCTAGCAAAAATTGCATAGTAAATAGGTAGCATGAGTCCATTGCAGAGTTGATATAGGTGGTGTTTATAATGGGCTTTCCATAATTTCTGGTGATATATATGAATGGGCATGGGGTCTTGTGGAGTCCATATCCACCCTAACACTGGAAACTCGGAATTAAAACAGAGGGTATCTAAAATGTAGGCACTAAAGTAAAATGGAGGAATGATTCTATCAGTAACACGGGATTTGTTTCTGAAGTCAAGAATAGCATTTGCTAACCTATCCGACAATATATTCCCCCAATCCATGATTTCACTATTACATGTTGCTTCCATCAAAGGTACCATTTCTATGGAAAATTTTGAGGAATCATGCAATCCCCACATTCGACACATCATAGCTCCAGCATAACAATAAGGAGAACATAAGGAACTGACGGAGTACTTACCCGAAGACTCATGTTTGTGTTTTGCCGGGTTTTGTCTCCATTCTCGTATAGGTTCTAAATCAATTTCATTTTCATCTCTAAACTTCTCCAGGAATTATTTATTATACTTCTTCTCTGGTTTAGGCAAATGGTACATTTGTCTCAAATCATCAGGCTGAAAAAAACCAAAAACTCTCCCATCAATGGTGCAGAATATTCTGTTCGTAATTGGAATTTCTTCAATGGCCCATCTCACTACATCTGTATATGGAAGAATTTGCTCCCGAGCCGCTATCCTGTGCAGGTAGGAATCAGCCAAATCTTTCAGAGTAGCGTCATATTTCTGACTTGAGCCTGCTGAAGCTTCTACCGTTGTTTGCTGAGGTTCCTCGGCTTCTACCAGGATGTAAATGCTCTTCCAAGTAGTATTACCGAGAACAAGACATGTAGTATCTGAGATTAATCCTTTTTTGTTTGGTCCCGAATCAGCAGCATGTTGTTCTGTTACCACATAAGCTGAGGATGTTCCAGGTTTCTTAGATTTCTTCCCTATTTGGTCTGAACTTGCTACTACGGAGAAGCTCTGCACAAAAGATAAAATGAACGTAATGCAGAGAATAGACGGCGAAAACCAAGTACAGAAGACTTATGTAAATAATTAAATAATGGAAAATAATCATAAGGCTCCCGCGGATGTAATCTCTGAAAGGATTTAGGCGTAACTGTTCCATTAATTGGCCGTTTAAACCTGTCAATCAATTAAATGCTCATTATATCTTTCGTTTGCCGAATAGCCTGTTTAAGCGCGGATTTGATTTTTATTGGGCGATTGGGCGCAAGTGAATAACTATTGGGAAGCGGAAAGGCTTTTTAATAATAATTAACATAATATGCCGAAGCCATATCAATCCTTTTTGAAAGTCGCGCTTGGCTTTATCGTGATCGGCGATCGGAGGAAGACTTGAGCAGTTTTATTGAGTTATCGTAGAATCCCCGATCGCCGATAGCGATATCGCTTAACTCGCATCGGGAGCTTTTAAGGAAAGGAGTTTTGTTGTGCTCAGATCGCATTTCCCGATTGCCGATAGTAATATCGCATCGGAGCCAGGAGAGGGGCCTTGTGTTGTGATTGTTTTATTTTCCCGATTGCCGATGATTTATTAACTCAAAAGGTTTTTTATAATGTTTTGTTTGTTTTCGAATTTTTAGAGGAATGATGAGTTAATATTAATTTAATCTAAAAGGGACCCATTTCATATTATAATTTTCTGAAGTAAAATTTTATGAAATGGGGGGTTGTTGTATAGCACAACAGTTTCATATGTGATGAACGAGTGAGAGAAAAGAGTGGTGAACATGTGAAATCTAATCGATTCCACATAGGTCTATTAAACTATAACAATATGGTGAATGTTCAAAGGTTGATATGCATAAAATGAAGGTGAGACATGAAAGTGGGATTGTGGTAAATAAACCCATTATGTTTTTATTTCAAATATAGTTATGTTTCATTATATAATTATATCCAATTGGGTTGGATATAGTTGATATATGGAAATAAATCGTAATTGGGGAAACCAATATGATCTGATTAAATCTACCTAGTTATAGTATAATATTAGAGTTACACTTGAAAAGATGAATGAAAAAAAAAAATTGGGAAGGTAAATGGGAGGTGTGACATTACATATTTATATAGATGAAATAGTTTTCTCCACTTCAACTTGATCATAAAATTTCAAGAAAAAAATATTGTTTTCATGGGAAAAATGTCTTGAAAAGAGGAATTTCGTCTGTATATAGGAGTAGTTTTTAAGTATGATTTTTTGGGGTTCCCCACATATCTCTAGCTAGAATTTGGTGACAAAGTTTCTAGTTGAATATCTATTTGTGTGGTTTAAACTAGTTTTTTTTTACTACATATATGGATTCAACACCCTCAAAAATGTTGGGGCACTTGGACTTTGAAGAGTCCACTTGTCAAAAATGTGATTTCAATGAATTCATGTCTAATTCTAGACAAAGTAGATCAGAAAATAAAATGGAAAACTTTACAAAAAGTCACACTTAAAACTACCAAATATATGTGTGTGTGTGTGTACCCATAATTTGTGGGATTAGTTTGGTTTATATATATTTATATAAATAATAATTTTTCAGTTATTTGTTAGTGTTTCCATGATTTATGGGATTTACTCTTAGTTTAAGAATTTATGGTCAAGGTAGTTATAATTAGTATTTATAAGTTAAAATGAAAAGTAAATATATATTTTCTTTTGTTTGAATGTACTAAAAACTTATGGCTTAGCATTATCCTAAGAGCTCCTATCCTTGGAATTTTATCACAACATTCCAATAATTTATAATGAAAAGTTAATTTTTTTTTTTCAATATTTTCCAAAAAGTTATGGCTTAGCTAGAAAGAGGGTGGCTACACATCAAGCCTTATCACAAACCTTTCTAAAAAGCACACTCAAGCTACAAAAGGTAAAATACTAATTTCAATGTAAGATTAACCTTTCAGCATTGGACAAGTTTTAGTGTTCATGAGGGATAAACCTATTGCCATGGAATCACCTTGATATAGTGATGGGACATGTATTCTAATGAAAATGATCTTGCGACTTAAGTAAAAGTCAATATATCAAACATCACCCATCATGTCATTCATATTTTAAAACTACTTAAATGTAAATGTATTTACGTTTGGTGGTTGGAATGAGTTATGATTACGCTCCTAATTAATATTTGAGTTGTCTTTTGTGAGACTTTTTTGAAGTTTTTCCCGTGGATTTTTCCGGTCTAATTTCTGTAAAATACTGCAAGAATTCATTGAAATCACAAGCAGGATGGTAACCACTACACAAACAAAGTTCTCTAGGGGTTTTACAAGGCGATGAATCAATATATACAGTAAAAAAAGCTAGTTTAAATAACACAAATCAAGATTTCACGTCAAAATTTTAGTTGAGATTTAGGGAGCGGAAACTCCAAAATCTCACTATGACACCTCCATTAGTATTAATTGATTATTTTATTCCAACTACTTCCTATATAAAGTAAGCTTGATTTCTTCAAAAAATGCTATACAAATCAGTATGGGACAAGTGTCCCTTAACATTAGATTTAAAAAATAAATTAATATTTATACTAAATATATATGGTTATATATTAATAACAAAAGAAATTTGATGTCAAATAAAATATTAACATATTTATATTATGTTATATATTTCATATCAATTATATATACAAATACATCAGGTAATTTAAAAAAATAATCTCATATTTTTCATATTCCAATGCCAAAATGGGGTTGATTTCTTCACTAGCTATAAATATTTCAAATCTTAATATAAAATAATTTCATCAACCTCCAATATGTATAAAAAGTGGAAAGGTAAATAAAAATTAAAAATAGAAAAAGTAAATAAAAATAATAAATTTCATATTTTAAGAAAAAGATAAATTTTATGTGACATAAAGATAGATGTTTAACCATAATAATTTTTTTCTATTAATTTGAAGTATAAAAATAATAAAACTAGCAGTTGCACCACATGTTGCAAAGGAAACGCCGTAAGGTTGTGGTATAGGAAATAATAGCATATAAGAAAGAAGAGGTAGTAGGAACTTTGTTGGCTCCAATTGATCCTCTAGAATAAGGGGTGGAGAATTATGTTTACTGGACCTCAAATCAAAATATCCATATTAGGTAATTGATGTGGAACTACTTCTTTGTTATTAATTGCATGTAAGATGTCTTTTTCATAATGGATGAGACATTTTGACCAAAGTACTCAAGACCTCTATATGACGAAATCTGCATGTTTATTTTTTTTCTGCATGAAGGATGCACTTAGTTTTTATGACCAAGTTGGGTAGACTTCACCCTTCCACGAAAATATTTGCTTCTATCACATTCGAAATGTTGAATTCCTCTCATACTACTCCTAGAACTCTAACTCTGTTCTACAACTAGAATTATTTAATGGAATAAAAATTTATCATTATGACATGTTGTACTTCATAAGAGACTACTAAGAAACTTAAGTATGGTAAATCCACCTTCACCTGTCATTTGAACATAGAGCATAGAGTTATCTTAATCGTCAATTTTATGGATAAGAGACATTTAGGCCCTTTTTAACCCTTGGGGATGATTAATTAAAATCAATTCAGATAATTTATATTAATAAATTATCTACAATCATATTTCCATAATTCCTCTTTGAACGAACAATTTTCCACTTCTTTGGAACTTTTCACCTCAGTCAGAATAAACAAGATCATGAAGACCCAAAAGTAAGAAGAAAAAATCAACTCATAATCAGTGAATCTAGTGACTTCTTTAATGATCATAATTCAAGAATTTAATGCCTTTTAAAGATCATTTAATTTCCCATCAAATAAAAAGCAACAATCAAATTTTGTAGTTACAAGAATGGGAACAAATTTTAAATGTAATAACTCCCTTCCATAGTGATAATACATTTTTGTTTTGAAATGAGATTGTTTTCCCAAACTTTTAAATAATATATTCCTCCCCAAGTGACCCTTTAGAGATACATTTTTTTCAACTAATTGCAATAGGTAAGTATCTTTTGTCTAGTATTTTCTGAGTCATTGAATTTAAGGGTAGAGGTAAAGAGACAACTATACAAAAAAGAGCAGAGTGGCAATCTCTTCTGATTTTCTCATGTGGGCCTTCTTCAATTGATGAGGTAGTAGGAACTTTCTCCTCCAGAATAAGCGGTGGAGAATTATATTGAGTGAACTACTAATCATGTAACTTTGAATCCTCCTTACAATTGGAATGTTTCTCTTCCCATAACTTTATCTCAGGTTATAATTCTAGCTTTCTCTTGTTTATGAATAAATTGTCTATAATCACTATTGTCTGTCTCTTTTTGAGCGCTTGCTTGAATCAGTGAGATAATGTAGCTCATCTGGATTCCAAAATCCTCGAGTAACCGATTTTCTAAAGAGTCCTCTTCTGTTTTTAATTCTGCTATTTGGTCCTCCATAGCCTTGTCAACGTCATTTCCTTCTAAAGAATCATACATTCTTGATAAGTATTCATTGTCCTGCGTTTCTTCTTCCATATACTTCATATCTAAAAGAATGGAACATGAGATAAGGTTCGTGATATTTTCCAAATTCCAAGATTTTTCTTTGCACTTCTCATGTGTATCAGGGAAAATGGATTCCATACATTCAACGTTATGCCTTTTTAGGGCTGCTTGTAAGATTGGAAGCTTCTTTTCACCATGTCTCCTTTCTTCTGTATCTTTGACTTTGATACAAACAATTGTTACCAACCCCTTTAAAGGTAAATTGAAATGTTTCTCTTCCCATAACTCTATCTCGGGTTATAATTCTAGCTTTCTCTTGTTTATGAATAAATTGTCTCTATATCATTATTGTCTGTCTCTTTTTGAGCACTTGCTTGAATCAGTGAAATAATGTAGCTCATCTGGATTCCAAAATCCTTGAGTAACCCATTTTCTGAAGAGTCCTCTTTTGTTTTTAATTATGTTATTTGGTCCTCCATAGCCTTGTCAATGTTGTTTATTTCTAAAGAATCATACATTCTTGATAAGTATCCATTGTCATGCTTTTCTTCTTCCATATACTTCAGATATAAATGAATGGAACATGAGATAAGGTTCGTGACATTTTCCAAATTCCAAGATTTTTCATTGCACTTCTCATGTGTATAACAGAAAATAGATTCCATACATTCAACGTTATGCATTTTTAGGGCTTGTTGTAAGGTTGGAAGCTTCTCTTCACCATGTCTCCTTTATTCTGTATCTTTGACTTTGATACAAACAATTGTTACCGACCCCTTTAAAGGTAAATTGGAATGTTTCTCTTCGCATAACTCTATCTCGGGTCTATTTTCGTGTCTTTTGAGTGCTTTCTTGATCGGTGTGATAATGTAGCTCATGTAGTTCCAAAATCTGTGAGTAACCCATTTTGTAAAGACTCCTCTTAGTTTTTAATTCTTCTATTTGGTCTTCCATAGCCTTGTCTGACATCGTTTTCGTTCTAAAGAATCATACATTCTTGATAAGTATCCATTGTCCTGCTTTTCTTCTTCCATATACTTCAGATCTAAATGAATGTAACATGAGATAAGGTTCGTGACATTTTCCAAATTCCAAGATTTTTCATTGCACTTCTCATGTGTATCATGGAAAATGGATTCCATACATTGAACATTATGTCCTTTTAGGGCTTGTTGTAAGGTTGGAAGCTTGTCTTCAACATGTCTCCTTTCTTTTGTATCCTTGACTTTGATACAAACAATTGTTAAAGAATTATGAACATTCATCATTATTGCTTAAGATAAATCATGTGGTCCGAAATAATTTGGAAATCTAAAAAAGATCACATATTTCAAAAAAAATCATTATTAATTTAATTTTTTATATATTAAAAAATAATACTCATGAATTATAAAGCAATTATACCATAAATAATATATAAAAAAAAACCATATATTTTTCAAATAATAAAATATTTGTAACAAAAATATAAAACATTATAAAATAGTTATACCATAAATAATATATATAAAAAACCATATATTTTTCGAATAATAAAATAGTTGTAACAAAAATATAAAACAGTTATACCATAAATAATATGTAAAAAAAAACCAATCTATTGATCTAAATGGCCCAAACATGGACACATTGACAGATGGGGAAGTTGTTTTCAAATAGTAATGCCTTAAGGCTTAGTTAACAAGGCATGAAAGATATATCAACTAACACAAAAACAACTTTCTGTTGAGTTGATCTTTAAAAAATGACAGAAACAAGAAAGGGGCGTAAAAAGGGGGGTGTCAAGAGTACATAGCAACCAATGGAGAACTGGGCCTAGCCAGCGAGAATAACTTCCTGGCCGACAGACAGTCCCACTGTTTCAAGAAACAACTTTCAGCGATGATAAGTATACAAACATAGGGAGATGCATATATTTTCTAGTGAACAATTCTACCTATTGTCGAATTTAAAGAACCTAGAAACATAAAATTAAAGAAAGAATTTAAACATTAATGAACTCAAAGAAATATTCTCATACAAGACTGTTAAAGAAATTGCAAATATGCAACAGGGTAAAACATTCCTTATCAACTTCCACATTGAAAATCTCAGCATTACATCTACAACAACAATAGTCCTCACTATAAACTACATTACAAACTGTAATAGGTTATACTACCTATAAATTATAAACATTCCTTATCAACTTCCACAATGAAAATCTCAGCATTACGTCTACCAACAACAAAACTACATTACAAACTATAATAGGTTATACGACCTGTAAATTATATTACAAGTTGTAACAAGTTATACGACCAGTAGGTTAAACCTACAAGAACCCTGAAAATACCGACAGGGTTAAAAACTGGAATATTCAATTAACCCGGTAAAGGATATGGGGTATTTCTGACATTTATGCACAAAAAATCAGTCCATACGGCATCACAACACGAAATGAGTGTAATGGAATAGCTAGAAGTAAACATGAACCTTGTCTCCATCATTTTAAGAAAAACCCTCTAGCAAGTAAGCCCCACCATACCTGGAAAACGGTCTAGGATTATTAGCATTCCTTGTTGATTTTAATGGAAAATAGAAGAGAACAAGGGAAACCCAAATACCTGTAAAATAAGAAGGGCGTTAGGGGGAATTCGGATGTGTTTATAAAAGAACGTGTTACGATACAACATTTGCACTAGAGTTTAACTGTAATATTTGACCTTGTGGAATTCCATTTCCATGACAGAGTGGTCAATATAATATAGAGATGATAGAACAAAAGAATTGCACACACCAGAAGGGTTTTACCTGAAGGGTTGAGACTCTCCTTGCATCGAACATTCACCACCTATAGAGGACAATTTTTTACCAAACCGATGAAGGATAAAACCATCACAAGTAAAGAGAAAAGGCTATCATTTCCACAGATAAAACTGAAGAAAAGAGATCTCAAACCCAATAACTGTCCACAACTTCTCCAATGCAGAACAGATCAAGCCATAACCGTAGAAAAAAACACTAAATGACTGCCACAATAGGAGGAAAACATCAAAGAATTTAACATCGGTGATGGACGAAACCCTACGCAGGAACCGCTCGGAAAACCCTCGAGCACGTTGAGTCAAATGAACCATGGACGGAGCGAGATGGGTATGTAGTTGCCAACATACAACTCCGACAGATCTCCACCATCCAACACGCGAGCCAACCGATGAATCGTCAATGCAATTCGCTAGCTATAGAGCTTCTCGAAAATTCCATATCCCAGATTGAAGTCTAGGTGGGGTTACATCGAAAAATTATAGTTTAACCATGTTAGTAATCAAACCCTACGACTGAAGAAGTACCATTCATCATGTGGAGCAGACCCAACCTTCTATGTCTCTGCAATAGAAAATTCAGTTCAGACACAAGTCCCTGCCAGTTGCCTTCCATAAGTCTTCAGCTATCGCTCTATTTGTGCGAGCGCCCAAATGACAGAAACAAGAAAGAGGCTTAAAAAGGTGGGTGTTAAGAGTACATAGCAACCAATGGACAACTGGGCCTAGTCTTTGAACCTAGCCAGCGAGAATAACTTCCTAGCCGACAGATAGTCCCACTATTTCGAGACAGTCCCACTGTTTCAGGAAACAACAACTTTCACCGATGATAAGTATACAAACATAGGGAGATGCATATATTTTCTAGTTAACAATTCTACTTATTGTCGAATTTAAAGAACCCATAAACATAAAATTAAAGAAAGAATTTAAACATTAATGAACTCAGAGAAATATTCCTTTAAAAGACTATTAAAGAAATTGCAAATACGCAACAGGGTAAAACATTCCTTATCAACTTCCACAGTGAAAATCTCAGCATTACGTCTACCAACAACAATAGTCCTCACTATAAACTACATTACAAACTGTAATAGGTTATACTACCTGTAAATTATAAACATTCCTTATCAACTTCCACAGTGAAAATCTCAGCATTACGTCTACCAACAACAAAACTACATTACAAACTATAACAGGTTATACGACCTAAAAATTATATTACAAGTTGTAACAGGTTATACGACCAGTAGGTTAAACCTGCAAGAACCCTGAAAATACTGACAGGGTTAAAAAATGGAATATTCAATTAACCTGGTAAAGGATATGGGGTATTTCTGACATTTATGCACGAAACATCAGTCCATATGGCATCGCAACATGAAATGAGTGTAATGGAACAGCTAGAAGGAAACAGGAACCTTGTCTCCATCATTTTAAGAAAAACCCTCTAGCAAGTAAGCCCCACCATACCTAGAAAACGGTGTGGGATTATTAGCATTCCTTGTTGATTTCAATTGAAAATGGAAGATAAAGGGAAACCCAAATACCTGTAAAATAAGAAGGGTGTTAGGGGGGAATTCGGATGTGTTTATAAAAGAACTTGTTATGATACAACATTTGCACTAGAGTTTAACTGTAATATTTGACCTTGTGGAATTCCATTTCCACGGCACCGTGGTCAATATAATATAGAGATGACAGAACAAAACCATTGCGGAAATGAGAAGTGTTTTACCTGAAGGGTTGAGACTCTCCTTGCGTCGAACATTCACCACTTATAGAGGACAATTTTTTACCAAACCGAGGAAGGATAACACCATCACAAGCAAAGAGAAAACGCTATCATTTCCACAGATAAAACTGAAGAAAAGAGATCTCAAACCCAATAACTGTCCACAACTTCTCCAATGCAGAATGGATCAAGCCATAATCGTAGAAAAAAACACTAAATGAGTGCCACAATAGGAGGAAAACATCAAATAATTTAACCTTGGTGATGGACGAAACCCTACGCAGGAACCGCTCGGAAAACCCTTGAGCACGTTGAGTCAAATGAACCATGGACAGAGCGAGATGGGCATGTAGTTGCCAACATCCAACTCCGACAGATCTCCACCATCCAACGCGCAATCCAGCCGATGAACCATCGATGCAATTCGCTAGCTATAGAGCTTCTCGAAAATTCCATATCCCAGATTGAAGTCTAGGTGGGCTAACATCGAAAAATTATAGTTTAACCGTGTTAATAATCTAACCCTATGACTGAAGAAGTACCATTCATCATGTGGAGCAGAGCCAATCTTCCATGTCTCTGCAATAGACAATTTAGTTCAGACATAAGTCCCTGCATGTTGCCTTCCAGAAGCTTGCAGCTATGGCTCTATTTGTGCGAGCGCCCGTTAGGTGTCATGGTTGAACCAAAACGCTAGCGATCTAACAACATGCATATGGCGGATTCTGCCCAGAGTTTTGATCTCTGCAGAGAAGCCATGAGCATTTGAAAAGCCTTCCGCGTAATATGCTAAAGTGGTTTGGGCAGATGGAAAACTAATTTTGCAACTGTTGCAACCGTGACTATTCCAATCAATGATTAATATTGATTCAATCGTATAACAAAAGATCGAATGGTAAATATTATGACAGACAGACAACCAGGAAAGTTGTTTTCAAATAAATACGCCTTACGACGTAATTACACAGTTTTTTTCCTTTTAAAATTTTATAATTATAAATAAATGGATATTTTTGGATTACTCAATATGATTGCTAAATTATATTATCAAAATTGCAATTAGTTCATAAATCTTAATATCATTTTTAAAAGGAGTTTTGAAATTTCTCATGCTAGAATATTGGGAAAAATAATTGAGATGAAATCTTCATTTGTGCTATTTCAACGAGTTTTCTTACTAGATATATATGTATATATAAATTGAACACAGTGAAAATCTTGTGAAACTTACTCATCAAATGTATGATTTCAATAAATTATTGTTAAATTTTAGAGAAATTAAACATGAAAAATCGATAAAAAAAAACTCTAAGAAAGTCTCACTATAAAAAAAAAGTTACACATATTAAAAAATAAAAACTATTATATAAATTGTAATGATTGAAGTAATAATGACATAGATATTAAAAAAAAAATTTAATAAATTATATCATTCTCTTCTATAAGTGGCAAATACTATATTCTTACCATGTATTAATTAAGGAAATTATCTATCCATTTTCACATTCATATGGTTGCGGGAAACATTCATTTAAAATCACGCGCATACATTCTTTTAAAATCGCGTGTATACTTCCCTCTCATACAGATATATATATAAAAAAGATGTTTTTAGCAAGTTAATCCTAGAGCAAGTTATGTTTTTGTTGATTTAGGGTTTCTGATCTTTCAGTAAGGAAGTATGGCACCTCATTCGTCCACTTCAGCCACAGATGTCACATCTATAAAGTCCTCAAGGAAAAGATTGTCAGCGTTTCTTAATGCTGAATCTCCAGATATTAGAATTTCAGAGGAAGGAAATGGAGCAATGTCAGCGTTTCCTAATACTGGATCTCCACACATTAGAAGTTCAGAAGGGGGGAATGAAGCAATTTCATCCCCTCGCTGGAGACCAACCGAGAAACATAAGCAGATTTTGGAAGAACTATTCGCTGCAGGTCTCCGTAAGCCTCTTCCACAGGATGTGACAGATATTGTGGCTTTGCTCGAACTCTATGGAGAGGTCAAAGAAAGGAGTGTTTTTTACTGGTTTCAAAACAGGCGCTCCCGCAAGAGACCGAAAGGAGAGAAAAATTCCATGCAGGAGTCATCTCAGTATGGGAAGAATAAAACAGAGCTCTCTCTGCGGCCACTCTACGCACCTTCAACCCCTGGTAAACTCTACTTGTATGTCTATATTTTTCAATAATTTTAACTATTTTCTTAATAAATTCTTATTTTGGACCCTCTCTTCTTTCAGTTAATAGGATTAACACGGAATCCTTAGTAGATCAAACCCAGTTTTCACTAGAGGTAAAAGGAAATGATTCGCAATTTACTATTTTAGCGAATATATGAATATTTGTGTATATTCATTTTGTAAAGAAAAAACAGCTGATTTATTATCAACATAACTCTTCTGTTGTTTTACATTGAGTCGGAATCTCAGGAAGAAGCATCCAGGATAGAGGGCGAACTGATTAGCCTCATTGTAAGACAACACTTCGAGCGTAAGAAGCCTAACTCCTCTTCTTCCAATGGTAAGATACATCATTACTTCTCTTTTTAGTTTTATATGCCCTTTAACGTTGCAGACTTCTTATTTTGTGGCGTTGTCTGTGTTGAGCCGCAACCCCAGGCCGCAACATTATCTCCGAGACTTCAACTAAAGTAAGGATATTCTTGATTCCTATTCTCCGTGATTTGTATGTTAATAGGGAGATATTTTATCAAATGCATAAGAGAGGAATCGAATTGGACTTTAAGTTTTTGTGTATTTCATTGCAGTTTTCGAAATTTTGATAGATATGGACAAAGTTTTTATGTATTTAAAAGGGATTTGAGCATAATTTATTGCAGTGATGAATATGGACAAAGTGAAATAGATAATAATTAAATTTGTTAATATCTATGAGATTATCAGAATATTAAGAAAATTGCAATTAAATAAATAGGCAAATAATGGACTTGGCTAGGTTGTTCTTTATTAGATTTCCAACATATTTAGGAATCTGCAATGAGCCTTCAGCGTTAAAAGCTAAATCAAATGTTTTCTTTTCTTAGATACTCTTTTTCTTCAGCTGTGAGATATTACATTTACATCCAAATTTCTTTAGTTTTATTATTGATTTCGAACTAAGAGTTTTCAAAAGTTTGAGATACATTTTCAAAATTGGTAACATTCTAATTTAAGTTACATTTTACTTTATAAGCAGGGACTCTAAATTTCAACAGAATATGAAAAGACGGCAGAATTCTTCGAGTTCTTCCCTTTGGGTGCAGAGGGAACCTCAGATTACCAACGCTGAAAAGAAAGGCAGGTGGTGAATAGCGCACTCTTTGTAAAGGAAAGTGGAAGGTGGTGAAGGGTCGCATAATTAAAGTTATCTCATTTTCGCGGCTATTCAGTGTTGTTTTAGTTTTCTGCTCTGTAACTTGGGAACTTTCTCCCAAAATCAAGTCTTCTTTTGGTTTTTTATTATCTTAGCTTTCCGCAGTGTAACTACGGAATTCCTAAGGGAATCTAGGTTTCCCCTTCGTTCTGTATTAAGTTAGATTTATGCTTTATGCTGTGCAACTGGGGAATTTCATCGCGGAATCTATGTCTACTTTTCATTCTCTATCTAACTGGATAATTGCTTGACAGAATCTGTCCACTTTTGATTTTGTATTAACTTCGATAGCTGGTATGTAACCGAATAATTTCCTGACGAAATCAATGTCTACTTTTGATTTTGTATTAACTTGTATCTCTGAATTTCCTGCTGCAACGCTGATTGAGTAATTATTTTAAATCTAAAAATGTGTCCGCATGAATGATAAGAGTACGGGTGGATTTAAGAGATTATTAATTAAATACTCTTGCTCTTCACGTTTGCATTGGATATCCTTTTTTTTAAAGAACAACAATGTTGGTCTCCTCTATGTTGGTTATCACTTAAAATATTCAAGATATGGGGTTAATATTTTCAAATTCAGCGTTCTTTTGTGAAGTGGTGAGTTTTTTTGGGACTAAATTTATGAGTTTTTTTGGGTTAAATTGATAAGTACTTTTTGGGCTAAATTAATATGTTTTTTTTTTTTAAATAGGATTAAGATTAAAATCAATATTATGTTTTTTTGTTTATTAAGTTGATTGTAATCTTCCATGATTGATTTGTGATCTCAGAATCTTTATTTAGCACAAAATTTTACAAAATTTATGTTCTTTTCAAGTTTTCCACTAATTCGGAATCAATTTAGAAAAACCCTCCTCTTGACACTTGCTATCATCTTTTCTTTCTTGGACAAAGTTTTGTCCTCCCTCCCCTTCCTTCCCCAAGCCTCCTCGAGCTCTTTGCCTTTTTCTTCCTTTCAAACGGGTTGAGAGGAAAGAGGTATAACCACCATAGCTCTAAGATAGTTTTATTTCCATCTTTTCCCACAACTGAATATCATTTCTATTATTTTAAAAAGAAACAAATTTAACATAAGCTTGGTTCACAATTTCCTACTTAGTTTACATTCACTGCATCACATTTGGTAAAAGTAAAAAAAATAAAAATAGTTTAATAAAAAATTATTTAACCTTGAGAGAGAATATTTTAATCTCTCTAAAGAAATTTTTTTTTTCTAAAAAAAAAAATCTAATTTATGATATAGTAAGTTGTTTCTTATAAATAGTTTTATTTATAATTTTCTCTTTTTCTGTTGTTAATGTGTCATTGATTTTTGGGATTGAAACTACAATCATGCCGAGGTTTGAGTTGTATTTATAACTTAAAATGAAATTTAGAATACAATTTTAGATATACTAATAACATAAAACTCCTTTTTTTTTTTGAAGTTTTGTCTCTAGTCTTTTATATATTTATATAGATGAAACAATTTTCTCCACTTGAAGTTAATCATACAATTTCAAGAAAAATTATTTTTTTCAAGAAAATTTATTTATTTTTGGTTAAAATTAATGGGAAAAAAGTCTTGAAAAGGCATTTGTCTATATATAGGAGTAGTCTTTAAGTGCGACATTTTGGAGTTCCCCGCATATTTCTAGCTAGAATTTGCTGACAAAGTTTCTCACTAAATATCTATTTGTGTTGTTTAAAGTATTTTTTTTTATTAAAATATGGACTCAACACCCTCAAAAACCTTGGGGCACTTGGAATCTGAAGAGTGCACCTATCAAAAGTGCGATTTCAATGAATTCCTGTCTAATTCTAGAGAAACAATGTTACACTTCAAACTACCACACATACACACACACACACATCTGTGTCCATAATTTCTGGGAGTAGGTTCATTTATATATATTTATATAAATATATTTATTTCATTTATTTGTTAGTGCTTCCATGATTTGTGAGATTTACTCTTGGTTTAATAATTTGTGATTAAGATAGTTATAATTCATATTTAAAAGTTAAAATGGAAAGTGTATATATATATACCTTCCATTTTAACTTTTAAATATGAATTATAACTATCTTAATCACAAATTACTACTAAAAACTTATGGCTTAGCAAGATCCTAAGAGCTCTTATCCTTGGAATCTGATCACAACATTCCAATAATTTAAAATGAATAGTTAATTTTTTTTTTTCAATATTTTCGGAAACGTTATGGCTTAGATAGAGAGGGGGTGCCTACACACTAAGCCTTATCACAAACCTTTCTCAAAAACACTAAAGCTACCAAAGGTAAAATACTAATTTCAATGTAAGATTAATCTTTTTGGACAAGTTTTAGTGTTCATGAGGGATAAACCTATAGCCATGGAATCACCTTGATATAGTGATGGGATAAGTATTCTAATGAAAATGATCTTGTGACTTCACTAAAAGTCAATATATTAAACACTACCCATTATGTGATTCCTATTTTAAAACTATTTGAATGTAAATGTATTTATGTTTGGTGGTTGGAAGGAATTATGATTACGCTCCTAATCAATATTTGAGTTGTCTTTGGTGAGACTTTTTTGAAGTTTTTCTGTGGATGTTTTGGGTCTAATTTCTCTAAAATACTACAATAATTCGTTGAAATGACAAGCTTTATGGTAATCACTGCACAAACAAAGTTCCCTAGGGGTTTTACAGGGTGATGTATCAATATATCAATCTATAGAGTAAAAGAACTAGTTTAAATAACACAAATCAAGATTTCACGTCAAAATTTTTGGTGATATTTAGATAGCAGAAACTCCAAAATCTCACTAAGACACCTCCATTAATATTAATTAATTATTTTATTCGAAAGAATTCCAATATAAACTAAGATTGAATTATTAAAAAATTACTTTACAAATTAGTATGGGAGAAATGTCCCTTAACATTATATTTAGAAAATAAAATAGTATTTCCACTAAATATATATAGTTATATATTAATAAAAAAAAGAAATTAAAGTTTATGACAAATAAAAAATTAAGATATTTATATTATGTTATTTATTTTATATTAACTATATATATAAATACATAAAATAATTAAAAAAAATCTCATATTTTTCATATTCCAATGCCAAAAGGGGTGGATTTCTTCACTAGTTACAAATATTTCAATATTTATGTTAATATAAAATATTTTATCAATCTCCAATATGTATAAAAAGTGGAAAAGAAAATAAAAATAATAAATTTCATATTTCAATAAAAAGAGAAAGTTTATGTGACTTGAAGATAGATGTTTAACTATAATAATTTTTTGGATTAATTTGAAATATTAAAATAATAAAATTACATAATTTTTTTCCTTTTCAATTTTTATAATTATAAATAAATGGATATTTTTGGATTACTCAATGTGATTGTTGAATTATATTATCAAAATTTCAATTAGTTCATAAATCTTAATATCATTTTTAAAAGGAGTTTTGAAATTTCTAATGTCAGAATATTGTGAAAGAATATTGTGAAAAAAATTTGAGGTGAAATCTTTATTTGTGTTATTTCAACTAATTTTCTTGATATATATATATATATATATATATATATATAGAACACCGTAAAAATCTTTTCGAACTTACTCATTAAACCTGTGATTTCAATAAATTCTTGCTTAATTTTAGAAAAATAAATCTGAAATATCCACAAGAAATTTCAGAAAAGTCTCACTAAGAAAAAAGTTTACACATATTGAAAAAGTAAAAACTAATATATAAATTGTAATCATGAAGTATTAATTAAATAAATATTAAAAAAAAAATTTGAAAAATTTGTATCATTGTCATCTATAAGTGGAAAATACTATATTCTTACCATGTATTAATTAAAGAATTTATCTATCCACTTTCACATTCTTATGGTTGCGGGAAACATTCTTTTAAAATCACGCCTATACATTCATTTAAAATCGCGCGTATACTTTCCTCTCATAGAGATATTGACACTATATATATATATATATATATAGATATATATATGCCTATAAGATGTTTTAGCAAGTTAATCCTAGAGCAAGTTAATTTTTGTTTATTTAGGGTTTCTGATCTTTCATTAAGGAAGGATGGCACATCATTCGTCCCCTTCACCCATAGATGTCACATAAAGTCGTCAAGGAAAAATTTGTCAGCGTTTCTTAATGTTGGATCTCCACGTATTGGAAGTTCAGACGGAGCAAATGGGGCAATATCTAGTTTTCTTAATACTAGATCTCCTAATATTAGAAGTTGGGAGGAAGGAAATGAAGCAACTTCATCTCCTCACTGGAGAAGAACAGAGAAATATAAGAAGATTTTGGGGATGTAACAGATATTGTGGCTTTGCTCGAACTCTATGGAGAGGTGAAAGAAAGGCAAGTTTTTTATTGGTTTCAAAACACTAGCTCTGGCAAGAGACCACCAAAGGAGAGAAAAACTCGATGCAGGAGTCATTTAATATGAGAAGGAAATCACAGAACTCTCTCTACTGCCACTCTTCACAACTTCAACCCCTAGTAGAATTTACTTTTATATCTATATTTTTCAATAATTTTAACTATTTTCCTAATAAATTCTTATTTCGGACCCTCTCTACTTTCAGCGAATAGTATTAGCACGGAATCCTTAATAGATCAAACCCAGTTTTCACCCGAGGTAAAAGGAGATGATTCACAATTTACTATTTTATGGATTATATGAATATTTGTGTATATTCATTTTATAAAGAGAAAACATCTGATTTATTATCAAGATAACTCTTCTGTTGTTTTACATTGAGTCGGAACCTCAGGAAGAAGCATCGAGGATAGAGGGCGAACTGATTATCCTCAATGTAAGACAACGCTTCGAGCGTAAGAAGCCCAAACCACTCAACGAGAACTCAAACTCCTCTTTTTAGTTTTACATGCCCTTTAACGTTGCAGTTTTGGTGTTGTCTGTGTTTAGCCCCACCCACAGGTCGCAACATTATCTCCGAGACTTCAATGAATATAGTTACATTTTCAACTCAAGTAAGGAGATTCTCGATAGCATTTGTGTGTCATTTGTATGGTAATAGAGAGATATTTTATCAAATGCATAACAAAGGAATCCAATTGCATTTAAAAGGAATTTTTGTGTATTTAAAAGGAATTTGAGCCTAATTCATTGCAGTTTTCCAAATTTTGATGGATATGGACCAAGTCAAATAGTTAACCATTAAATTTGTTAATATTTATCAAACTACAAAAATATTAAGAAAATTGCAATTAAGTAAATAGGCAAATAATGGACTTGGCTAGATTGTTCTTTATTAGATTTCCTACATATTTAGGAATCTGCAATGAGCCTTTAGCATTACAAGCTAAATCAAATGTTTTCTAACTTTTTTTTCTTCCTATGTGAGATATCACATTTACATCCAAATACCTTAGCTTTTATTATTGATTTCGAACTAAAAGTTTTCAAACTTTTGAGATACATTTTCGAAATTGGTAACATTCTAATTTAAGTTACATTTTATTTTAGGAGCAATTACTCACAATTTCAGCAAAATATGAAAGGAGGAGAGAATTGCTCTAGTTGTTCCCTCTGTAGCCAGACAAAACCTCAGATCACCAATGGTGCAAAGAAAGACAGGTGGTGAATAACACAGTCTTTGTAAAGGAAAGTAGAAGGTGGTGAAGAGTCACATAATTAAAGTTATCTCATTAAAGTTATCTGTGTTGCGAAGTATACTTTATATTCAGTATTATTTTAGTTTTATGTTGTGTAACTTGGGAACTTTCTCCCAAAATCAAAGTCTACTTTTGGTTTTTTATTATCTTAGGTTTCTGCAGTGTAACTACGGAATTCCTAAGGGAATCTAAGTTTCCCTTTCATTCTATATTAAGTTAGATTTATGTTGTGCAACTGGGGAATTTTTGCTGAAATATTAAAGTCACGTGTGTATCCCGTGTAGGTAGAAAACAAAGTACAAAGGGGCAGAGAACTTGCATGCACAACACTTTGCATTCAAGAGGAATGGAGAACCGTATGGTGAATTTATGTTTTATGAGTCATAGCCGACTTTGCAGAGGAGAAATTGAAGAAAGTCGTGGTTCAACCACGCAATAGCAGTTTTTCATTAGAGAGAAGTCGTTTCGGGCTTTTAAGCCCTCAACAACCAATTAGAACCATGTTTTGATTCATGCGCCAAGTATTTTTAAACTTATGAATTGGGCCACGTCATTTGTGGTCCCCACCACTTCATCGCCAATCACAAAGTTTATTTTTAAGTGTCTTGTTGATATGAAGTCTCACCGATATAATTCATGTGATGCGATATCAGCTTATCGCAATAGCCATTCCCAAAGGCCACCAGATATTTTATGTTTTGAAGGTTTGCTGCGATGTGATGCGATGTGGTCCCTACCTCCATCGCTCATCACAATCACTCATCACAGAAGTTCTCCGCCCATCCGAAATATTCCACCGAAGTTTTAAACTGTCGATGGTGTGATGCGATGTGGTCCCACCACAATCACTCACTGCAACATCGCAAATTTTTTGTTCAACCGTTCCGCTTGTTCCATCGCTGATGCACCGATACGATGCAGATCCCACATCACCCATCGTGCCATTGCACATTGCTCATCGCCGTCTGCCAAACCATTCAACCATCCGATATGTGTTATTGCAAATGTGCCGATGTGATGTGGTCCCCAGATCCATCTCACATCGCAATCACCAAGTCCAAAGATCCATCCATAACCATGATCCATCGATCGCCGATTGCGATGCGGGCTCCACTCGCATATCGCGCAAATAAAATTCTATTTAAAGTTCAATTTTTTTTGAAGAATTATAGTGTTACGGGGCCAGTTCAAAATTTTTCAAAGAATCACTAGTTTCCTCTGCAGTTGAACAAGGATGGTATGTTTACCCATATATCAACGGTGGAGATTCTTTATGGGGACATGGCAGAGATCCATTGAATCCACAGAGGGGTGCCTCCATAGGGACCCACAGAGAAGATTTTACATTTTGTCTCATTAATCTGTTTATGTTTTTGTTTTATGTAACACCGCACCATATATATAAAGTGTAAAGTTCGTATGCACAATGTAATGTTGCATTGCTATATAAGACCACAGGCAGAGAAAACACATTAAGACTAGATAGCATTGTTTTGTGCAGTTTTGAGAGATAGAGAGAAGATTTATGAGCACTACGTCTGTAGCAGTCAAGAATTTTTTGTAATCCCACTTCAGTGGAAGAAAGTTGTAATAGTTTTCAGTCTGTTAATGAAATAAAAATCATTTTATGTCAACTCTGTCTAGTAGCAGCAAAATTTATTTTATTCTCTGTGTTAGAAGGAGAGTATTATTCTCTCAGTTATTTGTTCTGGAATTATCAGAAATTCCAACATGGTATCAGAACTAATCTAGTTTGTTTGAAAGTGTCAAAGAAGCTCAAGGAATAAGGAAGATTTGTTGCAATAGTTCTCCAACAGCGTCAAGGCTCAACAGAAGTTTAAAGTCCAGGTATTTCTCAAAAAAAATAGAGTTGTTGTTTTGATTAAAAGAATAGTTCTCAGAAATAGAGTTTTGTCTTTTAAAGAAGGAAAGAATATTTGTTTATTAAAAAAATAGTCAAGTTTATTCAAGTTTAGTTTATAAGTAATGGCTGGACCAAGCACTAGTATGAGTATTGGAAATCCCCATCTTCCCCAATTTAATGGGAAGAACTATGATTTTTGGGCCATTACCATGACAACCCTATTTGTCTCACAAGACTTATGGGAATTTGTAGAAGATTGTTTTGATGAATCATTTGATGAGCAGGCCTTTAATGCCTTAACACAGGCAGAGAAGAATTTATTGCAGAGTAATAGAGAGAAGGACTCTAAAGACCTCTTATATCTCTATCAAACAGTACATGAGAGTGTGTTTCCAAGGATAGCAGCAACTAAGAGATCCAAGGAATCATGGCAAACTCTTAAAATAGTCTATCAAGGTATGGAGAAAGTGAAGACAGAAAAACTACAATTGCTAAGGAGAGATTTTGAAACTCTCTGTATGAAGGAGTCTGATAACATAGACTCATTCTTCACACATGTGATTGGGATGGTCACGCAGATAAGGTCCCATGGAGAAACACTTGAAGAAAGAAGGATAGTGGAGAAAGTATTGAGGATCCTACCCTTAAGGTTTGATATTATTTTTACCACCATAGAAGAGACTAAATATCTCTCAAAATTCATAGTAGATGAACTTCATGCATCACTGATGACTCATGAACAGAGATTTGGAAGATCTCTTAACCCATCTCTAGAGCATGCCTTCAAGACCCAGATTCCTTTTGGAAGAGGAAGAGGCAGAAGCCAAAACAAAGGAGCAAGAAACAACCCTTCTCATACTCATGGAAGGAGCAACAATCAGAATCAAAGCCAAGGCCAACGAAGTAGCTAGCAAGGTGGAAACCAACATGCTCATGGAAAAAGGTATGACAAATCCAATGTCCAATGTCATTATTGCAAGAAATATGGGCAGTATGTCAATGAGAGTAGGAAAAATCAAAATGACATGAATAATAGGCAGAATGATAATGTAGAAAAAGAAGAAAAGAACCCAAATGATAGACAAGATGGTGTATGGTTCTTAGATTCAGGCTGCAGTAATCACATGACTGGAAACATAGCAATGTTTGCCAATCTTGATGAAGAAGTAAAATCTGAAGTAACAATTGGAACTGATACTAATATATTTGTCAATGGAAAAGGTAGAGTAAGTATCCGTGAAATAAATGGTGAGCAAAAATTTGTGCCAGATGTGTACTATGTTCCTGGCTTGAAGTGTAATATTTGACGGTTGGGCAGCTCATTAACAAAGGTTACAATGCATTCTTCAAAAATTATGTGTACACAATAATGGACATACCTCCAAGCAAGAAGTTTATGGCTGAAATAAAAATGACTAGAAATACAATGTTTCCACTCAAGCTCAATACTGACTTGAAGGGAAAAGGAAAGAATGTGGCAGCTGTAACTCAAGAGGTCTTTCAGAAGGAAGTGAAAGATGAGAATTGGTTATGACACTTGAGATTTGGATATCCCAATTTCAAAGGTCTAAATTTTATGCACAGAAAAGGAATGGTAAGAGGACTACCATTGATAGAGAAACTAGACAACCTATGTGAAGCATGCATCTTGGGAAAACAACACAGAGAAAAACTTCCATCAAGAAATAGCACAAAGGCGAAAGCACCCTTAGAAATTATCCATTCAGATTTATGTGGCTCGATGCAAACAACATCAGTTTCAGGCAACAATTACATGCTAACCTTCATTGATGATTTCACAAGGAAAGTATGGGTTTATTTTCTTAAATATAAAAGTGGATTTTTTGAAAAATTTTGCCACTTTAAAGCTCTAGTAGAGAAATAGAGTGGGTAGCATATCAAAGTCCTAATAAATGATAGAGGAGGTGAGTAAATCTCAAAATAATTTCTTCATTTTTGCAGAGAGAATGGTATACACAAATAGTTTACAACAAGGTACACACCACAGCAAAATGGAGTTGCTGAAAGGAATAATCGAACCATTACGGAAATGGTGAGAAGTATGCTAAAGGAAAAACACTTTCCAAATGAGTATTTGGCAGAAGCTATAAATTGTACTTTTTATATTTTAAATAGATGCCCAACAAAAGCTATAATGAAGAGCATTCTAGAAGAAGCGTGGAGTGGCAGAAAACAAGGAGTCACCCACATGAGAGTTTTTAGATGTGTGGCTTACGTACACATTCAAGATCAGTTGAGAAAGAAGTGGGATAGTAAGGGGGAGAAGTGCATATTCCTTGGATATTGTGAAGATTCCAAGGGATATAGATTGTATAACCCATCCACAAAGAAATTTGTAAAAGAAGAGATGTGCAATTCATTGAAGAAGAAGCATGGGATGGAAGCATTGAGAAAATAGTCAATGTTAAAAGTTGTTTGTCTCATGATGAAGATGAGGAAGATGTGGCTAGAAATAACACCTCATCAGTAGCACCACCTCCACCAACACAAGGACAGCAAGGGACACCTCAAGTAGGAGTAAGAACACCCTTGAGAAGTAATGAGAGTGATTCTCCAAGAACACCACATGGAGCAGATTTGAGTGCTTCTTCAAGCACATGTACACCAAAGGAAATAGGAATCAGATTCAGAAATTTAAACGAGATTTATGAGCAATAGACAACAAATGAAGGTATGAACTCTTTGTTTACCTTATATTGTCATGTTGATGATCCTATTCATTTTGAAGATGCCATAAGAGATAGAAAATGGATAGAAGCTATGGATGATGAAATTAATGCCATAGAGAAAAATAAAACATGTGAGTTCATTAATCTCTGAGAAGGTAAAAAAGTCATTGGAGTAAAATGGGTCTACAATACCAAAAGCAATGCTAAAGGTAAGATAAAAAGACACAAGGCCAGACTTATTGTTAAAGGATATAAGTAGCAGCATGGAAGAGACTATGAAGAAATGTTTGCACCAGTTTCAAGAATGGAAATAGTGAGAGCAGTGTTGTCCATAGCAGCACAAAACAAATGGAAAGTTTACCAAATGGATATAAAATCAACATTTTTAAATGGAGTTTTAATGGAAGAGGTTTATGTTGAACAACCTCTAGGCTATGAGAAAAAGGTCCAAGAGCACAAGGTTTGCAGATTGAAGAAAGGTCTTTATTGGCTGAAGCAAGCACCAAGAGCATGGTACAGTAGGATAGATTCCTATCTACTGGAAAATGGGTTTGAAAAATGTGAAGGTGAACCCACATTATACATCAAAGAAAAATATAGCAAGATGCTCATTGTTGTTTTATATGTTGATGATGTGATATTCACAAGTAATGATCATTACCTCATTGAAATTTTTAAAAGAATCATGAAAGATGAATTTGAAATGACTGATATGGGATTGTTAAGATACTTATTAGGCATAGAAGTAGACCAAAATGAAAATGTGATTTTTATATCTCAAGCAAAGTATATTAATTAATTATTGGCAAGATTTAATATGCAGGAGTGCAAGGCAAAAATTACTCCCACAGTAATGGGATTGAAGTTGAGTAAAGATGACAACAACAAGGATTTTGATCCTAGCCTGTATAAGAGCATAGTTGGCAGCCTCATGTATTTAACTGCAACTACGCCAGATATTATGCATGCTGTTAGTTTGATTTCTAGATTTATGGAGAGACCAAAAGAAGCACATTGGCAAGCAACAAAAAGAATTCTGAGGTATTTGAAAGGAACTAAAAGGTATGGTATTTTATATACTACTTTAGAAAATTCTGAATTAATTGGATATACTGATAGTGATTGGGCTAGAAGCATTGATGACCAGAAAAGTACTTTTGGTTATGTTTTTCATATTGGTTCAGGAGCCATTTCATGGGCTTCTAAGAAACAACCTGTGGGAGCATTATCTACAGCAAAGGCAGAGTATGTAGCAGCTACAGCAGCAGAGTGTCAAGCAGTATGGATGAGAATAATGTTGAGAAATTTGTGCCAAGAATAGGTAAAAGGCACAGTGATATATTGTGACAACATGTCAGTTATTTCATTGTGAAAGAATTTTTCGTTTCATAAAAGAAGTCAACATATAGATGCCAAGTTTCACCATATCAGAGAATTGGTGAACGATGGAGAAATTATTCTATGGAATTGTAGAACGGAGGAGCAATTTGCAGACATATTGACAAAGCCATTGGGTAAAAAGAGTTTTCAATATTTAATAAAATGCCTGGGTATGACTGATAACCCAGAAGCTTGCTTTAAGGGGGAGTGTTGAAATATTAAAGTCACTTGTGTACCTCGTGCAGGTAGAAAACAGAGTACAAATGGGAAGAGAACTTGCGTGCACAACACTATGTATTCAAGAGGAATGGAGAACCATAAAGTGAATTTATGTTTTATGGGCCGTAGCCAACATTGCAGAGGAGAAATTAAATAAAGTCATGGTTCAACCACGCAACAACAGTTTTTCATTAAAGAGAAGTCATTTTGGGCTTTTAACCCCTCACCAACCAATCAAAACCAAGTTTTGATTCACACGCCAAGTATTTCAAACTTATGAATTCGGCCACAACATCTGTGGTCCCCACCATTACATCGCCAATCGCAAAGTTTATTTTTAAGTGTCTTCTGGATATGAAGTCCCACCGATATAATTCATGTGATGCGATATCGACATATCACAATCTCCATTCCAAAAGGCCACCGCATATGTTATGTTTCAAAGGTTTGTTGCGATGTGATGCAATGCCATCCCTACCACCATCGCTTGTCACAATCGCCCGTCACAGATGTTCTCCACCCATTCGAAATGTTTCGTTGAATTTTTAAACTGCCGATGGTGCGATGTGATGTGGTCCCACCACAATCGCTCATCAAAACATCGCAATTTTCTTTTTCAACCGTTCTACTCATTCCATCGCCAATGTGACGATGCGATGTGGACCCCACATCGCTCATCACGCCATCGCACATCGCTCATCGCTGTCCACCAAACCATTCAACCATCCAATATGTGTTATCATTGATGTACTGATGCGATGTGGTCCCCACATCCATCGCACATCGTAATAGCCAAGTCCAAAGGTCCATCCACAACCATGATCCGTCGATTGTCGATTGCGATGTGGGCTCCACTCACATATCGCGCAAATAAAATTTTGTTTAAAGTTCAATTTTTTTTGAAGAATTATAGTGTTACGGGGGAAGTCAAAGTTTTTCAAAGAACCGTCGGGTGCCTCCACAGTTGACAAAGCCTAGTACGTTGACCCAGAAATAAACGGTGGAGATTCTTTATGGGGACACGGCACAGATCCATTGAATCGATAGAGGGGTGCCTCTGCAGGGACCCAAACAGAAGATTTTGCACTTCGTTTCATTAATATCTTTATGTTTTTGTTTTATGTAATGCCACGCCATATATATTAAGTGTAAATCCCATAGGCACAATGTAATGTTGCATTGCTGTGTAAGCCCGCAAGTAGAGAAAACACAGTAAGACTAGAAAGCATTGTTTTGTGCGTTTTTGAGAGATAGAGAGAAGATTTGTGAGCACTGCGTCTGTAGCAGTCGAGCATTTTTTGTAATCCCACTTTAGTGGAAGAAAGTTGTAATATTTTTTTGTCTGTTAATCAAATAGAAAGCATTTTATGCCAACTCTATCCAGTAGTATAAAAATTTATTTTATTCTCTTTGTTAGAAGGAGAGTATCAAAAATTCCAACAATTTCTTCACGGAATCCATGTCTACTTTTCCTTCTCTATGTAGCTGGATAATTTCTTGATAGAATCTATCGACTTCTAATTTTTTATTAACTTCGATAACTGGTATGTAACTAGATAATTTCCTAACGAAATCTATGTCTACTTTTGATTTTTTATTAACTTGTGTCTCTGAATTCCTACTGCAACGCTGATTGATTAATTATTTTAAATCTAAGAATGTGTTGATATGAATTATAAGAGGACGGGTGGATTTACGAGATTATTAATTATGATAAAAGGACGGGTGGATTTGTGAAGTGGTGAGTTTTTCTTTTGTTACTAAATTTATGAGTTTTTTTTTTGGGTTAAATTGATAAGTATGTTGTGGGCTAAATTAATATGTTTTTTTAAATATGTTTTTTTTAAAATATGATTAAGGTTAAAATCAATGTTCTGTTTTTCTTGTTTATTAAGTTGTTTGTAATCCTCTATACTTTCATACTTCATTTGTGGCTTCAGAATATTCATTCAACACAGAGCACAAATCTTGACAAAATTAATAATAATTTTATGTTATTAATATATAATAAAGATTATATTATTAATTTTTGATATCTTTCTTATCTAATTGAGTGGAATTAGTTAAAATATTTTAAAATAGAATACATTTTTTGAATTCTTTTATGTGTTATTGTTAAATCTGTTCAGGTGAGATTAAGGTTATGAGTCACTTGAAATAGCTAAATGTAACACGTGTTGAATGCAACAGAACACTGGTTTATTGCTTTCAATATTTACAACAATTTTTTTTTTTGTTTGAGAATAACAATTTAAAATGTATTATCCTATGTATTCTATAGTTATTTTACCAAAAATTATATTCCTAATTTTAATAAAAAAACAAAAAATAAAACAATCACTTACCATTTTCCAAAAAAAAAAAAAACATATTTCTCATAGTCAATTAAAATAGATGAAGAGAAAACTAACATATTAATTTAATAATACATAAAAATTGTAGATTATTAACCTTTAAATAAAATACAGAAGTCTTTCTGATTGAAATTTACTTAAAATATTGGGAAAAGCCTGTTATTGTAGATTAATATATTAAAATATATTTCATAATAATTCAACTATCATAATGAAAATATTATTTATTATTATTATTTCTTTATAATAATTTTCCAAGATCCATTTCTATGTGTGACTATCCAATACTTGGGTTCGTTTTTCTTTCCTTCCTAATTTCAATTTTAATTAATCTTTATAATAATTTTCCAAGATCCATTTCTATGTGTGACTATCCAATACTTGGGTTCGTTTCTCTTTCCTTCCTAATTTCAATTTTAATAAATTTTGATTAATATTTGTCATTTAAAATTGAGATGTAGTCTCACTAGATTTTATTTTTGTTTCTTTTCTAGATAGTCTTGCTAGTTTTCATGCTTAGACTTTAGTTTCTATTTGCTAAATGATCATTCATTTAGAAATAGTTCAATCCCTTTTTGGGTCCATTTTTTAATGGTTAATGTGAGACTTGTCATTTTTAAGTTACTCACTTTCAAGTTAGCATTGATTGATTTTTTATATGATTTTTATAGTTTCTTAGTGGTACTAAATATTTTAATTAATATAATATAAGGGATATTATATTAAGGAGAATATGCAACCATTGTAAAATATAGTAGCATTGATGTAATGATGTGTTCCAAGGTTATAGTAAGAAACAACATTCATAATTATATTGTTGGCTACTCACGAACTGAAATAACAAAACTATAGACCTCAAAGATATGTAATGAAAGAGTCCTGAGCTATGCCATCCAAAAACACAAGGCCATGTAACAACACTAGGGCATAAATATAAGCCATAATCAAAGATAACAACAAGATAGGAATGCAATATCCAAGAGATCCATCAAACTATTTCTTCACTTCAAAACTTCAAAGCCATCACTTGAAGACGATTCCATCGTGAATCCTTAAACCTTTAATTTTTTCCACAAACAACAAGGGATATAGAGAATTATCCAAGTCCTACCATGTAAACCATAGAATTGACCGCACTAGCCACAAGCTCGTAACATGTATCAAAAAGGATTTGACAACCAAAAAATTGTCATCACAAAGTAACAACACCAAGAGTTGAAACCAAGATAACCATGAAAAAACATAAGCGACTCAAACATCTAAACCAAAAACAAAGACTTCAATGATGTTGAAAATCAAACAAGAAAATCTCAATTTTGATTTTTCCCTAATAAAATTGAGGAAATTCAAAATTCAACATCAACAAAAAACTTGGATGAGCTAACTGAGGTGACATGGATCCTATCATACACTTAAGAACATTGAATTTGAGTTAATGAGAATAATTTGAACTTACCTAAGTTTTTTCTTGCAAAATAGGAGTCTAGCTCATTTAATTTGAGTTAGGGGCATGAATTTCATTGTGTTCATTGGGTTCCTAAATTTTAGGAGCTTAGGTTGATTTAATTTCATTTGTAGCAATTTAGTTGAGTTAAATTGAGCTATGGTCAGTTAAACTAGTTCCAATTGTTGGAGAAACTAGTGGAAGGTTAAGTTGTGCAATGTACATCAAATCATAGTCAGCGATCATCTAGATAACTAATTAATAAACCTAAATTACCTCATGGATGTAGAGAATTTGAGTTATACAGTTGATATGGATATTCCAAGGAAGTATAATATTAGTTGTATAATGTTCCAATGTGTACAGGTGGTGTATGCCGTCACAGGAATGACCTAAAGGAATTTCGCAAGCCAAATGAGAGAATTTCCTTTTTAATAGGGGATAATTCCTCAAGGAACAACAAAATTAATTTGGAGCTTGGAGGCTTAAAACACTATCTAACTATTGGAAAGCTTCAATCAGTCACATAAAGGATAGAATAGAGAGTTGTAGGATGTGCTCAAGCTTTAAAAAGCATATTGTATTCATCTAAATTCATTGATTAATGGAATATATGGGGAGGTCTATATGGGGAGGTCATTTTTCTTTCAAAAGTAAGGCCTCAATTTTTTCTAGAAAAAGGGCCATGTGTCTATGCTCGACAGAAATTCCCTATGTTCAGCTTGGATGTCACCAATTCGAAGAGATATTTCATGCTTATCTTCATTCTTTCCCAATGGGTCCTTTGTTAATAGTGTTTTTATATGCTAATATAGTTCAAGTATACAATAAAGTTGTATTTGTTTCCCTAGTATGCCCAATGGCAAGAAACCCCTCTATAACTAAGGCAAGAATTTCATAATATATGAAAACCCAATCAATTTTTTCCTTAGTAGTGGCATGGTAAAGTTCCACTTATATGTTGTTAGGGTCTATGCATGGTAGTGTTTGGAAAATACATGGGCACATTATTTTCTATGCACACTACCCTCATTTTCACTAGAGGGGCTCCTTTAGCTCCATGCATCCTCTTGGGGAGTGATTGATGCTAGTAGAGAAAAGTATTCACTATATATAGATGCTTTTTATCACATTGGATAAATGAGAACAAAGACAACCAACCAATGAAAAAGCTACCAAGAGAATAATTTTAAGTGACAAATATTATGTTTCGGAGAGTGTGAAAAAAAAAAACTCTAGGTGGAGGCGCATACTGGAGAAAGTGTGGGGCTCGAGTGATGAGAAAATATATCTACTAACCGAGAGCATATGATACCAAAAAAAAGGTCTCTAGATAGACCCTATAAATAGCTCTAGGGAGTAACTAGTTTTTTGAAATGAAGATATCGAAAATGATAGTTGCATCCATTCATTGGGTAAGAAATTGATATTGTGAAGGTCAAAATTGCTTGGGCCAGAAAACCCAAAAATCAAAGTAGTTGTCACTTCACACTCCCTACTTCTTTTCCTATCTCCTTGAGATATGAAATATAGTTGCAATAATTTATAATTTCCAAGGTCACCCCTTGAAAGAGAGCCTGCAATATTTCTTATAAAAACTTGAATGTAATTAGAGGTTGGAAAAATAATCCTGGGTGTAATTAGAAGAAAGGAAGCCTAGTTAAAGGGACTCACGCCTACCCACTTTATGATATAAGAAAAAAAGAATAAATAGTGGTAAATATTTGTGGAAAAAATTATAACTTTTGTCATCAACACAAAACATAATATGACAACATAAGAACAAAATTAGAATGCATCTTGGCTTATATGGAAATGTTGCTCTCTTTGAGAAGCCTTGGAAGCTCAAGTAGGCAATGCTTTTAATGCGGCATCATTTTTTTGAATGTGTGGATATTTCCATTTCCCCTCTTTACATTTGTAGGAAAAAACTTTTGTTTCCTTCTCCATTGCATGGGATGATGATTGTTGTGTCTCCCTCCCACTTCTTAGTTGATATTTTATTGATTGTGGACCCTCAACATGATCGGTAAATAGAATGTTCTTCTCCATAAGTTACCAACGTTCTAATTTCTAATTTGAGGAGTGGATATCCTTATCGTGGGGGGAGAGAGAGAGTATGACTTGTTGTCCCACCCTTTTTATCTCTATCTCTTATGATATGACACGGGATTATTATCAAAATATTCTTCGCCAGATTATCAAACAGATATAGGGCTCTAGTCTTTAATTGGTTCTTTGTTCTTCTATTATAGTATTTTTGATCATCTTATTCAACACTAAAATAACAAAAATAGAACCGTTTTTGTCTACAATATTGGAGAATCCTTGCCTTGTGGAAATATGTGAACTATATGAGGGGGTATAAAATTTTGTGGCATTAATAGAAGCATGACCTAAAAAAATTGGAAGGAGAAAGAGTGGGCATTCAACATGGTCTATGAATAGTCCTCTAAGTTCAAATCCCTTGGATTATTTTAGGAAGCTTCATGGAAGGTGATATTTAGAAGGTTGAAGGGTGGGGCAGACCATGAATTAGGAAAATAAGGAATGGGAGAGGAGGTGTAATTTCCCGAACCCATTGTCGGATATACCTATAACATGCCTAGCCTATAACATCCCTAGCCCATTATTTTATCTACCTATAACATTTTGAACCCACTTCCAAGTCATTTCACCTGTCTTCTAGGTATATCCACACCCAATGGCCCTTTTTAAATTGGGTTATTAACGTATTTTCATTTATTTATAACTTGACTGATGCCTCTAGCCATCGGCGAAGGCATATTTTTTTGCTTCTTATTTTTTTACCTTGTAGCTTGGGTATTTTATATTTTTATTACATTTTCTTGATGGCGATATGGATGTATAAATGGACCCTAATGAAAATTCTTATATACAAGAATATAACTTCTTATATATTTAATTTTTACACAAAATAATTCATTGTTCATGAAAAAAAATAGAATTATTATCTAACACAAAAATTATAAACAAGTAACTGTAGCATAATTGATTAAAATTTAATATAATAACTTATCTCACAAATGATCAACTAGTTGTATACCTTTCATGTTCAAACCAACAAGTTATATACCTTTTATGTTCCTCCTAGTCATAGACCATTTTATTCATTCTCTCCCAACAATGGGTCACCCCCAGCTAGGGCTTCGACTCCATGAGGTAACAAATAAATCCTATCTATATACTTATGGAATACCATCGGCTAGACAAGTTACCAAACCTTAAGAACCTATACCCTAGAGATTAAGATGTCCCATTATCCTACACCTAAGTAGTGCACAACCTTCTCTACACTTTCTCTTCCCAGAGCTATGACACTACCTCTAGGTCATATTACTCACTTAAAAAAGGATGTTCATAGAGTCTTGTAGCTATAAGAGTTCCTAATTCCTTGTAAAAGTCTCCATGTTTCATCCAAGCCTTCATATAAAACCTTATCAGTATACAACCCCCACAATCACATCCCTCATGAGGACACACCCAAGTGGTGCACTCTCTTCTTGTCACCCAGAATCCCTCATGTTGTGACGCCAACTATAGGGTGTCTGACTTGGATATATAGAGGTTTCTTTGGTACCAATTATCTAGGAGGTCCTACTGCCATCCTAGGAATCCAACTCTAACTGATTAAATCATATGACGAACCTCTTTCTATTTATGTACATGTATTTTATCTTTGTACTTGGAATTTCATAAAACATGTGCAATTTGTTTCTTGGTGAAAGGCACTCTACAACCCAGTATGGGGTGTGTAGGCATTATGTGTATTGTAAGAAATATTATATGTCAACATTTTTTAAGGTCAACTTAATATGTTGAATTTGTATTAATACGTTGAACTTAAAAGCCATAAAGGATATTAATATTGACAATATAGAACATTGAATTCAAAACATAAATTTTTTTATGTATAAAATCAATAAAATTAATATCGAAACTCAAATATTGTGAAAAAAAAAGAACTCATACTAAGGAAAAAGTCAACAAATGAAATTCCATTTCAATAAAACTTATTCCCACATATATTTTATTTCAATTGAATAACATGGATAACTTAAATTAAGTTATTAATAATATTTTTTGATAACTATAAAAACTTCATTTCACGGTCAACTCCTCGATATATTAAATTTATTACTACATTAAATCAATAAAATAAATATTTGAACTTCAACATGGTGAAAAATTGGAAAAAATCACTAGGATGGAAAAATGTCAAAAAATAATTTTTTTTTCAACGAAAATGATTTCTATGCCTATTGCATATCAATTCAATGACTACAAAAACTTAAACTAATCTATTAATAATTATTTTTTGATAACTTTAGAAGCCTTGTTTCATAGTCATCTTGCCCATAAATAAACTAACCCTTTAGTTACTTTCCTACAGCGTTTTTCAATGCTTGCATTTCAAAAGAAACAATAGATCTAGTCAGAGCCCAATAGTACACTAGTGTTCCAACTTCATATCAATCATTCTATTTGATAAGGACCCTAAAGCTACAATCCATGAAGGTCAGTAGGAATTTTAAATATATGTTTGATATTTTTTTAATCAACTCTTGTTTTTTCTGATCCAGTAAGGCAATTTTAATAAAAAATAAACTATAAGACAAAATATTTAATATATACATATGGATAATTGGTTATTGATGTTTATATACTTCATAAATTTTAACCATATTAATTTTAGTAGTAAGTTTTATATTTATGTCATTTTTTTTCGTAGATAGAGAACTACGATATTCTATATGATATTCTGAACTTATACATGTTTAAGAAATAGTGATAATCATTATAAAAAGAATCTTAAATTTATGACTTACTCCGTAAGGCTGTTGGAGCTTGAATTTTTTTTTACTATCGTGAATTGGTAGTTCACTGAAGTAATATGATTCATGGATCTGATTTTTCTAACCACTTCATAATTCCACTAGGAGATTATATTAAATTCCTATTAATTATTTAGACATATTTTATCACAGTAATACTAATAAACCAACCTAGATCCATCTTAACTCTATATCTACAAAGCACAACGAGGCATCAAATCTCTTAGGGGATCCAAAGTCAAGATAGATATAGGCTGGTTTTATTAAATTATGTGCCCTCCTTTTTATAACCATAGAGTCTTACTCTTTTCGTCTAACTCACCTTAAAATTATAATGTGTTTATTAACATCCATGAAATAACATATTTAAAATACTAGGATTTCTAGCCTAAAAATTTATAGAAGACGTGTATATACAATAAAACCAGCCCCAAAACATAATAATACACAAGTGCACAGGCGTATTAGTCCCAAAAGAAAATATTGACTCACCATCGTAGTTAATGTCTCGCATCAGATTTCATTTTGCAGAAAAAGGTGTAAACTCAGTTTAAGAGTTTTGAGTCACAGCATATGCATGTTTGGGATTGGCCCAATGGATCAAGCTACTAGTCGATAATGTTCTTGACATCTGACAAGGAGGTGTCATCCCCATTTGAAGCCGAAGTTAGGTTCCTATAAATATAGGATTCATAATTTTTTAATTGACTTTAATAGTCTTGTAAATATGTACATACCTTATTTTTTGCAAGTTGTTTTCCCATATTTGAAAATAATGAAAAAGGAAAAGAGTGTAAAAGTCCTAAAAGAAAGATCAAAGGACTTAGAAAATGAATGGACCCCAAAAACAAAAAGAGATAAAAATAGATGATACAGGAGCATTAGACTTGGAAAAATACTTTGTATTTTATTAAACCTAGGGGTCTCATGTTTTTGAGAAAATATTAATTTTATGTAAATATTGGTGAGATTTTTGAGTGATTAAATTATATTTTTAATTAATTATTGTGAGTATTTGTAAATGTTTCCAAATAATTGGAAAACATGAGAGGAATTAGATTTTAGATATTTAAGAATTAATTATGAGCCTAAGATAGATTTGGTTTCAAGATTTTAGGGATAAAATCTAGATTGTAGGGGTGTTGAGATAGTTGGGGACTTTGTTGAGTGATTAAGGGGATTTGAACCTAAATTGGTTCAATTAAAATTATATAAATTAATGAGCCTCAAAGGCCAAATAGATTAGGGAAGAATAGAGTGATTGAAGGCGAGGTTTCGACAACAAGTTTGTAAGCCTACGGGCTTTTGTAAAAGGGCCAGTGATTTGGAAATCTGGCCATGAACCAAGAAGGGTTCTTTGTAATTGGTTGCTTATATATATATCTATGTGTGTGTGTGGAATTTTACTTTTTCAGCCATACGAGCATTGTTGAATTTTATTATGTGAATACACTTGACTTTAACAAGCATATGGAAAAAAACTCTGAATTAGGCTTACATGTGGCTCTGCACACATTCGAAGGAATCAATATCACTAAATATCGATATTGAAATTGTTAATTGAATGAGAGAGTCGATTTTAATGTCGAATTGTGTCTGATATGAATTTAATGCAACCAAAAAATTAATGCGAGAAGTTAGAGACCCAGCATGTGTTGGAGGATCGATCCAAAACATCATAACCATGAACGTGTGCAGAAGTGTATGGAGAATGGAGCGAATCTGAAATTAATTGTAATCAAATGTGTTTAATGGTAGTGCTGGAAACCGATGCAGGAATGGTGAGAGTTTAGTCAGTTCGATGGCAAAATAATGTACATCTTTGGATGGAAGCGAAAGTTGATGTGTGGAGTGCTGGGATCGATGGCACAAGTGGACCATACATGGAGATCAGGCGCAGAAGGTGTTGAAGCCAAATTGAAGGCGTTAAATATTTGAATAGCATAAAGACTGTCATGGAAAATTTTAGGGGCTAATATTTGCAGGTGGGCTAATTTTCCATGGTTTTTCCAAAAAAAAGATTCGCCAATTTCCATTTTTTTATAAAAATGATTCGCCCAAATTTTACAATATAAAATTATTTTATGTTAAAAATTGCCAATATTAGATAGAAAAAATATATAATATAATTATAAATTTGAATAATTTTACAAATACATCAATAAACATTTTCTAGTTTCCATATTAGGAACTAGTGAGATTCGCCAATTTTTTAAACATCAAGATAATTTTCCATCCTTAAAATTATCCCTGAAGACTGCTACATTGGAAACGAAATGATGCAATCAGAACTCGTAATGTTGAGGAGAGTGTAAGGAATTTGCAGAGGTCCCGAATTAAATATTTGAAACTTGTAAGTTAAAAACTAAGTTTCTAGTTAATATTACGATGGAATGGATTTCATTTTGCAGGACTGAAAGGGGTGATAGAAACGTACTGTGCATTAAATCAAATCATTTGAAAGCATAGTACCTAATTGAAGAGGGATCGATCATCTTGGAAAGATTGGATTGAATTTTTAATTATGAGGCAAGGGAGAATGCATCAGATGTTAGTATTTGATTATTGAATGTGTTAATCAATTCATGAATGACGCAGATTTTAATATGGTTGAATTGAAGACACGCAGGAACAACATTTGTAAAGAGGTCACGTGGCATAATAATGACACTGTATAATGTGAGCAGATTTAATTTGCAGTGGGAAAATCTGATGAAATCTGTGTTTGAATTCACAGTTGGTGATTTCACTGTATAGAGCATTAAGTTAATCAGTGGTTTTGAGCATCTGAAATTTGGTATCAAGACCTGAATTACGCTGGAGCCATGACTGATGGTTGGCACTGAGATGCATTGGCCCATATAGAAACCAATGGTAGCACAGAGAACCAATAGAATGTCAATTTGAAGGATGTTATGAGTAGTGGAAGATAAAATCCGTCCAACAATCGTTGAAGAGAATGGTAAGTTAACGGGCTAGATGCATTATTAATGTTGATGTGCAGTTGAAAGTTAAATATGTGTTGGTAACAACTTCAATCGTTACATTGAAATTTTTGCATGATTTTAAACGCTAAGAGTCAAAATTTGAAATCGAAGTGTTCATATGAATCAAATGCTATGATAAGAGTCAAGTCTGATTATAAAGTTGGAGTTTTGAAACCAATGAATTTTAATTAAAGTCTTTTATAAGACTTTTGGAAATTTTTCAATTGAGGAACAACTTTGGGTATGAGAATGATTTAGTTTTATAGAATAATCTATGTATGTGATGATGAGTGGGTTTTAACCATAGATTTGAAGTTAAAAAGAGAGAGATTTCACATGAAAGGATTTTGTTTTGGGGTGGTGTTGAAGTATGGTTTTCATAAACCATAAAAAGTTGTGAACATATGTTACAAGCTTCCACAAATGATAGTGTGCGAAATCTCCCAGACATGGAGTCTTATCTGGGCATTTATTGAAGATGCATTTTTATATGCATAGTATTGGAGAGATTCTGGTTTTTGCAGGGTTCTCCTGCATCAAGTGGTATCAGAGCTGGAATAGCTCTATGTGAATATTCAAGTTTTTTTTGAATTAATTGCATGTGATGAATAAATATCATATTTTTTAACTGATGAAGATTGCAGCACAGAGATGCAGTGCAGTTGAAGAAGTGAAGCAAGATCAACATGATCTTGAAGGTGAGTTGACAAATGATATTTAACTCTGGTTTGAAGTTTGTTTGCAGAATTTAGGGTGCAAGCAGGTTGAAGAAAATCTCAGCAGAAAGAAGCAGACAACAGCTGGAGAGCAGTGATGAAGGAGTCCAGTAATGGATTCTACGAGAGAGTGGCAGAACCTGAAGATTCAACAGAGGTTGAATAAATTTGCAGATGAGTGAAGCTTGAAGGAGCAGTGGAGAAATGTTTGAAAGGTTCCAGCAGAGGACCGATGATTACCAAAATACCAGATCCAGAGGAACGGATTGGTGAGGTAAGTGGCAGCAGGAGAGTTTGCTGTTGTGGAGGCTTGGTGCAAGTCATGGGTGAGAAACTCATGGAAAAGGAGATGACTACTAAAAGTAATAAAGGAGAGCGCAGAGGTTCAGAAAGAGGCCACAGTAGAAAGAAGGAGAAAGAAAATACCAAGGAAAATGGCATATGGAAGCAGTTGACTAATGAAGAGAATGAGAGAGAGAAAGCTGAGATAGCATTTCATCTTTAGTTATTGATGGAATTGTTATAGGAAAATATGAAAGACCAGAGACATGGTTGGGCCATGAGGAAGAAAGTGAAATGGCATAGACTACAAGTAAGGAGGGATCAACAAGTAAACATGCAGTTAACAGAAGAGCTGAGGAAGCTTGAGCACATGATGAGTATACAGTTGAGACGTGAAGAACTCAAAGTAGTTGAGTTGAAAGTGGAGGTTTCCATTGGTGAAACATAAGAGGAGATCATTGATGATTTCTTGAACTATTGGTTAAATCTAGATCAGTTGGATAATGTAAAACCTTGTATTTTTATAGCTGACAATTGTGATGTGATTATAGGTTTTACTGAGGAGGATGCACAATCTTGTGGAGTGGTCACAAGTATGGAAAAGAAAATTTCAAAAGATAAATACTCTGAAGAAGAAAGCATTGTTGAGTTTGTACTTGAAGTTGTTGTATTACAAGAGGAAGTTCTTGTGAATGAAGAAGAAGATCAGCTTGAAGAGCTGGTATATGAACCAATAGTTGAGAATCTTGAACTTTGTGATTTTCAAATTGAAAGTTTATGTATGAATGTAGGGACTATAAGTGATGATGAAATGCTTCAACAATACCACAGAGAAATTGCATTGTTGGAATACTGGTTGGTAAATTTAGAGCATGATAGAGAGATTGCAGAAGAAAGAGTTCAGTACAATTAACAAAAGGAGAAAGAAAGCATGGAGACAGATGGTATGAGACTGGTTGTGAGTCTTGAGAATTCTTTAGAGAATTATTTTTGAAGAGAGAATCAGCATACTGATGTGCTAATTGAGATGGAAAATTCAGAACAACATACTGAGGTGCTGACAGAAGAAAGTAAGGCATTGAGGCCTTATGATTTTTTTTTTAACAAGTGTTATGTGAATGCAGGTATTGTTGCAAGTGATGAGGAACATTTGACTCAATTGAGCAGTCAAATGAAGGAAGAAGAAAATTCTATGGAAATTTCAAATCCATGGGATGAGGACGTTATGTTACTGGAAAGGATGCTGAATGATCAGAATTCAGTGCAAGAAAATTCTCAACTTCAGAATTGGGAATTGCAGACGCAGAGAGATGAAGATAGTAGAAAGAAGTACACAATGTACCAGTCCATTAATTTTCTGATAGGAGAAGGAAGAGAAGAAGTTTTCTATTATAGAAAACAAGAGGCTATGGATGATTGGGTGGCAGTAAGAACTGAGTGGGTAAGAACAAAAGTAAGCATAGAAGCAAGAGCTCAACAGGCTATAGGAAATCAGCAATCTAAAGATTTATTGGACAAGGAAATTGAACTAATCAGAAGAATCATGATGAAAGTATCTCGGAGAAAGATATTAGCAAGGAAGAGCAGCAGTAGCAGCAAAATGAAGACAGAGACAGATTGTGAAAGTGCAGTGAGTGGAGCAAGGTAGCATAAGATATGGAGACCTGGAGGAAAGCAACAAACAACATATATTGATGATAACGTGCAAAACAAAGTGTGGGATCCAGGTGGACAAAGACTTAAAACGCATGATCAATAGATCATGATCATTTTCGACCTTGGGAGTCTGATGCAGGAGCATTAGACTCGGAAAAATACTTTGTATTTTATTAAACCTAGGGGTCTCATGTTTTTGAGAAAATATTAATTTTATGTAAATATTGGTGAGATTTTTGAGTGATTAAATTATATTTTTAATTAATTATTGTGAGGATTTGTAAATGTTTCCAAATAATTGGAAAACATGAGAGGAATTAGATTTTAGATATTTAAGAATTAATTATGAGCCTAAGATAGATTTGGTTTCAAGATTTTAGGGATAAAATCTAGATTGTAGGGGTGTTGAGATATTTGGGGACTTTGTTGAGTGATTAAGGGGATTTTAACCTAAATTGGTTCAATTCAATTTGTATAAATCAATGAGCCTGAAAGGCCAAATAGATCAAGGGAGAATAGAGTGATTGAAGGTGAGGTTTGGACAACAAGTTTGTAAGCCTACGGACTTTTGTAAAATGGCCATTGATTTGGAAATCTGGCCATGAACCAAGAAGGGTTCTTTATAACTGGTTTCTTTTATATATATATATATATATATATATATGGAATTTGACTTGTTGAGCCATACGAGCATTGTTAAATTTTATTGTGTGAATACACTTGACTTTAACAAGTATATGGAAAAAAAATCTGAATTAGGCTGACATGTGGCTCTGCACACATTCGAAGGAATCGATATCACTAAATATCGATATTGAAATTGTTAATTGAATGAGAGAGTCAATTTTAATTTCGAATTTTTTTTTATATGAATTTAATGTAGCCACAGAATTAATGCGAGAAATTAGAGACCCAACATGTTATGGAGGATCGATCCAAAATATCATAACCATGAACGTGTGTAGAAGCATATGGAGAATCGAGCGAATCTCAAATTAATTGTAATCAAATGTGTTCAATGGTAGTGGTGGAAACCGATGTAGGAATGGTGATAGTTTAATCAGTTCGATGGAAAAAGAATGTACATCGTTGGATGGAAGCGAAATTTGATGTGTGGAGTGCTGGGATTGATGGCACAAGCGGACCATACATGGAGATCAGGAGCAGAAGGTGTTGAAACCAAATTGAAGGCATTAAATATTTGAATAGCGTGAAGACTGTTACATTGGAAACAGAATGATGCAATCAGAACCCGTAACGTTGACGAAAGTTTAAGGCATTTGTAGAGGTGCCGAATTAAATATTTGAAACCTGTAAGTTAAAACCTAAGTTTCTAGTTGAGATTACGATGGAATGGATTTCATTTTGCAGGACTAAAAGGGGTGATAGAAAAGTACTGTGCATTAAATCAAAAAATTTGAAAGCATAGTCCCTAATTGAAGAGGGATCGATCATCTTGGAAATATTGGATTGAATTTTCAATTATGAGACGAGGGAGAATGCATCTGATGTTAGTATCTGATTATTGAATGCGTTAATCGATTCATGAAGGATGCAGATTTTAATATGGTTGAATTGAAGACACGCAGGAACAACGTTTGTAAAGAGGTCAGATGGCATAATAATGGCACTGTATAATGTGAGCATATTTAATTTGCAGTGGGAACATCTGATGAAATCTGGGTTTGAAGTCACAGTTGGTGATTTCACTGTATAGAGAATTAAGTTAATCAGTGGTTTTGTGCATCTAAAATCTGGTATCAAGACCTGAATTACACTAGAGCCGTGGTTGATGGTTGACGCTGAGATGCATTGGCCCATATAGAAACCAATGGTACCGTAGAGAACCAATAGAAAGTCAATTTGAAGGATGTTGCCAGCAGCGGAAGATAAAAGCCGTCCAATGATCGTTGAAGAGAATGGTAAGTTAACGGGCCATACGCATTATTAATGTTTATGTCCAGTTGAAAGTTAAATATGCGTTGGTAATAACTTTAATCATTACATTTAAATGTTTGCATGATTTTAAACGTTAAGAGTCAAAATTTGAAATCGAAGTGTTCATATGAATCAAATGCTATGATAAGAGTCGGGTCTGATTATAAAGTTGGAGTTTTGAAACCAATGAATTTTAATTAAAGTCTTTTATAAGACTTTTGGAAAGTTTTCAATTTAGGAACAACTTTGGGTATGACAATGATTTGGTTTTATAGAATAATATATGTATGTGATGATGAGTGGGTTTTAACCATAGATTTGAAGTTAAAAAGAGAGAGCTTTCGCATGAAAGGATTGAGTTTTGGGGTGGTGTTGAGGTATGGTTTTCATAAACCATAAAAAGTTGTGAACATATGTTACAAGCTTCTGCAAATGATAGTGTGTGAAATTGCCTAGACTTGGAGTCTTATCTGGGAATTTATTGAAGATGCATTTTTATATGCATAGTATTGGAGAGATTCTGGGTTTTGCAGGGTTCTCCTGCATTAATAGATCATGAAAGTGTTGCAAGTTTAAATGCCACTACTTTAGTTTAGTTTTCCAAATAATATTGTGTGCAGCTTGTCCTAAATTCCACAAGCCATGAGGGTTAAATAGCTTAAACTTGACCTATCATGCTCTAAATTTCATGTTTTAGATAGAGAATAAAGATATGTCAAACAGTTTAAACTTGACAAATCAGTAGATAGTTAGAGAATAAATGAGGAGCTCAACAGTTTAATCTGAGCCCTCGGATGAAATGAGGTTACACTTAGATAGTTTTTATACTTTGAAAAGAAAATTGATTTAGGGTTGGAAGCTTAAATGCACCCATGAAAATGAAGTAAAAAATGTTAGAAATAAATATGGGTAGGTAGAAAGCAGTTGTGCAAGAATGTAATAAAGCATCATTGGGAAAAATTACTAATTTCCCTACACCAAAATTATTCAGTATTCTAAACTATCAGCTAAGAAGACTTAGAGCATTTCTCTGACTTTTGTTGGGACCAGACCGAAGGCTCGATGAATGATTGTCTAAAAATATTGAATTCCTACACAAAACACATATTCACCAACATTTATCTTTCATTCATAATCATAATCCCGTTTTCCTAAGTAAAAACCCATTTTTACTTAGTAAAAGTAAAACCCTATATAACTAATTTCATCTTCTTTCCAAATAATTCAAAAACCCATAAAAATGCATTTATCCTAAGTTAAAGTGTGGAGAAATACAAACAAAGACAATCTATGCTTTATTTTCACTTTACTTAGAGTTAAACATATATTTTTATTCATTATAGACATTATCCCTCTTTCATATTAATTTCTAATTTTTTTATTAACTCCCTAAAATATTCCCTAACGTATATTATTAAATCCCTTTTATTTTAAATAAACCCAAAAAAACCCTATATTTTATTGTTTAAACCAATGTTATAATAACCAATGTGACAAAATAAAACACCACCCTCATTTCCATTGGTTAAAACCTATCAATAAAACAAATACCCCACCCCCTATAGTTTTAAAACAAATATCAAATGTTTGAAAAACTATATAATAAAGACACGTGCATATGTATGATTTAAACATTATGAAAATATTTTAATTTAACATAAAAACCTTAAACTCCCACCCATAATATAAACCTAAGGTTTTAAAATTTATGAAACACTTATTCATTAAGCTTTAAAACTTATCCCCGTCACATTAATAAACGCCGACCGCACTCCATCCCGATGCAAATTTCATAAGAGATCTAGCCCATTCACAATCGAAACCCATAATCCAACGACAGAAGACCTATATCGTAAATAAACTTGCACGAAATTCCTCATCTCAATTCCACGCGAAATGGGTGGTATTCAAACTTTTTCCATCCTCCATGTGGTTAATTTTTATTGGATCATGTTCGTTTCATCCAAAACTACTTACAACCAAAGTGGCATGCGATAACCACTCGTATTTTTATACCCTTTCAGCCCGAAAACCGCTCATGGCTTGACTTGACCGCCATTTATTCCAGGCCCAATTCAACCCTAATTTGCCCAATAAACCCGAAAATCACACCATTTTATCCCTTTGTTGCACTCTTCAAGTATATCTACCATTCAGACTCAGATAATGAAGCATTTTATACTATTTTCATACCCAAAACCAGTGAAAATCCCACCCATTACAATTGCAGATTTTCAAGAAGCTTCATAAAGCTCCTGAAAACCAGAAAAATACCATAGAATCTGTTTAAAAGCTTCAGAGACATCCTCAAGCCATGTACCTCCATATAACAGGTACTCCTCCAGAATTTAAGCCTGCTATCAGCTTTAAAAATACCTTGATAAAGAAAAATTCCATTTAGAGTTTAAATTTATCCAAGAGAATCCTATCAAAAGATTCAAGAAACATGCTAAACCCTATCAAAATTTCTGAAAAAACCATGTTCTATGCTGCGCACTGTTTTGAATAAAAAAAGTTGAGTTTATATAGTTTTTCTAGACCGTTTACAACTCTAAATTGAGGCCAAAAATCCTCTGAAGGTACCCAAACCATATGTGTCTAATTTCAAAATATTCTTAGCCCTATTATCCATTGAAAAAACTCAAGGAACCCTTATTTCTTGTTTACTAACTAGTAAAAGTATATAACTCAGTTGAAGATTGAAATTGAAGGAAAAATCCAAGAAAATAATTATATTCTCTCTGTTTTAATCCAAGAACCCGTGTCAAAGTCGAAAAGTACTTCTGTAAACTATTTAATCTCACAGAAGTAGCCAGAAAATCGAAAAATGAGAGTTCCTAAGATCTAAAGGTCAAAATTATGAGAAAACCCCTACTATGGCAAAAAATCCTTTCACTATGATCCCTGTTCCCTAAAGTCATTATTCGCTTCCCTTCAGACCAATTTTTTATTAAAAAATTATTTGATTTTTGCATATTATTATCAGAATATGAAATTGGGCCAATAGTTTCAATACTAGTTGAAAAATTTGTTTTCTCCAAATTCTCAGATTTTAATTCAAAAAACATCATTGAACAAACAGTTTGTACTCAAAGAAAGAATTAAATCACAGTCAGAGAGAGATCAGAGAGTAATAAATTGCATAGTGAGTGGTAAAGGTGAAATAAGAATTCACAGTGACAATAAAAACATAATAGTTAAAGAGCATCAGAGTTAAAGTGTATCAGATGAAAGTTAGAGTGAAAGTCAATTCAGAGAAAACAAAGAAATCAAGGTAAAACACTAAAACTAAACATGGAGGATGTAATGGTTAAGAAAATATGAAAATAATTTCACCAACAATGAAATTTAGCCAAATTAAAAGAAAAAATAGTTAAAAGAACAAAAAAGTTAAAAGATGAAAATAAAGCAAGAAGGTACATTTTTTTCAGAAATTTCGTTTTTAAGTCATAGTTTTGTAGAGAAGAGTGCGGAAAATACAAGATGAATTCTGAAAAACGGGATGAGGTTTATGTTCCAAAAATGCAAAGCTACAAAAACTTATCTCACTTTATGAACAAGTGTTACAGAATGAGAGATACATGCACATATGTACAACCTATTTTTCAGACTGTGAAAAGTTCTGTTTTACACATCATTTTGTAGAGCATATGGTGAAAAGCTAGAACTCAGTTTTGGGAAATGGAGAGAGTTTTGTCTTAGAAACATAGTTATATACAAAAAAATCTTTCAATTTTTACATATTTATTTTGGATTGAGATATAAAAAGGTATCATTGGACCCCAATTTTGTAGAATTTCTAGAGCAAAAAGCACAAAGGAAGGAAATAGTTAGTGACTTGGATGCCTCGTCATCAAATAAGAGTTGATATAAAATTAGAAATAAATTCTTTTTCACAATCAATCCATAAGTATAGTGCCAAATATATTCATTAGTTTTGAGTGTCATTTTATTAAGTTCTATTTATGTAAAACATTTTGAGATATTTGTAAACCAATCGTGATATTTTTTCAAGATATTCTAGTTTAGAATTTGTATAGACACTTCATCCTTTGAAGAATTATTGTGGAATAATTTTTTGAAGATTTAGATTTTCATTTCTATAGACTTTAAGGCTTTTGTGTTTCAAATTTCGAGTAGCAGACTAGATCGCATCAACTGGAATAATATTTCAGGATTCATGTGATGAGCTATTTGGAGTGAAGTATTTTCTAAATTTTTCATTGTTATATTTCCTTGTTACATGCAATCCATTATCTATTCTAAATTTGAATGAATGAATAGGAGGATTACTTCAGGATTGGTTAAAATCACCCTGTCTTAACTATTTCTCATTTCTATGTTTTCATCTGATTTCGAGTGTAGGGAACCCCTAATTGCTCCCTCTCTCGTTTCACCTCTGCCGACTACTTCCATTTTCCGGATCAAATAACCCTTCATTGCTCTTTATCCATACCATACCATCTCACAAAACAACTTTCCAACATCTCCAGGGGTTTTCTATCTTTCCCTGAAAATATTTTACTTTTTGACCTTGATCCCAACTCTGTATGCTTGATTTTTGACTCCTTAGCCCAATGGACAAATAGATTTCCCACTATCCATTTCTTTTAGTGTTTTTTCTCACCAAATCAATCAAAACGAAAACAATTTCACAAACATAACTAGCCTAATATTTTATAAAACAAAAAAAAGTTAAATTTTATAGAGAGAGCCTTCTCTGAACCGTTGGAAGGCTAGATCCTAGAGTTTAAAAGTTGCTTTTTGGTTACCTCGGACCATTTCTTTCTTTAACATTGAGAAATTACTGAGTGATAACACCAGCTATAAAATCTAAAGTAATTATTTCCCATTTACACTACGAAACATGCAACAAATATAGTAATTTGACCTGATTACTATAACCGAGTGGCTTTCAATGTATTTTCGTAATCCTAGCCAAAATATTTCCTTACTGAGATAATAAATTTTGATACCCAAGGTGAGCATCATATGGTCTTCTATAGAATTCATCTATCACTAATTGTCCAATAGACACCTGATTTGGAATGTATATTTTCCCTTTATAGGTTAATAAATAATTTTATGATATACCATATTTGATTATTTTTTCACAATTCAAGGATATGTTTGGATTTCTACTATAAATACATATATTATGGGTCTCTATTTTTTTGTCCTTAAGGAAATAAAAAAAAATTGAAATCCACTTGACTATAAATAAATTCATATATATAATATGCCTTGCTTCTCAATGCATCAACCATATGATTTTCTTTCCCGTTCAAATGTCGAATGTCAAAATCAAACACACTAAAAAAGGTTATCCATATTTCTCATCGTGCATTGAAGCTAGGCTGTTTGAGGAAAATAGTCAAACTATTGTGATTATTCATTAACATAAATTTATTCCCCAAAAAATAGTGCCTCCAAACATTTAATGCATGCCCTACTGTACTTAATTTGCGATCATAAGTAGGGTACCTTTTATCATCTTCTTTTAGTTTCTCGGAATCATATGGAATTATATTGCCTTATTACATTAGTATTCCCCCTAATCCTCCTTGGATTGCATGAGTTCAGACAATGTACTCTTTCTCTGGATCCGCAATCCTTAATACTAGGGCTAAAGTTAGTGATTTATTTAATCTATCAAAACTTTGGTGACAGTCACCTATTCATTTGAAAACTTTCCCACTTTTCTAAAGATAAGTTATAAGGGAGGCCATTCTAAAGAATCCTTCAATGAAGAAATGGTATTATTATGTTAATCCCATGAAGGATCGAATATAAACGACATTTTGTGGAGTAACACACTCCATAATAGCCCTAATTTTTTTATCATCAGCTACAATCCCTTGAACAAATATTAGATGGCCTAAATATTGTATTTTGTCCTTGAAGAATCACATTTGCTAAATTTGGCATACAATTCATGTTCTAGTAGTGTCTATAGGACTATCTATGAGTGATTCTTTTGTTATTCCATGTTCTTTGAGTATATCAGAATTTCTTCAATGAATATCGAAACAAATTTTTCAAGGTAATGATGAGATACCTGATTCATAACACTCATGAATGTTGTTGGGGCATTAGTAACCCAAAAGGTAGGATCAAATATTGATAATGAGCATATCAGGTTGTAAAGGTTATTTTATGATACCAATATCATAAGTAAATTTTCGAAAATACTAAAGCTCCTTTAACTTGATGAAATAAATAATCAATCAAGGGTTGAAGATTTTTTTTTTTGACAATTATCTTATTATGTTGTCATTAACAAATGCATAAAATCATAGTTCCATCCCTCTTTCTAAAAAATAAAAGAGGGGCTCCCCAAGTGGATATGCTTGGATGAATATAAAAATTTTCCAATAATTCGTATAGTTGAATCTTAAGCGCAGATGTGTGAGGAATACTGATGTTGTAAGGGGTCTTCAACATAGGTGTAACTCCTGGCACTAAATATATGGTAAATTTTATATCCCTTTTTGGGGACAGTTTGGGAATTTCATCGGGAAGAAAATATGTAAAATCTGGAATGAAAAGTATACTTTCTAAGGTACCTTGCTTCTCTTTTGAATTCACATATCCTATCAGAATTGAAAAAACTTGGGAGCCCTTTTTTGTGCAGTTTCCTAGATGGGAAGAATTAATAGGTCGAAGTTTGATATGTCATTTTATTCGTTGAATTTATTTTCTAACCCCTTCCTTATTAATATAACTTATGGTTTTGTCTTTACAATTTACTAAGTGGAAATTTCGTTCCAACAAATCAACACTAATGAAAATATCATAAGATCATAGGAGAAATAGTTGTAAATCTACATGAATTGATTGACGTGCTATTACTATAGAGAAATCAACAATTTTCATTTTCACATAACTTAAACTAGCTCCTGCATCTATCGAAATTGATACATGATGGTTATGTAGTTTACATTCAAACTCAATCATCTTAGGTTGGTATTATGCTTGATGGTCCTCCAAAGTTGCATTAGTCTTGGGTATACTTCTGGCCAGCTCACCAAATATGCAGGCCTCTTGAATATCAGTTTCTTGCTCCAGTAGATTGCGATGAGGAAAATTCTTGTAGTAGTGAGGTTTTCCCCACAACCCCAACACTATAATGTAGGTCTCTAGTACTGACAAATATATTGTTTACTAGATGCATCTATCTCCTTTACTTCATTTTGTATTCAAAACTTTTACAGGTTATTTATAGGAATCTTCTCGTACTACCTCTTTGATGGACTCTTCCTATTTCCACTCTTAATACCTTTCATATTCTCAAAATTCTTATGCTCATTGTTGTTTGACCAATTCTTATTATTTTCCTCTTTTTGCTTCAGTTATAGATAGAAAATTTGGGCTTTTAATATTACCTCTTCAATAAAACAAAGATGTTAATTTAGTTACAATCTCTCCCATAGATAATTGTCCTAATCGAAGGTCATGAGATTACTTTGCCTTGTCATCATAGAATCGCTTAGTGAGAAACATTAGCTTAAATATATTTTAAAATTATTCCCAAGAAACCCCTTACTCATCTATTGTATGCACAATTTTGATCTCCTCCCACCATAAAGTGACTTTTCTGTATAATTGATAAATCACCGGTTTACCCTTGAGATTATCATCATAATCGTAGATTTGGAATTATTTGTTCATATTAATGATCCATGCCTCCACCTCCCTATTTTAGATTGGAGGTTTAATTTTCTTAAAATCCAATTTCAATTATACCCTTTATTTCTTATTTCTTTGAGGATCTGAGGCATTTCCACCTTCTTCCTCCTTCTCTTCCTTATCATTACCAAACAATTCAGTATAATTTCCTTCTCGGTCATTTCCACTTCCTTGTCTAAAGTCCTTTTTTTTTTCATTTCTAGAATTAGGCTTAGAATTTCTATTGTTTTGATTCTCAAAGATACTTCTTAATATTATCTCTTTATCTCTCATAATCCTTTCATTCTACTCCCTTAATCCTGCAACCCTAAATTGGTCAAAAATTTGCATCAATCCGATAGTGGGATTTTGGAGCTTTCCCTCCAATTGTACTATCATTTATAGCATATTCATAGAACCTATGGGCCTTATCGGTTGAGTTCTTCCCACTCCTCATCTCATCAGGATTTATTTTCTTCCGCTGTATGGAAAAATTATAAATTTTGTTATTTGGCTACCCACAGTTGCCAAAAATGTTGTAAATTATGGCTCTGATACCACCTAGAACACACAACCGATTACAAGTTATAGTTTTATCCTTTCTCTCTATGAAAATTAACCAATGTAAAAAAAAAAACACATAAATAATTGCTATAGCTAGAAGGAAATTATCGAATAAGAAGTGAACGCCCATCATAGAGTTTATATCAAAATAGATTGTAAAAATTTGTATTAAAAGTGAATTAATTGGTTTTTTTAATAGTAATGCACACAATTGCATTATTTCACATGCCATATTGAGGATCTCCAATGTAGCTAACTCATTTAATAGGTCACACCTAATTTATGTCCAAGTGTTTCTTGGTGTGCTCCACTACGGTAAAATCTAAATCTTTCACCTAACGCGACAGAGTGACATCTTGTCATGCTTCTGGAATCTTCTATTTCAACTTGGTTACTTTGAACTTGGCTTGGAGATGTTTCTAGATTACCTACCTACATTTGTTGATGAAAACATACCCTACAGGATGTATGCATGGACATCTGACACTTTTGAGATCATCGATCTACCCAAGATTGATCTAACGATCGTCTTTGATAAGGTTAGGGTTATTGTAACCTACCCACACCAATACCCATGTTGAATCTTGGCATTTTCTTGATTGCTTTTCCTGGATGAAGCTATGAAACTAAAGAAAAATTACTCTCCACGAATTTATTCATCGAATATACTTTATTTTGTTTATTTTTCTCTCCACTGGTACTTGATTATGAACTTAAATAATTTTCATCCTTGGTTAATGCGTTATAAGATTACTTCTGGACCATATCTTTTGGTCTTGATAGGGTTTCTAGGTGGTGAGAAAGAGAGGCACAGTGGCGTAGGGTGTAACTTGAATGAACACTCCCTATCGTAGATATGTTTGCTTTATAGAGAAACTTTCTTAACTCGTAGAAATTAAAAGTTGAAATTGTATACAAATCTTAATTTTTCGATATTTTATTTTTATTTTCATAGGTTACGGGAACACCCACACTTAACGCCACTATACCTCCTCATGCTCGCCATGACAGTTCCACGTTTTTTGGGTTAACTCCTTTTACTTTGCTACCTATTATTTTTCTAAGGGTTATTTCGACCCTAGTTTACTATATTAAAATGCATTCACGAACTTGGTTCGTTCCTTCATACATTTTCATAATTGTTTTATTTATTACAATGAACTATGTAAATATTATTTCAATAATTTTTATATGAATTTATTTTTCGAGGCAAGGGTATTTTTAATTATTCTTGGGACATATAGTAGGATGCCTATTTTTAATATGGTTTTTCTTCACCCGCGGAACTTCCAGGTTTTCATAATGGAATGTTATTATTTAAATGTGTAAAATTTTGGTGCGATAAACCACCGTTTTTTGTTGCATGTCTAATTACAGTCCCTTTTCATTACCATTTTAGGTTGGCACTACTACAAGGGTTTCTGTGATCATGCCAATAATATGTCTTTGCTGATTTACTGTTATATTAATATATGCAACTAGTATACCTTGAGTTGATGCGTTTACCTACTGGGTTAATATTGTTGTAACTGTAATTTTATTCATGAAATTATGTATTATTATACTGATTTTATTACGCCATAATGCTTTTACTGTGCAATGGTTTTAGTTATTTGACTCGTAACTGAATTTTATTTTTTTAAAGTTCATGGAATGTCTATCATTTACTCATTGCTATTTTCTAAAGAAATGCCTGACAGAGAGAGCCCTCTATTGACGAGGTTCCATCTTTCCATGTGGTATATATAATTCTAATAAGGCTTGGTATTAGGCTATTTCTAGGTCCTTATGATGCATGTCTGTAATTTCGTTCATCACCGAGTATATTATTAGATTTAGGGTTTTGTTTCTATGATACCACCACTCCTTGATGGCCATTTAATAAGTTTCATCTACTAGTTTAGCTTACTATCTTATTTATGGGTTTTTCCATATCATATACTTTAAAACCATCAACACAACATGAAACCATTACCATTTAAACCACAACTTATATATGTGACATCATAGAAAATTCTAAGGAATAGGAGCACACTGATAACTTATAACATTATATTTCATATTTCTCATACTTATTCGGTTAAATCATGAAAAAGACTAGAAAGATAAATTAAAGACCCTTCCCCCGACCATAGAGCTTGACAATCACGTCTAGAGTGTTTCCCCAAGCCTCTTTCGTTCTAACCAATCAAGTTTGGAAATACTACATTTCTTTCTTAGGCCTCAAGACTTCAGTCAAGTTTAATAAATTTATGTTCTTTTCAAGTTTTCCATTGATTCGAAATCAACTTTGAAATACCCTCCTCTTGACACTTCCTAGCATCTTTTCTTTCCTAGACAAATTTTTTTCCTCCCTCCAACTGAATATCATTTCTATAATTTTAAGAAGAAACAAATTTAACATAATCCTGGTTCACAATTTCCTACTTAGTCTACATTCACTACATCATATTTGATAAAAGTAAAAAAAAAAATATTTTAATAAAAAGATATTTAAGCTCGAGGGGATTTTTTTCGTCTTTTGAAATGATTGATCATTTGGGAATATTTTAATCTCTTTGAAGAATTTTTTTTTGTTTTTTTTTAATTTAATTTATGATCGATCCTTTGGGAACACTTTGATATTTTTATAGGAAAATCCAAGAATAGTAAGTTGTTTCTTATATATAATTTTATTTATAATTTTTCCCTTTTTTCTTGTTAAGTTGTCATAGATTTTTGGGATTGAAACTGCAATCATGCCGAGGTTTGAGTTGTATTTATAAGTTAAAATGAAATTTAGAATAAAATTTTAGATATACTAATAACATAAAACTTAGAAATAGTCTAGAGTTGGCTTCTTTATTTTGATGTTTTATCTCTAGCTTTTTACATATTTATATAGATGAAATAGTTTTCTCCACTTCAACTTGATCATAAAATTTCGAGAAAAAAATATTGTTTTCATGGGAAAAATGGAAAAAAGGAATTTCGCCTATATATAGGGGTAGTCTTTAAATGTGACTTTTTGGAGTTCCCCACATATTTCTAGCTAGAATTTGGTGACAAAATTTCTAGTTGAATATCTATTTGTGTGGTTTAAACTAGTTTTTTTTTACTACATATATGGATTCAACACCCTCAAAAACCTTTGGGCACTTGGACTTTGAAGAGTCCACTTGTCAAAAATGTGATTTCAATGAATTCATGTCTAATTCAAGACAAATTAGATTGGAAAAAAAAATGGAAAACCTTACATAAAGTCACAGTTAAAACTACCATATATATGTGTGTGTGTGTGTGTGTGTGTATCCATAATTTGTGGGATTAGTTTGGTTTATATATATTTATATAAATATTAATTTTTCATTTATTTGTTAGTGTTTCCATGATTTGTGCGATTTACTCTTGGTTTAATAATTTATGGTTAACGTAGTTATAATTCGTACTTATAAGTTAAAATGAAAAGTAAGTATATATATATTTTGGTTTGAATGTACTAAAAAATTATGGCTTAGCATTATCCTAAGAGCTCCAATCCTTGGAATTTTATCACAACATTCCAATAATTTAAATGGAATAGTTAAATATATATTTTTTTCAATATTTTCCAAAAATTTATGGCTTAGCTAGAAAGTGGGTGGCTACAGATGAAGCCTTATCACAAAACTTTCTAAAAATCACACTCGAGCTACAAAAGGTAAAATACTAAATTCAATGTAAGATTAATCTTTCAGCGTTCATGACGGATAAATCTATAACCATGGAATCACCTTGATCTAGTGATGAGATATGTATTCTAATGAAAATAATCTTGTGACTTAAGTAAAAGTCAATATATCAAACATCACCCATCGTGTCATTCATATTTGAAAACTATTTAAATGTAAATGTATTTATGTTTGCTGGTTGGAAGGAATGATGATTATGCTCCTAGTTAATATTTGAGTTGTCTCTTGTCAGACTTTTTTGAAGTTTTTCCCGTGGATTTTGTCAGTCTAATTTCTCTAAAATACTGCAAGAATTCATTGAAATCACAAGCTTGATGGTAACCACTGCAAAAAAAAAGTTCTATAGGGATTTTACAAGGCAATGAATCAATATATATAGTAAAAAAATTAGTTTAAATAACACAAATCAAGATTTCACGTCAAAATTTTAGGTGAGATTTAGGCAGTAGAAACTCCAAAATCTCACTAAGGCACCTCCATTAATATTGATTGATTATTTTATTCCAAATACTTCCAATTTAAACTAAGCTTGATTTCTTCAAGAAGTGCTTTACAAATCTGTATGGGACAGATGTCCCTTAACATTACATTTAAAAAATAAAATAATATTTACACTAAATATATATTGTTTTATATATATAGTTATATAGTTATATATTAATAATGTTGAATATCCACATATTAGAAGCTCAGAGGGAGGAAATGGAGCAATGTCAGTGTTTCTTAATACTGTATCTCCATATATTAGAATTTCAGAGGGGGGAAATGAAGCAAATTCATCTCCTCGCTAGAGACCAACCAAGAAACATAAGAATATTTTTGAAGAATTAGTCACTGTAGGTCTCTATAACCCTCTTCCATAGGATGTCAAAGAACTATTTTGTGGCTTTTCTCGAACTCTATGGAGAGGTGAAAGAAAGGAGTGTTTTTTACTAGTTTCAGAACAACTGCTCCCGCAAGAGACTGAAAGGAGAGAAAAATTCCAAGCAGGAAATCACAGAGCTCTCTCTGCGGCCACTCTACACACCTTCAACCCCTGGTAAACTCTAATTTTATGTCTATATTTTTCAATAATTTTAACTATTTTCTTAATAAATCCCTATTTTGGACCTTCTCTTCTTTCAGTGAATAGTATTAGCACAAAATTCTCAATAGATCAAACCCAGTTTTCACTATAAGTAAAAGGAAATGATTCATAATTTACTATTTTAGGGATTATATGAATATTTGTGTATATTCATTTTATAAAGAAAAAACACCTAATTTATTATCAAGATAAATCTTCTGTTGTTTTACATTGAGTTAGAATCTGAGGAAGAAGCATCGAGGATAGAGGGAGAACTGATTAGCCTCATTGTAAGATAATGAATGCATTCAAAGTCTTTCTCCATTTATTGACTATGAGCTTCAATATCAGGATGATAAAATTTTCCTCAAACAAACATTTTTAGGAATATGATCACAAAGCTTATCTGAAAATCTGAAATTATTTCAGAACAATCATAGGTTGATTTTCCATGGAAATAAAGTTAAAAATGAAAATTTAGTTTCATGGAATAGAGGTCATCTAGAACATATGTATAGTTGTTTAGATCAGTTAAATATTGTTGTACATATCTTGGAAGATCCTTTTAAAAATTTTCTAGAGTCAACAAAGGAAATCAAGTATTTCCTTATCCTCTCATCTATTGACAAGTTTCTAATAGGTTGTAGAATTATAGTTTTGATAATCAACAAGAAAATGCAACAAAATCTATCAAAGTACATAATGCTTGAATGGTTTCATTGGCTATTTCATTTTACCGAACAAGTAGTTGGACAGCTGATTAGAATAAGTAGGGAGGATTTCCACTTATTTGAGTTTTCAATTTTCAGCTAGTTTGAAATAATTCATTAAGATTTCAAAACCAAGGAAAAGGCCATAAAATATTGATGATGTAGTAGCTTGTTTTCAATGTTTCACCACCTTTTAGTCTCAGATCGGATTTCAATTTGCAGAAAAAGGCATAAATTCAGTTCAAGAGTTTTTAGTCACAACATATGCATGTTTGGGGTTGGACTAATGGATCAGGCTACTAATCGATGATGTTCTTGACATCTCACAAGGAGATTTCATCCCTATGTGAAGCTGCTATTAGGGTCCTACAAATATAGGATTCATAATTTTTTAATTGAATTAGATAGTCTTGTAAATATGTACATACCTTACTTTCTACATGTTGTTTTCCCATATTTGAAAATAATAAAAAACGAAAAGAGGGTAAAATTCCTAGAAGAAATATCAAAGGACTTAGAAAAATAATGGACTCGAAAAACAAAAAGAGATAAAAATAGATCATGAAAGTGTTTACTTTTTCAAATAATATTGTGTTCAACTTGTCCTAAATGACACAATCCATGAGGGTCAAACAACTTAAACTTGAGCTCTCATGCTTGAAATTTCATGTTTTAGATAGAGAATAAAGACATGTCAAACAGTTTAAAATCGAAAAATCAGTAGATAGTTAGAGAATAAATGAGGATCTCAATAGTTTAATTTGAGCCCTCGGATGAAAATTGATTTAGGGTTGCAAGCTTAAATGCACCCATGAAAATGAAGTAAAAAATGTTGGAAATAAATATGGGTAGGTAGAAAGCACTTGTGCAACCATGTAATAAAGCATCATAAAAAAAAATTACTAATTTCCCCTCCCCGGCAATTATTAAGTATTCTAAACTATCAGTTAAGAAGGCTCAGAAAATTTCTCTAACTTTTGTTGGGATCGGACCTAATTCTCGATGAATGTTTATTTAAAAATATTGAATTCCTACACAAAAGACATATTCATCAGCATTTATCTTTCATTCATAATCATAATCCCTTTTTCCTAAGTAAAAACCCATTTTTAATTAGTAAAATTAAAACCCTAAATAACTAATTTCAACTTCTTTCAAAATCATCCAAAACCCCACGATGCAATGATGGAAGACCTATATCGCAAATAAACTTGCGCGAAATTCCGCATCTCAATTCCACGCGAAATGGGTGGTATTCAAACTTTATTTCTCCTCCACGTGGTTCATTGTTACTGGATCACGTTTGTTTCATCCAAAATTTCTTACCACCGAAGTGCCACATGATAACCACTCGCAGTTTTATACCCTTTGAGCTCGAAAACCTCCTATGGATTGACTTGACCATTGTTTATTGTAGGCCTATTTCCAACCCTACTTTGCCCAATAAACCCTGAAATCACACCATTTTATCCCTTTACTACACTCATCAAGTATATCTACCATTCAGACTCACTGAATGAAGCATTTTATACTATTTTCATACCTGGAACCAGTGAAAATATTGCCCATTACCATTGCAAATTGCCAAGAAGCTCCATAAATCTACCAAAAACCAGAAAGATACCATAGAATCTATTTAAAAGCCTCGGAGACATCCTAAAAACCCTATACCTACATATAACAGGTACTCCTCCCGAATTTAAGATTGATATCAGCTTTAAAAAGACCTTGACAAAGAAAAATTCCATTTAGAGTTTAAATTTATCCAAAAGAAGCCTATAAAAAGATTCAAGAAACAGGGTAAACCCTATCAAAATTTCTGGGAAAAACCCTGTTCTATGCTGGGCATTGTTTTGAATAATAAAGTTGAGTTTATATAGCTTTTCTAGACTATTTAAAACTCTAAATTGAGCCCAGAAATCATCTGAAGGTAGCCAAAATTTATGTGCGTGATTTCAAAATATTCTTAGCCGGTTATCCATTAAAAAAACTCAAGAAATCCCTATTTCTTGTTTTCTAATGAGTAAAAGTCTGTAACTTAGTTGAAGATTGAAATTGAAGGAAAAATCCAAGAAAAGAATCATATTCTCCCTGTTTTAATCCAAGAACCCCTATCAAAGTCAAACAATAATTCTGTAAACTGTTTAATCTTGCAGAAGTAGCCAGAAAACCTAAAAATAAGAGTTCCTAAGATCTGAAGGTTAAAATTATGATAAAACCCTTGCTATGGCCAAAGCTCCTTTCACTATATTCCCTGATCCGTAAAGTCATTACTGGCTTCCCTTTAGACGAAGATTTTATTAACAATTTTTTTGATTTTTATAGATTATTATCAGAATATGAAATTGGGCCGATAGTTTCAATACTAGTTGACAAAACTATTTGCTCCAAATTCTCAGATTTTAATTGAAAAAAATTAAATGAAAAAACAGTTTGTATACAAAGAAAGAATTAAATCAAAGTTAGAGAGAGATCATAGAGTAATGAAATTGCACAATGAATGGTAAGAGTGAAATAAGAATTCACAGTGACAATGAAAACACAACAATCAAAGAGCATCATAGTTAAAGTGTATTATATGAAAGTCAGAGTGAAAGTCAAATAAAAAAAAACAAAGAAGTCAAGGTAAAAAAGTAAAAGTAAACATGGAGGTAGTAATGGTTAAACAAATATGAAAATATTTTCACCAAAAATGAAATTTATCCAAAGTAAAATAAAAAATAGTTAAAAGAACAAAAAAGGTTAAAAGATGAAAACATAGCAAGAAGGGACATTTTCGAAAAAAATTCTTGTTTAAGTCATAGTTTTTCAAAGAGGAGTGTGGCCAATAAAAGATGCATTTTTCCAAAATCAGAGGATTTTTATGTTCCTAATATGTGAAACTACAAAAACCTCTCTCACTTTATGCACATTTTATTACAGAATGAGAGATACGTGCACATATTTACAGTCTATTTTTCAGACTCTGCAAACTTCTATTTTACACATCATTTTGCAAAGCATATGGTGAATATATCAAACTTAATTGTGGGAAATAGAGAGGTTTAACTTCGTAACATAGTTATCTAAAAAAACCTCTTTCAATTTTTACATATCAATTTCGGATTGAGATATAGAAAGGTATCATTGGAACCCAATTTTGCATAATTTATGGAGCAAAAAGAACAAAGGAAAGAGACAGTTAGTGACTTGGATGCCTCATCATAAACTAAGAGTTCATATCAAATTCAAATTCTCTTCTTTGTGACCATGAATCCATATGTATAGTGCCAAATAGTTTCATTAGTTTTGAGTTTCCTTTTATTAAGTTCTATTTATGTAAAACAGTTCGAGATATTTGTAAACTAATCGTGATATTTTTTCAAGATATTCTAGTTTAGAATTTGTATAAATACTTCATGCTTTGAAGTATTATTGTGAATAAATTGATGAATATTTATGTATTCATTTTTGTGGACTTCAAGGCTTTTGTGTTTCAAATTTCAAGTAGTAGGCTTGATCAGTTCAACTAGCATCATATTTTGGGATTCATGTGATGAGTTATTTGGAGTGAAGTATTTTCTAAATTTTCCATTGTTATCTTTATTTGTTACATGCAACCCATTATGTGTTCTAAATTTGAATGAATGAATAGGAGGATTACTTCAGGATTTTTTAAAAGCACCACATCTTAACTATTTCTCATTTCTATGTTTTCATCTGATTTCCAATGTAGGGAACCCTTAATTGCTCCCTCTCTTGTTTGACCTATGCCTACTGCTTCCATTCTCTGGATCAAAGAGCCCTTAATTTCTCTTTATCTTGATCATACCATCTCACAAAACAACTTTCCAAGATCTCCAAGGGTTGCATATCTGGCCTTGAAAACATTTGACTTTTTGACCTTGATCCTAGCTCTGTATGCTTGATTTTTGACTCCTTATCCCAATGGATAAATATATTTCCCACTATCCATCTCTTGCAGGGTTTTTTTCCAACAAATCAATCAAAACAAAAACCAATTGCATAATCATAACTAGCCTAATATTTTATAAAACAAAACAAAGTTAAATTTTATAAACAGATCCCTCTCGAAAGCCTTCGAAGGCTAGATCCTAGCATTTAAAAGTTGGTCTGTGGTTACCTCGAACTGTTTCTTTCTTTAAAATTGGGAAATTAATTAGTGATAATAGTAGTTATAAAATCTAAAGTAATTATTTCTCATTTACACTATGGAACAGGAAATGAATATAGCAATCCGACCCGATGTTGATGTTAAACGATTATTTTTTGAAACTCTAAGCACCTAGCCGAGTAGCTTTCAACTTATTTTCTTAATCCTAGCCAAAATATTTCCTTAATGTAGATAATAAATTTCTATACCCATGGTGAGCAGCATATGGTCTTCCATAGAATTCATCTATTACTAATTGTCTAATAGACACCTGATTTGAAATGTATATTTTCCCTTTATAGGTTAATAAATAATTTTATGATATACCATATTTGTTTATTTGTCACAATTCAAGGATATGTTTGGCTTTCTGCTATAAATATTTATATTATGGGTCTCTATTTTTTGTTTCCTAAAGGAAATAAACAAAAAATGAAATTCAATTAGCTGTAAATAAATTCATATACCTTGCTTCTCAATGCATCAACCACATGGTTTTCTTTCCCTTTCAAATGTTGAATGTCAAAATAAAAAAAACTAAAAAAGGCTATCCATATTTCTTGTCATCCATTGAAGCTAGGTTGTTTGAGGAAACTCATCAAAATATTGTGATTCGTCATTAACATAAATTTATTCCCGAACAAATAGTGCTTCCAAACATTTAAGGCGTGCACTATTGTACTTAATTTGAGATCATAAGTAGGGTACCTTTTATCATGTTATTTTAGTTTTTGGGACTCGTATGGAATTATCTTGCCTTATTACATTAGTATGTCCCCTAATCCTCGTTGGATTGCATAAGTTCAGACAATTTACTCTTTTTTTCAATCCACAATCCTTAATACTAGGGCTAAAGGTAGTGAGTTATTTAATCGATCAAAACTTTGGTGACAATCAACTATCCATTTCAAAACATTCCCTCTTTTCTGAAGATAACTTATAAAGGAGGACATTCTAAAGAATCCTTCAACGAAGTGGCGATATTATCATGTTAATCCCCTGAAGGATCGAATATAAACCACATTTTGTGGAGTAGTGCATTCCATAATAGCCCTAATTTCCTTATGGTCAGCTACAATCCCTTCAACACAAACTATAGGGCCTAAATATTGTATGTTGTCCTTGAAGAATCACATTTTCTAAATCTAGCATGCAATTCATGTTCATGTACTGTCTATATGACGATCTATGAGTGATTATTTTGTTGTTCCATGTTCTTTGAGTATATCAGGATTTCGTGAATGAATATCGAAACAAATTTTTCAAGGTAATGATGAGATACCTAATTCATAACACTCATGAATGTTGTTGGGGAATTAGTAACCCAAAAGGTAGGATAAAAAATTCATAATGAGCATATCGGGTTGTAAAGGTTGTTTTATATATATCCTCCTCCCTTACCCTTAGTTGGTGATACCAAGATCATAAGTAAATTTTTGAAAATTTTAAAGCTCATCAAATAAATAATGAATCAAGGCTTGAAGATATTTGTTTTTGGTAGTTATCTCATTAGTTTGTCATTAACAAATTCATAAACTCATAGTTCCATCCCTATTTCTAACAAATAAAAGAGGGGCTCTCCAAGTGGATATTCTTGGATGAATATAAACTTTTTCCAGTAATTCATATAGTTGCATCTTAAGCTCAGTTATGTCAGGAATACTCATGTTGTAAGGAGTCTTCGACAAAGGTGCAACTCCTAGCACTAAATATATGGCAAATTTTATATCCCTTCGGGGGCATAGTTTGGGAATTTCATTGGGAGGAAAATATGTGAAATCTGGAATGACAAGTATACTTTCTAAGGTACCTTGCCTCTCTTTTAAATTCACATATCCTATTAGAATTGAAAAAACTTGGGAGCCCTTTTTTGTGCAGTTGACTAGATGGGAAGAATTAATATGTGGAAGTTTCATATATCATTTTATTCGTTGAATTGGCCGTCTAACCCCTTCCTTATTAATATAACTTATGGTTTTTCCTTTACAATTTACTAAGTAGAAATTTTGTTCCAAAAAATCAATACTGATTAAAGTATCATAAGATCCTAGGAGAAACAATTTTAAATCTACATGAATTTATTGACCTGCTATTACTATAGAGAAATAAAAAAATTTCATTTTCACTCTTATCTCAACCCTAGTGGCCAGTTGAACCAACTAGGGGTTGCTAAATTTCCTAAGTGGGAGATGAAATATTTTTTTAGACTTACGACTAACATAACTTAAATGAGCTCCCACATCTATCAAAATTGACAGTGCATGATGGTTATGTATTTTAACATAAAACTCAATCATCTTAGGTTGGTACTATGATTGATGGTCCTCCAAAGAGGCATTAGTATTGGGTATACTTCTGGCCACCTCACCAAATATTGAGGCCTCTTGAATATTAGTTTCTTGCTTCATGAGATTACGATGGGGAAAATTCTTGTAGTAGTGAGGTTCTCCCCACAACACCAACACTATAATGGAGGTCTCTGAGACTGAAAAATCTCTTGTTTACTGGATGCCTCTGTCTCCTTTACTTCATTTTGTATTCAAAACTTCTGCAGGTTGTTTGTAGGAATTTTCTTGTACTACCTCTTTGATGGACTCTTCCTATTTCTACTCTTAATACCTTTCATATTGTCAAAAATTTTATACTCATTGTTGTTTGACCAATTCTTATTATTTTTCTCTCTTTTCTTCATTTTTAGATATGAAATTTGGGCTTTTAATATGACGTCTTCCATATAACAAAGATGTTAATTTAGTTGCAAACTCTTCCATAGATAATTGTCCCAATCGAAGGTCATGAGATTACTTTGCCTTGTCATGATATAATCGCTTAGTGAGAAACCTTAGACTAAATTTCTTTTGAAATTATTTTTGAGACAGTTGTTGCTCATCTATTGTATGCACAGTTTTGATCTCCTCCCACCATAAACAGAAATTTCCGTATAATTGATAAATCACTGGTCTAGCCTTGAGATTATCATCATACTCGTCGATTTGGAATTGTTTGTTCATATAAATGATCCATGCCTCCACCTCCCCATCGTGGATTAGATGTTTTATTTTCTTAAAATCCCATTTCATTTATACCTTTTCTTTCTTATTTCTTTGAGGATCTGACTCATTTCCACCTTCTTCCTCCTTCTCTTCCTTATCATTACCAAACAATTTAGTATAATATCCTTCTCGATCACTTCCACTTCCTTTTCTAAAATACATTTTTTTGTTTTCATTTCTAGAATCGGGCTTAGAATTTCTATGGTTTGAGGCTCGAAGATAATTCTTAATATTATCGCTTGATCTCTCATAATCCTTTCATTCTATTTCCTTAATACTTCCACCCTAAATTGTTCACAAATTTGCATCAATCCTATAGTGGGATTTTGGTGCTTTCCCTCCAATTGTACTCTCATTTCTAGCATAGGCATAGAACTTGAGGGCCTTAGCAGTTGAGCTCTTCCTGCTTCTCGTCTCAATAGGATGTATTTTCTTCCTCTATTGCCAAAAATTGCAAATTTTGTTATTTGGCTACCCATAGTTGCCAAAAATATTGTAAATTATGATACCACCTTGAACACACAACTGAATATAAGTTATAATTTTATCCTTTCTCTCTATTAAAATTAACCAATTTAAAAAAAAACACACATAAATAATTGCTATAGCTAGAAGGAAATTATCAAATGAGAAGTCAACACCCATCATAGAGTTTATATCAAAATAGATTGTAAGAAGTTGTATTAAAAGTGAATTAATTCGTTTTGTTTAACAATAATTGCACACAATTGGATTATTTCACATGCCATATTGATGATCTCTAATGTAGCTAACTCATTTAATAGGTCACACCTAATGTATGGCGAGGTGTTTCTTGTTGTGCTCCACTACGGTAAAATGTAAATCTTTCACATGACGTGACAGAGTCACATCTCATCATGCTTCTGGTATCTTGTATTTCGACTTGGTTACTTTGAACATGGCTGGGCGATGTTTCTATATTACCTACCTACATTTGTTGATGACCACATACCCGACAGGATGTATGCATGGATATTTGGCACTTTTGAGATCATCGATCTACCTAGGCTCGATCTAACGATCGTCTTTCATAAGGTTAGGGTTAGTGTAACCTACCCAGACCAATACCTGTGCTGATTCTTAGTATTTTCTTCACCGCTTTTCCTAGATGATGCTATGAAAGTAAAGAAAAATTACTCTCCACGGATTTATTCATCGAATATACTTTCTTTGTTTATTTTTTTCTCTACTAGTACTTGAGTCTGAACTTAAATACTTTTCATCCTTGGTTAATGCGTTGGAATATTACCGTTAGACCATATATTTTTATCTCGACAAGCTTTCAAGGTGGTGAGAGAGAGAGGCACAGTGGCATAGGGTGTAACTAGAATCAACACTCCCTCTCGTAAATATGTTTTCTTTATATAGAAATTTTCTTAACTTGTAGAAATTAAAAGTTGAAATTGTATACAAATCTTAATTGTTCCATATTTTATTTGTGTTTTCACAGGTTACAGGACCACCAACACTTAACACCACTATACCTCCTCATGCTTGCCATGACAGTTCCACATTTCTTGGTTTAATTCCTTTTACTTCACTGCTTGTTATTTTTCTAATGGTTCTTTCGACCCTGGTTTACTATATTAAAATGCATTCACGAACCTGGTTTGTTCCTTCATACATTTTGATAATTGTTTTATTTATTACAATGAACTATGTAAATGTTATTTCAATATTTTCTATATGAATTTAGTTTTCGGGGCAAGGGTATTTTTAGTTATTCTTGTGACATGTAGTAGGCTGCCTATTTTTAATATGGTTTTTCTTTACCTGTGAAACTTCCAGGTTTTCATAATGTAATGCTATTATTTAAATGTGTAAAATTTTGGTGCAATAAGCCACCGTTATTTTGTTGCATGTCTAATTACAGTCCCTTGTCATTACCATTTTAGGTTGGCACTACTACCAGGGTTTTTGTGATCATGCAAATAATATTTCTTTGTTTATTTACTGTTACATTAATATATGTAGCTCGAATACCTTGAGTTGATGCATTTACATGTTGGGGTTAATATTGTTGTAACTGCAATTTTATTCATGAAATTATGTATTATTATACTGAGTTTCTTACACCATAATGCTTTTACTGCACACTGGTTTTAGTTATTTGACTCGTATCTGAATTTTATTTTTTAAAATTTCATGGAATTTCTATCATTTACTCATTGCTATTTTTTGAAGAAATGCCCGATAGAGAGAGCCCTCTACTAATGAGGTTCCATCTTCCCATGTCGTATATATAATTCTAATAAGGCTCGGTGTCAGACTATTTTGGGGTCATTATGATGTATGTTTGTAATTTTGTTCATCACGAGGTATATTTTTATATTTAGGGTTTTGTTTCTATAATACCACCACTCCTTGGTGGCCATTTAATAGGTTTCATCTACTAGTTAGGATTACTACCTTATTTATGGGTTTTTCCATATTATATACTTTAAAAATATCAACACAACATGAAACCATTACCATTTAAAACACAACTTATATATGTGATATCATAGAAAATTCTAAGGAATAGGAACACAGTGATAAATTATAACATTATATTTCATATTTCTCATACTTATTCGCTCAAGTCTAGAAGAAGACTAGAGAGGTAAATTAAATACTCTTCCCCCGACCATAGAGCTTGAAAATTATGTCTAGAGTGTTTCCCCAAGCCGTTTTGGTTCTAACGCAATCAAGTTTGGAAATACTGAATTTCTTTCTTAGGCCTCGAGACTTCAGTCGAGTCTAATAAATTTATGTTTTTTTCAAGTTTCTCATTGATTCAAAATCAACTTAGAAATACCCTCCTCTTGACACTTCCTTTCTTAGACAAAGTTTTGTCCTCTCTCCAACTGAATATTATTTCTATTATTTTAAGAAGAAACAAATTTAACATAATCTTGGTTCACAATTTCCTACTTAATCTACATTCACTGCATCATATTTCGTTAAAGTAAAAAAAAAATAAAAAATTAATAAAAAAATATTTAACCTGTAGGGGAATTTTTTTTTTATCTTTCTTAAATGATCGATCATTTGGGAATATTTTAATCTCTTTGAAGAAAAATGTTTTTCTTTTTTTTTCTAATTTAATTTATGATCGAGCATTTGGGAACACTTTGATTTTTTTATAAGAAAGTGCAACAATAGTAAGTTGTTTCTTATATATAATTTTATTTATAATTTTTCCCTTTTTTCTTGTTAATGTGTCACTGATTTTTGGGATTGAAATTACAATCATGTCGAGGTTTGAGTTGTATTTATAAGTTAAAATGAAATTTAGAATACAATTTTAGATATACTACTAACATAAAACTTAGCAATAGTCTAGAGTTGGCTTTTTTATTTTGATGTTTTGTCTCTAGTTTTTTACATATTTATATAGATGAAATAGTTTTCTTCGCTTAAACTTGATCATACAATTTCAAGAAAGAAATATTGTTTTATACTTAAAATTAATGGGAAAAATGTCTTGAAAAAGGGCATTTTATCTATATATAGGTGTAGTCTTTAAGTGCGACTTTTTGGAGTTCCCTGCATATTTCTAGCTAGAATTTGGTGAAAATTTTTCTAGTTGAATATCTATGTGGTTTAAACTAGTTTTTTGACTATATATATAGATTCAACATGGGCACTTGGACTTTGAGGAGTCCACTTGTCAAAAATTTGATTTCAATGAATTCATGTCTAATTCTAGAGAAATTAGATCGGAAAATAAAATGGAAAACTTTACAAAAAGTCACACTTAAAACTACCATATATATGTGTGTGTGTGTGTGTATCCATAATTTGTGGGATTAGGTTGGTTTATATATATCTATATAAATATAAAATTTTCATTTATTTTTTAGTGTTTCCATGATTTGTGCGATTTGCTCTTGGTTTAAGAATTTATGGTTAAGATAGTTATAATTCATATTTATAAGTTAAAATGAAAAGTAAGTATATATATATATATATATATATATATATATATATATATATATATAGTTTTAATCTACTAAAAACTTATGGCTTTGGATTATCCTAAGAGCTCTTATCCTTGGAATTTTATCACAACATTCCAATAATTTAAAATGAATAGTTAAATAAATTACCTTTTCAATACATTCCAAAATGTTATGGTTTAGCTAGAGAGAGGGTGGCTACAAATTAAGCTTTATCATAAACCTTTCTAGAAGGAATTCGAGCTACCAAAGGTAAAATACTAATTTCAATGTAAGATTAATTTTTCAACATTGGACAAGTTTCAGTGTTCATGAGGGATAAACCTATAGCCATGGAATCACCTTAATATAGTGATGGGATATGTATTCTAATGAAAATGATCTTGTAACTTAAGTGAAATTCAATATATCAAACATCATCCATCATTTCATTCATATTTTAAAACTATTTAAATGTAAAATTATGATTACGGTCCTAATTAATATTTGAGTTTTCTTTGGTGAGACTTTTTGAATTTTTTCCTCTCGATTTTTTGGGTCTAATTTCTCTAAAATACTGCAAGAATTCATTGAAATCATAAGCTTGATGGTAACCACTTCACAAATTCGGTCTAATGTCTCTAAAATACTGCAAGAATTCATTGAAATCACAAGCTTGATGGTAACCACTTCACAAAAAGGTGCTCTAGGGGTTTTACAGGGCGATCAATTAATATATACAGTAAAAAAATTAGTTTAAATAACACAAATCAAGATTTCACGTCAATAGTTTCGGTGAGATTTTGTCAGCCGAAAGTCCAAAATCTCACTAAGACACCTCCATTAATTTTAATTGATTTTTTTATTCCAACTACTTCTAATATAAACTAAACTTGATTTCTTCAAAAAATGCTTTACAAATCAGTATGGGATAGATGTTCCTTAACATTACATTTAAAAATATATATATATATTTACACTAAATATATATAGTTGTATATTAATAAGAAAAGAAATGACAAATAAAATATTAATATATTTATGTTATGTTATATATTTATATTAATTATATATACAAATACATAAAGTAATTGAAAAAAAAATCTCATATTTTTCATATTACAATGCCACAAAGAGGTGGATTTCTTCACTAGTTATAAATATTTCAATATTTATCCTAATATAAAATAATTTTATCAACCTTCAATATGTATAAAAATGGAAAAATATATAAAAATAAAAATAGAAAAATTAAATAAAAATAATAAATTTTATATCTCAAAAAAAGAGAAATTATATGTGACATAAAGATAGATGTTCAACCATAATAATTTTTTGGATTAATTTGAAATATAAAAATAAAAAAATTACACCTTTTTTTTTTTCAACATTTATAATTTTAAATAAATGGATATTTTTGGATTACTCAATGTGATTGTTAAGTTATATTATGAAAATTGAAATTAGTTCATAAATCTTAATATTAATTTTAAGAGGAATTTTGAAATTTCTCATGCCTGAATATGGGGAAAATTTTTTGAGATGAAATCTTGATTTGTGTTACTTCAACTAGTTTTCTTACTAGATATATACTTATATATATATTCAAAACAGTGAAATTTTTTTGGAACTTACTCATCAAACTTGTGATTTCAATAAATTCTTGCTAGATTTTAGAGAAATTAAATATGACAAATCCATGAGAAACTTCCAAAAAATCTCATTATTAAAAAAAAAAAAATTACACCTGGAAAGAAAAAAAATAATATATAAATTATAATGATGAAGTAATAATGACATAGATATTCAAGAAAACAGAAATTGGATAAATTATATCATTGTCATTTGTAAGTGGCAAATACTATATTCTTACCATGTATTAATTAAGGAATTTATCTATCCACTTTCACATTCATATGGTTGCGGGAAACATTCATTTAAAATCACGCGTATACATTCATTTAAGATCGCGCGTATACTTCCCTCTCATACAGATATTGACACTGCTTTTATATATATGCCTATAAGATGTTTTAGCAAGTAGTTAATCCTAGAGCAAGTTAATTTTTGGTGATTTAGGGTTTCTGATCTTTCAGTAAGGAAGTATGGCACCTCATTTGTCCCCTTCAGCCATAGATGTCACATCTATAAAGTTGCCAAGGAAAAAAATTTCAGCGTTTCTTAATGCTGAATGTCCACATATTAGAAGTTCAGAGGGGGGAAATGAAGCAAATTCATATCCTCGCTGCATACCAACCGAGAAACATAAAAGGATTTTGGAAGAACTATTCGCTGCAAGTATCCGTAACCCCTCTTAATTGAAGATCTCCACATATCAACGTTTCTTAATACTAGATCTCCACATATTAGAAGTTCAGAGGGAGGAAATGAAGAAACTTCATCTCCTCGCTGGAGACCAATCGAGAAACATAAGAAGATTTTGGAAGAATTGTTCACTGCAGGTCTCGGTAACTGTCTTCCACAAGATGTCACGAATATTGTGGCTTTGCTCGAACTCTATGGGGAGGTCAAATAAAGGAGTTTTTTTTATTGGTTTCAAAACAGTCGCTCCCGCAAGAGTCTCAAAGGATATAATTCCATGCAGGGGTCATCTCAATATGGGAACGAAATCAGAGAGGTCTCTCTGCGGCCACTCTACACACCTTCAACCCCTAGTAAACTCTGCTGTTATGTCTATATTTTTCAATAATTTTAACTATTTTCTTAATAAATTCTTATTTTGGACCCTCTCTTCTTTCAGTGAATAGTATTAGCACAGAATCCTCAATATATCAAACCCAGTTTTCACCATAGGTAAAAGGAAATGATTCACAATTTATTATTTTAGGGATTATAGCGATTATATGAATATTTGTGTATATTCATTTTATAAAGAAAAAAAAGTTGATTTATTATCAAGATAACTCTTTTGTTGTTTTACATTGAGTCGGAGGCTCAGGAAGAAGCATCTAGGATAGAGTGCGAACTGATTAGCCTCATTATAAGACAACACTATGAGCGTAAGAAGCCCAAACCACTCAACGAGAACTCCAACTCCTCTTCTTCCAATGGTAAGATACATCATTACTCCTCTTTTTAGTTTTATATGCCCTTAAACGTGGCAGGCTTCTTATTTTGTGGTGTTGTCTGTGTTCAGCCCCAACCCCATGCCGCAACATTATCTCTGAGACTTCAACTAAAGTAAGGAGATTCTCGATTCCTATTCTCCATGATTTGTATGTTAATAGGGAGATATTTTATCAAATGTCTAACAGAGGAATCTAATTTCATTTTAAGTTTTTCTGTATTTCATTGAAATTTTCGAAATTTTGATAGATATGGACAAAGTTTTGTGTATTTAAAAGGGATTTGAGCATAATTTATTGCAGTGATGGATATGGACAAAGTCAAATGGATAATAACTAAATTTGTTAATATCTATGAGATTATCAAAATATTAAGAAAATTTCACTTAAATAAATAGGAAATTAATGGACTTTGCTAGGTTGTTTATTAGATTTCCAACATATTTAGGATTCTGCAATGAGCCTTCAGCATTAAAAGCTAAATCAAATGTTTTCTTTTGTTAGATACTATTTTTCTTCAGCTGTGATATATTACTATTGAACACCTAATCCTCTATGGGTAGGTGTGGAAGGCTAAGAGTCATAAAGGAGTCTATGTGACCTTGGAAGATGAATCCAAGAGTTACACTATTGTATTATGAATGTACATTTATGGTAAATAATATGAGTATATCATGTTTATCTTTCTATGTGTGTGTTTATTCTTCTCATACACCATGTGTGTGTTTAACATGGTATCAGAGCTGATACATTAATAACCATCTCAACATTGTGTGAGCCATTTGTTTTTGTGCCCTCTGTAAATCTGCCAAAATTCTGGTCATTTTTGCAGCATTCAAAAATTTTCTGCAGCATTCAACAATCAATTTTTGCAGCATTCAGAAATTTTTTGCAACATTTAGAGATCTTTTGCAGCATTTAGAAATTATTCCGTTGGGTTCATTCAGAAGTCTGCAAATTTTCTCACTTCTCCCTACTGAATTCAATTTTTACTGCTCATGGCATTTTGTTTTACTGTTCTTGCCATTATGAAATTCTGGAAAAAATTCTGAGTTTTTTACTACAAATTGTGCAATTTTTATGTAGTTTCTGCCTACTTTTATTTCTACACTTTACAATCCCTGAATTTTGGAAATGATTGAGTTGGAGAGCTACAGGAAAAATATTTTCTGCTACTGTTCAAAGTGGGTCTCTGAAAAAAAATTCTAATTTTTTACTGAAAATTTTGTTGCAAATTTCGGTTAATGTGAAATTTTTGCAAATTCTACAAACTTATGCAAATTCTACTGTTTCTGAACATCATCTCACACCTACTCCTTTCTATAAAAAAAAATAAAAAAAATAAAAAATAAAAAAATTACTTTTTATTCTCTCACACAGCCCTTGCCCATCAGCTCTTACCCCTCTACCCAACCCACGCTCCCCACTTGCAAACTCACCCCTTCCCTACTCGCTCAGCCCACAACCCCCTCGGCTTACGCAGCCCTTCCGCCTCACAGGCCTTCAACCCTTCCTCACCCCCTCCTCCCCATCACCATCTCACTTCCTACACTCCTCACCCTCACCACCCGTGCTACTCTCGGCCTCACAGCCCTCACCCCTACCTATCCCCCTCACCCCTTGGCCCCTCGGGACACTCCCCAACCCTTCGCTCCATTACCCCTCATCCAACCCAACCCGCCCCTCACAACGCTCTCCTTACCTGCGGCCTCACCCGACCCCCTCACGATAATCCCCACCCTCTCACACTAATCCCCAACCCCTCTCACAACTCATCCCACCTGCACCTCCCAACACTCTGCCCGCTCACCCACTTTTCCAAACCCTCATCGCACTCCCTTCCCACGGCCCTTCCTCCCCCATCCCCACAGCCCTCATGGACTTCCTCACGGCCCCATCTCCCATCAATGCTCATGGCTCACCTCTCACACTACTTGTGCCCTCCTCTCCCACCTGCACTCACCCCCTCACCCTCCCCAATATGTTCCTCTCTCTCAGCCCCCACCTCCCTTCTCTTGGCTGCTCGGCCTTCCCTCCCCTCCAAAGCATTCTGTGTTCCTTTTTAATTCGCAAACTATTTATTTTTATTTTTATTTTACATATTTCACCTCCCCCGGTAGTCGCCTCCCACAGTAATCACTTACCCTATATTTCACCTCCCCCAATAAACACCTCCCTTAGATTCACCTCCCCCCGTTAACACTTTTGTTTTTCCAAAAAAAAAATTATTCCTTAAAAAAAAAAGAAAAAAACAACAGAGGAAGAAGAGAGAGAGGAGATGGTAAATGGATAGATGGATTGTCTATATAGTGAAAAGTGAAGTTTGTATTGTATGACCAAGATTTGTGGCATGTATAGAAGGGTGACTCTCTGAAAGAGATTGAAAATATGAAGGAAAATGTTGAAAATTGGTCATTATTTTCAAAACAACAGTGGCATCATAAATTCACTTATAGTTTTGCCATAGATTTTTTGGAATTTTCCTTTGTCTTTATTGTGAGGCAATATAGAAAGTTCAAGACCATCTTCTCATCGATACTGAAGCATCCAAGCTTATGAATATCTTTTGTTGAATTATAGTTGTTGGTGAAGAAAGAAATCATCTACCTTAAAGGGTTATTACACAGTGGTTTTTGCTGCACATTTACAAAATATTTGCAGTGACATTGCATTGCTTTTTAATTCATAGTTGTAGACAGTGTTTGAAGTATAACTTTGAGTTGTTGAGAAATTTTTGAATACTTCTATGATGCGAGTCATTGTTGCTTTTCAATTAGATGACCATGTCTACACTTTGAGGTCCTCCATAATTTTACTAGCAGAGTTTGTTCTTTGGGAATTCCATAGTTGGAAGAAAGATTAAAAGGTGTTTGAAGTCATTTGTATTTTTTTAAAGTAAGTTGAATCACATTGTAAATGGGTGCATTCTCAGTTGAAGCCGACAACCTTTATTTCTTGAGCCTGAGTTATTGAGAAAATAGCTAAAATAAATGATGCCTTAGAGTTGTTGAATAACCTCATTCATTCTAGTGTTCATGATATGGTAAAAATGAGCAAGAATGCTCTTTTTAATATTCAAACTTGCTTGGAAGATGCACAAGACAAGATTTAGTTTTTGCAGTTGGAGTATCACCTTCAACAAGATGAAGTTCAACAAAAGAATCATCATTCTGAAACTGTTTCTGTCCAGAAAACTGAGAAGGACTCTTATCAGCAGCAAGAATATAAAGCTGCAGTTGATTCACATTTAGTTCCTTGTACAAGAGCAGATTTATATGCAGATGCAGCAGTTCAGCCTACACTTTCCAAGCTCGTCATCATATCTTGGGAAGAGCTTCTCCATAAAAAGTATAGAACTGGTCTTCGATATGAAAAAGAGCTGTCCTTTCATATTCCAGACTACTCCAAGCCCATCAAATTTTAGAGAGCTAGATTTCTTCATGACAATTCACCTACAGCAGTTCTAGATCCTGCTCGTCTTCCAAAGTAGCAACAATAGATTGAAAAATTCCAACACTTTGATCGAGTTGGCCATATGAAAGATCATTGTTTTGATTTTAAACCATGCAAGCACTATGGTCGGCACACCCATTCTTCTCACAGATGCTTAAAAAACAAGCCTCCTGCAAGAGCAAAGATTCATCTCGGATGGATCACTTCTTGACAATGGGAATCGATAGCTAGGAACATGTTTAAATTGCATGTCAGAACATGTTCTAGAATATAGAACAAACTTGCAGTTGAGTTTTAACCATCATCTCACCTTGTACATAACAGGGGGGGAAATAGTGGTCATCTACAAGCTTCGACGTCACATCAAGTGAGCCTGAGCGACAACCTGTCGTTCCAGATTTAGAGTTGTAGCCAGACACATGGATTCCCATGAGCATCCCTTTGGTTGATTGAAAACCTTAAACCATCCATGTGAGGTTGATATTCTTCATCTTTCAGAACACTTCCTCTGGCAGAAGACTTCAGCTTCTTTCCAGCTTTGGAAGAGTTCCAAGAATTGTATCGAGCATTCCAATGTTGGTGCTCATCCTTAAACCATCATAGGTTGTAGACTTCCCTTCTTTCAGGTTTAAGGTATCCCTCTTCAAATATGAGGGACAATACCTCTAGCATAAGCCCTTATCTTCTTGCCAGTTTTGGAAGAGTTCTAGGAACTGTAATAAGAGTTGGGTTCTAGTGTTGGTGGCCATCCTTAAACCACCTCTTTATTCCAACATTTCAGAGAGCTGATTCAACCTATGTGCTGCCATGCATATTTTGCAGATTTGTATTACAACTCTCTTCTTGGACTCAAACATACCCCTTCAGATTAAGGGGGGAATGTTGAACACCTAATCCTCTATGGGTAGGTGTCAAAGTCGAAGAGTCACAAAGGAGTCCAAGTGACCTTGGAAGATGAATCCAAGAGTCATACCATTGTATTATAGATGTACATCTATGGTGAATAATATGAGTATCTCATGCTTATCTTTCTATGTGTGTGTTTATTCTTCTCATACACCATGTGTGTGTTTAACAATTACATTTACATCCAAATTCCTTCACTTTTATTATTGATTTCAAACTAAGAGTTTTCAAAGTTTTGAGATACATTTTTAAATTTGGTAACATTCTAATTTAAGTTACATTTTACATTATGAGTAGGGACTCGAAACTTCAAGAGAATATGAAAAGAGGGCAGAATTGTTTGAGTTTTTCCCTCTGCACCCAGAGGGAACCTCAGATCACCAAAGCCGAAAATAAAGCACACTCTTTGTAAAGGAAAGTGGAAGGTGGTGAAGAGTCACATAATTAAAGTTATCTCATTTTTGCGGCTATTCTGTTGCGAAGTCTACTTTAGATTTAGTATTATTTTAGTTTTTGGCTATGTAACTTGGGAAATTTTTCCCAGAATCAAAGTCTAGTTTTGGTTTCTAATTATATTAGCTTTTTGCAGTGTAACTACGGAATTCCTAAGGGAATCGAAGTTTCCCCTTCGTTCTGTATTTATGCTGTGCAACTAGGGAATTTCATCATGGAATCTATGTATACTTTTAGTATAGTGTAGTATAGTGTAAATAACACTGATTTCTACTTTAAGAATTGACATTAATTATAGTGTAAATAACTTGTCATTTAGTAGCTGTCCCATCAACAGAGCAGACAGTATCAAAGACTATAGGTGCCATTATTTTTTGTTTGAATTCTGCAATAACCTATTTGCCGTGCTTCTGAATAAATTTGTGAATGGACATATCCTTGAAAGGAAATCCCTATTAAAGACAGAGTAAATGATCAAATGATGGAGGATCTATTGAAATGATCTGTTTGAAAAGGGAAAATACATAAAAAAATTTATATCATTAATTAATCATGCCACATCCATAATTGTTTACATCAGGATGATAAAACATAATTAATACTTTCTAACATGATTTATTTTGGATAAAAACTTCTATTAAAACCTGTCAAGTCAATTGCATCATGTCATTTGAACATGTCTTAGTGATATGTATTGCCTTCTATTTATGCAATATGCGATTTCGCGAAATCACAATATCGCAATATCGCAATATCGTTAAGGATTTCTTAAGGTTTGGCAGTGTAAATGTTCGATATGTGATTTATTATGTCACTTGCGAATTTTCACATCGGAAATTGAAAAATCGACATTTCACTAATCTATTGTTTTAACTTAAGAAAATATTTGTGCGATATTGAGATTTGCGATAAAGATGTTTTTTTTAAGGAGATTTTATGTTTTTTGGAGTTTTATTTTAATAAAGAGACAAAAATAATTTCAAAAAGAGTCCCTATTTTTATTTATCAAAGGTCTAAATAACTAGTTAAAAAATAAAAATGGGGGGGTTGTTTCATAACACAACATATTGTTATCCATGAGGTGACTTTCTCCTTACAGGATCACATAAATCAATATGTATAAGTTCAGGAGGCTTACCTGTTGATCCTTCTTTTGCATTAAATTAAACCCTAGTTTGCTTAATGAATTGGCATGATTTTCATATGTTACTTTCGGGTAGAGTGATCTTGGGTAGATAACGAGAAAATTTGAGCCTACGTGATTTTCTTATTTGAGAAATCTCAAATGTCCCAATCATTTGTGCCATAACCAATTTCTTTGTATATTCACCTAGATAAGATTTCTCCTGGCCACCTTTCAATATATACAGATTGATTGGTGTTCTTGTTCCTTTTATTACGGTCTTACCTGTGTCATGTTCACAAACCACATCCTCTTTTGATTAAAAGACAACTTCATTTCATTGATCACACATTTGACTAACACTCAACAAGTTTTGCTTTAATTCATCAATATACACAACATTGTTAGGTTTAACCTTTTCTTTTAGAAAAGAACATGCTTTACCCTTAATTATAGCAGGAGAGTCATTTCCAAAATTAACATTATTTTCCTTCTCTAATGTGTTGTATGAAATAAGTTTATATTTATCACCTGTCGTTTATTTTGAACATCCGCTATCAATGTACCATTAATTTTCTTCTCATTCTGCAAATAAAGTTATGTTGTATCTTTCAAAATGTAAGTCATTCTTCCTCCGTACGTTGGAACTTGTGGATATCTGTTCTTTTGACTGAATTTTTCTCTTGCATTGAGATTATTCATGTCCAATGTTATTGAAAAATTAACATTCAATTTCTCCTTGAAGATGAGAAAATTTGTTATAAGTATTCTTCTTTATTCTTGGCTCATTTCTTTGCTTTCGTTATTCTCCGGTCATAATAGTTTTGTATGAAGCACATTGAGAAGCTTTGTGATGAAAATTATTACATGAGAAACATTGTCCATTAAAGAAGAAAATTTTACGATTATAGAACCTTCTATTGTTATTCATATCTTGACTGATATTTCTCCTATTTAAGTGATCATGCTTTACCTGGACATTCTCTTTGTTATTTTTCTAAGTGAAGAAGATTTATTGGTTGGATTTTGCTGCACTTAGATAGCTTATAGGTGAAGAATTTTATGGAAGATAAGATTCACTGATATATCCAAGACCTCTCTTCACAAGAGGATAGTATTGAACCTTGATAATTTCATCTAAGGTTTCAGATCCTTTAGAAAATCTAAGATTTAAAGTTTTTACTTTCACAATTTCCTTTCTTAGACTTACTATTTCACATTATAATTTCTCATTGTGTTTCTCCTTTTATATGAGTCGATTCTTAAGAGTATCTATGGCTATCTTATTCTCTTCCAAAAATATTTTGAGTTGATTGATTTCTTCAAGAAAATATTTTTCTTCTAAAGAATCCATAAAATTATATGTATCTTCACTAGTGTCCTTTTCAAATGCCATGAGGAGTCTAATATCTTTGTCAAATTCTCCTTCTTCACTACTTGATAAACCATCACTATCTTCATGAGTATAGGAAATTTTTCTATTGACAAATTGTCTCCTATTACCTTTTGTTAAATCCTTCCCCTTTTCCTGATTATACTTATGAGGAAATTTAGCAGGATAATGACCAAATCTTCCACAAGAAAAACATTTGAAAGGAAGCTTACCTATGAACATTCAAATGTCAAGTTGAAGTTTCTTTACAAAAATTACCTCATCTTCTTCTCATACATACCCTGATTCTTTTTTTTCTTCCTTGTCCTTTCATTTTGCAATAGTTCGAAAATAAGCTTCCTTAACTTCAGACAGATCTCCTTTCCTCAATTCACATGCAGTCAAGATCCCATGAAGTTTAACAATAGTAAGAGTCTATAGATCCTTCTTCTCTTTAATAGAAGATACTTTTGACACAAATTTAGGTGTCAAATATCGTAATGCTTTCTCTACTAGAGTGGTCTCACTTATGAGTTCACCTAGATATCTCATACGATTTATGATCTCATATAGATGTAAAAATAAACTAGCAATAATTTCATCATTATGCACTCTAATATTTTCATATAGAATTTTGAGATATTGGAGTTTATCACTTTTTACTTTGGCATCACCTTCATATCTAAGAACAATTTTGTCCCATATCTCTTTTATTGTAATTAAGTACATAATGTTGAGAAATGTTGATTCAGTCAGGCTTCCCAATAATGCATTGACAACTTTTGCATTAGTTTCAAAATTATTCCTTGGTGCTGGATCTGCGAGAACTGCAACTAGATATTGGTAACTTCCTTCCACAATTTCCCAAACATCTGCTCCAAGAGAGTGAAGATACGATCTTGTTCTAGTCTTCCAAAAGATTAGATTATTCCCTTTAAAGAATGGAGCTTTGATAGATGTTGTTCCATCTTGATTTCTCATCTTCGATGATCTTGCTTTACCGATTAAGATTTTTTAGGAGGACATGATCTGATACCAATTTTTGGGAAAATCCTGAGAGGTTGGGGAGGGGGGGGGGGGGGAGGGGCAGTAGGGTGAATCAATATTTACAAGAATCAAAATATTTTACTTTTCTTTTATGGATTTCTATACGTAAATTTGATCAGCCCAACTCGCATATGTACATGGTTATCCTAAAAGAAACTTGCTTATACCCAAATAACATAATGTTAAGATAAATATTTAGAAACATTACTTGGTCAAGTTCATTAGTTATGCATCAACCATTTAAGAAGTAAACGTGTGCCATAATAACAAAATAAATCATCACACAAGGGCATCACACATGAACACAGAGATTTACGATGGAAACTCAAGTCAGGAGAAAACTACCATTGTTGTCATTTCAATATTCAATATTTATTATAAAGAAAAATTCTTACGCGGGTATGCGGGCACCCACCTTTATAAGGCTACAACCCTCTCTCATTCTCTAGCTGCTACTAGAAGGGAGCTCCAACCCCCGGATCTCTTTTACTAAACACTACTGGAATGGAGCTACAACACATTGAGTTGATTACCAACTTCTACTCGTAGGAAGCTTTGAATTCCACATTAAAGGCTTCAACCCTCAGAACCATTGCAGACCACGTTTCATTAATTTTGACATTAGATCCAACAACTTCACCATAACACAATGTGTATTATCAACACCAATAACCATAAAATAATATTTAAACTGAAAAGTGATATCACTTTAACTAGGTCACAACAATAAACCTCGACTTATGAATTAACATGCAGAATCAACTTTAACCATTATCAATCATAAAACCAGATGTGTATGATACTTTTCTTAGTGAAAGATGCATATATACGCGCTTTATTATGGACAAACCTGCATATAGACCTTTATATAATGAATTTAGGAATATTATTAGAGAAATTAAGACACACTTTGTTAGATTTATAGAACCCTTACTCAGTTACCAGCATCCATCATATTCAATCACCCAGTCACTCATCATATTTATACAAAATCAGCAAGTATCATATACAATATTCAAATAACCTAGATCTACATGAAGACATTATTGTGAAACCTTACCTTTATCATTCCAGATCTAGAGATCTTGATCAGCCATAGTTTTTCAGATTTACAAAACCTAGTTACCAGTGTCCATCATATTCAATCACCTAGTCACTGATCATATTTATACAAAATCAGCTAGTAGCATATCAAATATTCAAATAACCTATATCTACAAGAAGACTTCATTGACCGATAGCAAAAATATAGCAGAAAATATCGGACATTCTTTTCAGAAATGTTAAAAAAAAACCCTAACTTTCATACGATTTTTTGCCCAAATGAACTCGCGTGTATACGTGCTTTCACCGTGAAGAACTAGCATATAGATCTGTAAATATTCATGTCTTCGTAAAATTTCATAACAACAAACTTACCTGGATAATACGCTTAAATTTAGAGAAAAATCACTACATAAAAGATCTAGACATCTCACAAAAAAACCATGCAAATACATTGTCATTTTAGATCTAGATATCCTGATCCATCCTTGTATCCATAGGTGCATAAATATCTCATGTCTATCAATCAACTGGAACCCATGCCATGAAGATATAGTTCACAGTGAAGTATCCATTCAGTACCCATACATACACCCCTCCTTATATAGTTTGAGCCTTTCCCAATACCACGAGCCAAAGCCACACAAGTTGTAATGGTATTCTTGGACATAATCAAATAGATGACACAACGCTCAATATTGTGGGCTAAAACCATCATAAGGTCCCCTGGTATCATAAAATGAGTTCGTAAGTACATAGACGACTTGGATTTTTCATACTCGTCTGTATACGTGGCTTCTCTTCACCAAAACTATGTATACACTAATTCGGGATGTATACACAGGTTCCCTTCATCAAACCTATGAGTATACATGGTTTTCATTCATCAAACCTATGTATACATTGTGAAACCTTACGTTTATCATTTATCTGTCACTAACTGATATTCCTTTTTTCTGTCACATCTGAAATGACCCTTAGAAACATCATTTTTACATCTTTAACAAATAGGTTTCTATCTGTAACGTCTCTTCCTTTTCATCCCACAAATTTTATTTTTTTCTATTTATATTTGATTCTGTGCTTCTGCTAGCCACAGTTGTTCAGTTCTACTTTTGAATTATGTCAATTTTGAGCTGATATGGAATAGGATTCCTATTCCTCCTAGTGTTCTTGTATGGAAAATTTTATTTTCCTCTTCCACTAAATGTTTGTGGCTTATATTACATACATATATATATATATACATCACCCTATATATATATATATACATCACCCTATATATATATATATATATATATATATATATTGATCCCATACAATTGTTATATAGTTGTATCTACTCCTACGTATTTCTACTTATGCATACAATTACCCACATATTGCAATCAATTTATGAACAATTTCACATAGCATTTGGTAGGCTCACCATACTTATGCTCTTGTGTTCAATAGCATACTCTTATTGATTGTAAGTTGGGTATTTGGTTTGTTGGGTTTTAATATTCGTATCACTCCAACATTTAAGTTTGAAATTCTAATGTCTATTCCTATTTACATCTTACGTCACTTACATGAGTTTATTATGGTTTTCGTGGCCACTGTTTCCAATGTGAAGGATCGCTACCATCGCATCATGTATCTCTCACGTACAGTTTGCTTAGGGTGAGTTTACTGTGGAGATAGGCGTATTTAAATTTCTATGCATTCATTATGCGTCGTTGTCAAAGTCGGCTCAAGTTATTTGGCCATTGAAACCTATTGCACATCTCCACGTCACCCTATTCGATGGTCCTCTGTTGATTTTATTTAGTTTTGTTAGTTTTCATTGCACCCACATGCAAGTTTGTATGTATCTACGTTCAGTTATGGATGCCACGCCAGATTGTTGTTTCAATCACACCAGCCCTATGACCTGAGCAAGAGTACTGTGAGATCGATTTCATGAATCTACATTTATGAGTTGGACGGCCATGTATTAAATACCACTATCACCCAATCGATCCATGTATAGGTCATCAATCTGAGGCCACTTGGATGGTGGAGATTGTTCCTATCCATTAGGGTTTCATCATTTTTTGATTTGAGACAATTGTATAAATCTATGTGTTATTATCAAGTGGTTCTTTCACCCCTCAGTTGTTCTGATATTCTTCCGGTGTCAAGACTCTACACGTCAAAGGAACGAAACATTGTCTCGCCTAGGCTTCTGGCGTATCTATCTACTCATCGTCATTAATACTCAGGTATGAACTTTTGTGCATGTCACTAACCTTACTGTGAGCCTTATGCCCTTGATATGTATTTTTCTCCATAGAAATACACTATGTCGATAGTGCGAGAGTTGAGTTTAAATGCAGCAATTTCTTTTCTATAGTCTCATTTACTATCGAGAACTCATTTTTTTTTTGCTGTTAGTTGGACGAATCTCTCGTGGATATTGTTCTGTCCTAGGATGTTGATTTTTGTTTCCTGTTAATGATGTGTAGCACTAATACTCCATCGTTTCTTGACAGGAGCTTACTCCTCTTCGTCTTTCATGACTTTAAAGAGGTTGTTTGTTTCCTTCGCCGAGTTGCCCTGGCTCGAAACGAGCAATCACTACCTCAGGTAAGCCGTCGATTCATTGGAATATAATTTATCCTGTGTTTTATTTTCATTTTGGAGAACATTTTTACAATACCCATGTATTCTTTCTACAAGTCGTATTTGGTGAATAAGTCTTCCAATCCTAAGGTAACCCATGTTTTTAGCCTCCATTCACACATACTATGTTCTGAGTATCCTCATATCGTCTTGTTGTAACGATCTCTCACGTTGCCCTCATTTTATTGTAGGTAGGTTCAAATCTCATCGAGGGTTTTCTTCAGTGGTATTTGGTGGATTTGTAATTCACTTCACTTGACGTCGTTATATCCTGGAATTTCAGGTCAGTATTGACGTGTCATTCATCAAAGTGTGACCAGGCTCTATTGTTGTTATTATACATAATTTGTTTAGACAATTCAAGTTTTTATTGTCGTAAAAAGTTTCTACTGTAGTAATAACTTATGCCAGAGACTGGGACTATTAAAAAAATTTCATTCGAATGATGAAATTCCCCAAATAATTAAATTCTGTAATGTTATTATGAAACCATGATAGCCTGATTCCGTAAGTGGCTTCAGAATTTCATATATATATATATATATATATATATATATATATGTACCCTTCGTCTCTATTATTATTGACAAATCAATAATATTTTCTAATAGTTTCTAGATTATTATTTTCATGTTAATACTCATGTTAAATATTTTTCCTTTCAATAATGGTCTTCCTAAATTGGATTGAAGAAATTAATAAGTTCACTAGTCTTATTTTTCCTTTATAATAGCATAAATGAATATAAGTCTCTTTGTTGCAAGAGTTTTCAAGTCTGCAAGCTTTTAGTGAATGAGAAATTACCATTTCCATAGAGTATATAATTTCAGGTGTATTCTATGAATCCAACAGTGGACTCTCTTTATACTCCTTAGTTTGGGGTTCCATTGTAATAGTCACTTATAATGTTTTCTGCAACTATATACTTATAATTTTCCTTAGTATAACAGTTTTAGTATGTCTAGTGTTTAAGCTACACTCTTAACTGGCACATTATATAGATCTGATGGGGAAATTATTTGCTATCTTTCACAGCTTGTATAGTCTGAATGCATTTTATAGAGATTCACATGCACAGCTTATAATTTCCAGTAATTATTTAGTTTGGACCCTTTCTTTGTGAAGGATGTTAGTCATACACTAGTGTTGTATAAATAATTCTCAAACCAAAATTGTTTGCATGATTAGTAACCATGTTTAGCTCTATTTCTTTACTATATATATATATATATATATATATATATATATATATATATATATATATATATATATAGCACTAAAATCTATATTCCTTCATTATGTCATTATTATAGAGGGTAATTTATAGATAGACATGCACTTTTAATTTGGAAAGCTACAGGTCTGTACTTCGCTTAGTTAATTCAGTCAATCTGTAGATCTGCACTGCATGTAATTAATTCCTCCTACACATTTTTTTGAGTTTTTATAGTGGTCACTGATTAAACTCTATTTTTAACAGAAACAGATTAAAGTTACATAATTATAAATTATGAGATAAGATAAATCTCCATATTTAAACCAGTCTCTGGTTTAGATTTTTTGGCTTATTTTATTTATAATTTCTGGTTCTTAAAACTATGCAGAACTGAGGGGATTAACTTCTTCTAGTAACTCTGTAAATGTATGGAACACAAGAAATAAAATATTGTAAGCAAATCATTTATGCATTAACACTATGAGCATACCACTTCTCCAATTGACCAATCCTCCCAACTTTAGAGTCTCTCTATCTCCATAACTCACCCCCAAGCTGAGATCACCTCTAGAATAGACCAACCACTAATCTGTTCAGGAATAGCTTATTTAAGCTTTTTCTCCCCAAAGCCTGTTTCTAATTCCGCGTCCATAATTATAGGATGCTTTTCTTCCTGTTTTCTTAGGCTTCCCTGATTTAGGGATTTTTAGAGCTGCTTTCTACTTTTCCCAGCTTTTTACCTCTTCCCAACTACTCTCCACCTCATTGGGGAAACTAGATTTTCCTCAAAATCTAATTTGGAAATAAATTCTTTCAAGGATTTTGTAAATATTTTTGGGGAAAGTGTCTGCCTCTTTCCATCCTCATGGATTTAGCAGTGATCTCATAATCCTCATTTGGTCAATCTGCACAAAATTATTTTTATTTATTTTTTTCATAATTAAATATTTAATTACATCCACAAAATACTTATCCATTGGGGTCCACTCCCCTTCGGATTAAAGTTCAAATGTCTAACTTTGAAAGAAATATAAAACTAGGGGTGTTACATATTCCCCCTCTGAAAGCAAACATCATCCTCGGTGTTGACATCTAGCTAATAGAGTTCATTTTCCAAACAAAAATGGATATTTTTCCATCATTTCATCTTCTCTTTCCCAGGTAGCTTCTTCAGCAGTAAAGTGCTTCCACTGCACCTTTACCCTTGCTACCATTTGATTCCTCAATTCAATTTCTTCCCGCTCCAATATTTGAAGTGGCTCTAGAAGGAACTCCCCTTCTGGTTCCACCTATATCACATTCTAATCAACAATGTGAGAAGCATCATGTACATATATTTTTAATAAGGAAACATGAAACACATCATGAACTTTAACATGGGGCGGTAAGAACAGCTTATAAGCCACTGGTACCAGCCTTTCTAACACCTCAAAAGGCCCACAATATCTAGGAGCCAATTTTGCACAACTTCCAACATAAAGTGTGCTCTTTTTGGGTTTAATACGCAAGTACACATGCTACCCTACTTTGAATTCTTGATGTATCCTCTTTTGGTCCGCATATTTTTTCTATCAATCTTGTGCTGTCTTGATATTTCTTTGTATTTGTTTAACAAGCTAAAAGGAGTACGACACTTTCTTCCATAGAGTGCCTCAAACGGGCTCATTTTTATGGAGGATTGATAGCTATTATTATAAGAAAATTCAGCTAAATGCAAGTAGTATTCACATTTTGATGTCCTATCCATCACATACATCCTCAACATATCCTCCAAAATATGATTTGTTCTCTCCGTCTGACCATCTGTCTGAGGGTGATAGGTAGAGCTGAAATTCAGCTTAGTGCCCATGCCCCCAAACAGACCTTTCCAGAAGGCTGCAGTGAACTTAGAATCTCTGTCCGAAAAAATCACCTTTTGGACCCCATGGAGCCTTACTAATTCCTTCAGGAACACATCCGCTACTTGTGTTGTCCCAAAAGTAGATTTCAAAGGTATGAAGTGTGCAGCTTTTGTTAAAGTTTCTACTACCACCATCACTGAATCGTGTTGGTATTTGGTTTTGGGTAGCCCTGTTATGAAATCTATAGAAATTGTGTCCCATTTCCATTCTGCAATCGGAAAAGGGTTTAGAAGACCAGTAGGATGTTGATGCTCAACTTTGACTAGCTAAGACTCCATATAGCTAGCTAAATATTTTTCTACATCTCTTTTCATTCTTGACCAAAACAACTTCTTTTTCAAAGCTATTAGCATTTTCTGATATCCAAGATGCCCTGCATACGGTTGTTTGTGATATTCATCAAGGATTTATTTTTTCAAAGTTTCCACATTGGGGACATACAATCTATTTTTGTAGCAGATCAGCCCTTTTTGGTTTTGAGTGTAGTCAGACATCTCCTTCTTTAGTATTTTCACCTATAGCTTCTCATAATTTGCATCATGGTCTGCTACCTTTTTCACTAGATCTTCTAAATCAAAATTAGCACTACTTCCAATACTGTTTATAATTTGACAAGAATTTCTGCTCAAGGAATCAAAAATTTTATTTTCTTTCCCTCTGATATGTTTTATGTCCATATCAAATTCACTCAGAAAAGAAAGCCATCTGGCCTGTCTAGCATTCAAATCAGTTTGGGAAAAGAAATATTTAAGACTAATATGATCAGTCATCAATGTAATTTTTTTCCCAAGAAGATAGTGTCGTCACATCTTCAAGGCATGAATACCAGTAGCCAATTCCAAATCATATGCACTATAGTTCTATTCATGTGTCTTTAGTTTCCTAGATTCATATGCAATAACTGAATTTTCCTACAACATGACACCTCCCAACCCCTCTCTACAGACATAGGGGCTGTAGTGATTTTTAAATTTAATTGTTCAAAACTGTTTTGGCATTTTTTAGTCCACTTGAATTTGGCCCCTTTTCTTTGTAATGAGGTTATGGGATATGCTATTGCAGAAAATATTTCCACAATCTGCGATAATAACCTACAATCCCCGTGAATGATCTCACTGTTGAAACATCATTTGGCACCGTCCATTCTCTAATAGCCTTTATCTTTTCAAGGTCAACAGCTAACTCTTGTTCAAAAATAATATGACCCAAGTATTGGATCTTGTCCTTATAGAATTCACATTTACGGAATTTGGCATATAACTGGTTTTCTTTCAGAGTTTGCAACACTATCCTCAAGTGCTCCTTGTGCTCCTTCTCACTTTTTGAGTAAACCAAAATATCATCTATTAACACTAGTAAAAATTTATCCAAGTACTTGTTAAACACATTGTTCATTAAGCACATAAAGGTTGCAGGGGCATTTTTCAAACCGAAAGGTGGGACTACAAATTCGTAGTGTCCATACCGGGTTCAAAAAGCAGTTTTACTAATGTCTTCCTCCTTGATTCTGAGCTGGTGATAACCAGTCCTTAATTCAATCTTAGAAAATACTGAAGCTCCTCTTACTTGATCAAAAATATCATCAATTCAGGGCAAAGGGTATCTGTTTTTAATTGTCAACTTATTTAGTTGACGATAATCAATGCACATTCTAAAGGTTCCATCCTTCTTTTTCACGAATAACACCAATGCTCCCCAAGGAGACACACTCGGTCTGATATAACCCTTATTCAACAATTCTTGCAATTTCATTTTCAGTTCCATGAGTTTAGGGGGACTCATTTGATAAGAGGCTCGGAAAATATATTTTTCTCTCGGCACCAAATCGATTGAAAAGTCAATCTCTCTTTTGGGGGAAGATGAGGAATCTCATCTGGGAAAACTTCCTTAAACTCTCTCATTACTGGCAAGGTATCTAACAGGTTTTTTCCCGGTTGTTGTTCTAATTCTTCAACGTGTACTGCATATACTTGATATCCTTTCCTAGCTATTATTTCTAATTGCAGTGCTGATATTTTTCTTACAGAGATGGGTTTTGGTTTTCCCTTGAGAATAAAAGGGTTCTCTTCTTCATCTATGCAATGTAGAGTTTTATCCCAATAATTCATCATCCCCTTTCTCTTTTCCAGCCAGTCCATTCCTATCAGCAAGTCATATGAGCGTAAGGGCAGAATATTTAATTTCACTTATGTCTAGAATTCATTTAATTTAATTGTTGTTTGAGGTAACTTATGTGTTACCTTCCTCTTGGTACCAGTGGCTAACTAGACCAACCAAGACTGCTAAAATTTTTCAGTCTTGAGATTTCATTTTTCCACCACTTGTGGACTAATGTAACTCAAAGAAGCACCTGGATCAATTAAAATAGTAACAGATTGGTCAGCAATCTTACCTTCCATTTCAACCATGGTAGCTTGGTGTTCTGCTTGTGGATTCTCCAAGGTTGCACTGATAGTGGGTATATTTCTTGCTATATCATTTATTGTGGTAGCTTCTCGATCTCTCATAATCATCTGAATGTTTTGGTGGGGATAATATCTCAAGAGATGGGGTTCTCCACATCCCCAACATTTCAAAGGTTCCCTCATTTTAACAGTGCCTTCCTTCTTATTTCCTTCATCTAGTTGTTTGGAACCAACTTGAGACTGAGCTGTTTGGCTTTCTTTTGGTTTATTAAACTTTTTCCTTTGATGATCCCTACCAAAATTCTTTAAGTAAGCTGGTTTTTGTTTCTTTCCTCTGATTTCACCTTTGTTTATCCAGCCTTTTCCATGCTCACCCTTTCCTTTAAACTGCTGGTAGCATAATATAGCTTTTCTCACTGCTTCCTCCATAGTTTTTGGGTTATCAAACTCGATCTTCTCTTTGTACAGAGCCAGGAAATAGTTCAAAAACCTTTGTACCTTGGCCTTCTCTTCCCTAATGTAAGGGACATATCTCAACAGATTTGTAAACTTGGTGACAAACTCATCAATAGTAAGCTACCCCAGTCTAAGTTCATGGAATTCCTTTGCTTTATCATCATAATAACGTTCGTTCAAATAGCGGTTTTTAAACTTGACTTGGAAATCTTCCTAAGTAACTGTATTTTCATCAATGGCATGAATGATTTTCGTCTCCTCCCAGCATAAGGTAGCCTTACCTTGTACCTGGTAGACAGCTAATTTGGCCTTTATATTGCTTTCATATTCATAGACCTAGAAATACTTAATCATGTTCAACAACCAGGCTTCAACATCTTCCTCCTTCTCCACATCATAGGATGGAGGTTTGATCTTTCGAAATTCCCCCTGTAATTCCTTTTTTTGCTTATACTGATGCCTAACAACATCATCTTCCTCAGACTCATCATTCTTCCTCTTTCTGGAACCTTCACCTTCTTAGTTGTTCCACGAAGTTAATTCTCTGTTGAGCTTTTCCTCCTCCTTACTGGCTAATGACAATCTGTCATTCTGGCTTCTTAGCTGAACCATATCTCTTTGAAAAATATGCAACATAGCCATCACTGGAGCGCTGGGATCTGGTGTATTATCGTCATCACGCAGATCAACATAAATTTCCTCACCTTCTACTAATCAACTTTTTTGGTTCAACACCACTGTACACTAAACAACACAGATCAGTACTATTTTTTTTTTTTTCTCAACAATAAATAGTTTATACAGTGAGCACACAACAACAATGAGCACCATAACAAAAGTGGGCACAACAACAATAGTGAGCACAAAAACAACAGTGAGCACAACAACAATAGACCAGTTTACGTAACTTGGGCTCTGATACCATTTGTAACGTCTCTTCCTTTTCATCCCACAAATTTTATTTTTTCTATTTATATTTGATTCTGTGCTTCTGGTGGCCACAGTTGTTCAGTTCTACTTTCGAATTACGTCAATTTTGAGCTGATATGGAATAGGATTCCTATTCCTCCTAGTGTTATTGTATGGAAAATTTTATTGTCCTCTTCCACTAAATGTTTGTGGCTTATATTATATATATAGATATACATCACCCTATATATATATATATTGATCCCATACAATTGTTATATAGTTGTATCTACTCCTACGTATTTCTACTTATGCATACAATTACCCACATATTGCAATCGATTTATGAACAATTTCGCATAGCATTTGGTAGGCTCACCATACCTATGCTTTTGTGTTCAATAGCATACTCTTATTGATTGTAAGTTGGGTATTTGGTTTGTTGGGTTTTAATATTCATATCACTCCAACATTTAAGTTTGAAATTCTAATGGCTATTCCTATTTACATCTTATGTCACTTACATGAGTTTATTATGGTTTTCGTGGCCACTGTTTCCAATGTGAAGGATCGCTACCATCACATCATGTATCTCTCACGCACAGTTCACTTATGGTGAGTTTACTGTGAAGATAGGTGTATTTAAATTTTGATGCATTCGTTATGCCTCGTTGGCAAAGTCGGCTCAAGTTATTTAGCCATTGCAACCCATTGCACATCACCACTTCACCCTATTCGATGTTCCTCTATTGATTTTATTTAGTTTGGTTAGTTCTCATTGTGCCCACATGCAAGGTTGTATGTATCTACGTTCAGTTATAGATGCCACGCCATATTGTTCTTTCAATCACGCTAGCCCTATGACCTGAGCGAGAGTATTGTGAGATTTATTTCATGAATATATATTTATGAGTTGGACGGACATGTATTAAATACAACTATCACCCAATCGATCTGTGTATAGGCCATCGATCCGAGGCCACTTGGACAGTGGAGATTGTTCCTATCCATTAAGGTTTCGTCATTTTTGGATTTGAGAAAATTGTATAAATATTTTTGTTATTATCAAGTGGTTCTTTCACCCCTCAGTTGTTCTGATAGTCTTCCGGTGTCGAGACTTTGCACGTTGAAGGAACGAAACATTTGCTCGCCTATTCTTTTGGCATATATATCTACTCATCATCATTAATACTCAGGTATGAACTTCCATGCATGTCACTAACCTTACTGTGAGGCTTACGCCCTTGATATGTATTTTTCTCCATAGCAATATGCTTTGTCGATAGTGTGAGAGCTGAGTTTAAATGCAACAATTTATTTTCTATAGTCTCGTTTACTGTCGAGAACTCATTTTTTTTTGTTGTTAGTTGGACAAATCTCTTGTGGAGATTGTTCTGTCTTAGGATGTTGATTTTTGTTTCCTATTAATGATGTCTAGCACTAATCCTCCATCGTTTCTTGATAGGAGCTTACTCCTCTTCGTCTTTCATGACTTTACAGAGTTTGTTCATTTCCTTCACTGACTTGCCCTGGCTCGAAGTGAGCAATCACTACCTCAGGTAAGCCGTCAATTCATTGGAATATAATTTATCTTGTGCTTTATTTTCATTTTGGAGAACGTTTTTACAATACCCATGTATTCTTTCTGTAGGTCGTATTTGCTAACAAAGTCTTCCAATCCCAAGGTAACCCATGTTTTTAGGCTCCATTCACACATACTATGTTCTGAGTATCCTCATATCCTCTTGTTGTAACGATCTCTCACATTGCCCTCATTTTATTGCAGGTAGGTTCGAATCTCATCGAGGGTTTTCTTCAGTGGCATTTGGTGGATTTTTAATTCACTTGACTTGACGTCGTTATATCCCAGAATTTCAGGTTAGTATTGATGCGTTATTTGTCAGAATGTGATCAGGCTCTATTGTTGTTATTATACAAAATTTGTTTAGACAATTCAAGTTTTTATTGTCGTAAAAAGTTTCTACTGTAGTAATAACTTATGCCAGAGATTGGGACTGTTAACAATTTTTCATTCGAATGATGAAATTCCCCGAATAATTAAATTTTGTAATTTTATTATGAAACCTTGATAGCCTGATTCTGTAAGTGGCTTCAGAATTTGATATATATATATATATATATATATATATATATATATATATATATATATATCTACCCTTCATCTCTATTATTATTGACAAATCAATAATATTTTCTAATAGTTTCCAGATTATTATTTTCATGTTAATACTCATGTTAAATATTTTTCCTTTCAGTAATGGTCTTCCTAAATTGGATTGAAGAAATTAATAAGTTCACTAGTCTTATTTTTCCTTTCTGTTCCTCCTCATTATAATAGCATAAATGAATATAAGTCTATTTGTTGCAAGAGTTTTCAAGTCTGCAAGCTGTTAGTGAATGAGAAATTACCATTTCCACAGAGTCTATAATTTTAAGTGTATTCTATGAATCCAGCAGTGGACTCTCTTTATACTCCTTAGTTTGCGGTTCCATTGTAATAGTCACTTATAATGTTTTCTGCAACTATATACTTATAATTTACCTTAGTATAAGAGTTTCAATATGTTTAGTGTTTAAACTACACTCTTAAATAGCACATTATATAGATCTGATGGGGAAATTATTTGTTATCTTTCACAGCTTGTATAGTCTGCATGCATTTTATAGAGATTCACATGCACAACTTATAATTTCCAGTAATTATTCAGTTTGGACCCTTTCTTTGTGAAGGATGTTAGTCATACACCAGTGTTGTATAAATAATTCTCAAACCAAAATTGTTTGCATGATTAGTAACCATGTTTAGCTCTGTTTCTTTACTATCTAAATATATATATATATATATAGCACTAAAATCTATACTCGTCCATTTGGTCATTATTATAGAGGTTAATTTATAGATAGAAATGCACTGTTAATTTGGAAAGCTACAAGTCCATTCTTCACTTAGTTAATTCAGTCAATCTATAGATCTGCATTGCATGTACTTAATTCCTCGTACAATTTTTTTTTAGTTTTTATAGTGGTCACTGATTAAATTCTATTTTTAACAGAAACAAATTAAGTTACATAATTATAAATTATGAGGTAAGATAAATCTCCATATTTAAACCAGTCTATGGTTTAGAGTTTCTGGCTGATTTTCTTCATAATTTCTTGTTACTACAACTATGAAGAACTGAGGGGATTAACTTCTTCTAGTAATTCTGTAAATGTATGGAACACAAGAAATAAAATATTGTAAGAAATTCATTTATGCATTAACACTACGAGCATACCACTTCTGAAATTTACCAATCCTCCCAACCTTAGAGTCCCTCTATCTCCAGAACTCACCCCCGAGCTCAGATCACCTCTAGAACAGACCAACCACTAATCTGTTCAGGAATAGCTTATTTAAGCTTTTGCTCCCCAAAGCCTGTTTCTAATTCTGTGTCCAGAATTACAGGATGCTTTTCTTCCTATTTTCCTAGGCTTCCCTGATCTAGAGATTTTTAAAGCTTCTTTCTGCTTTTCCCAACTTTTTACCTCTTCCCAACTACTCTCCACCTCCTCGGGGAAACTAGATTTTCGTCAAAATCTAATTTTGAAATAAATTTGTTCAAGTATTTTTGAAAGATTTTTTGGGAAAGTATCTGCCTCTTTCCATCCTCATGGATTTAGCAAGTGATCTCATAATCCTCATTTGGTCAATCTGCACAAAATTATTTTTATTTAATTTTTTCATAATTAAATATTTAATTACATCCACAAAATACTTATCTATTTGGGTCCACTCCCCTTTGGATTAAAGTTCAAATGTCTAACTTTGGAAGAAACATAAAACTATGGGTGTTACACTATCAAAAGGAAACTCATCGAATAGGTTGCCATCAAGGACAACATATCAACATATTAGATCATAATTACAATTCCTATCATTTATTCATGGCTATTTTATAAATAAACACGTTACAAAGAGAACCTTGTACCCACATTGTTCGATCTACCCATGTTGTGTATATAAATCTATAAACGCTCAGTATCACACTATTCCAGAGTCCTCCTGTAACTTAACTAATGCATTTATGTAATTTTATTAATCACTAGCTATATTTTTTTATCAATGGATTTGTTTCTGTCATACCAACGCTCCTTGGTGTTAGTTAATAATTTTTGTCTACTGATTTTGCCTACGATCTTATTTATCATTTTTCAATAGTATATACTTTAAAATTTTCAATAAAACATGAAACCATTACCATTCACACCACAAATTACATATTTGAAATCATAGAAAATTTTATGTAATAGGAACACAGACATAGCTTATAACATTATATTTCAGTTTTCTCATACTTATATGGTCATTAATTTAAATCGAGAAAAACACTAGAAAGACAAATTAATGACTCTTCAAGTCAATCATAAAACCTTGAAATAATGTCCATAGATTTCCCATGATCCTCTTTGGTTTCGACATAGTTAGGTTTGGAAACAATACATTCCTTTCTTACACCCCAATAACTCACTCCAGTCTAGTGAATTTTTTTTTTTTTCCAGGTTTCCACAGATTGAAATCAACTCAGGAATACCATCCTCTTGACACTTGTTGCCATATTTTCTTTCTTGGACGTAGTTTTATCCTCCCTCTTTTTTCTCCCCCCGAGCTTCCTCAAGCTATTCCCTTTATTATTCCTTCAAAATGGGTTTGAAGGAAAGAGGTATAACCATCATAATTATCTGCAGCCGAAGTCAATTATCTTTCCTTACTTTCCCACAAAGGAATATGATTTCTATTATTTTAAAAGGATATAAAATTAACATAAGCTTAGTTCACAGTCTCCTACTTAGTATACGTTTACTACATCAAATTTGGTAAAAGTGAAAATAGATTACTTGAAATAAAAATGTATTTAACCTCCAAGGGATATCACATCTCCCCTCCCTTAGGCGATACAAGATCCTTGGCGTTAATTTCTTTCTCGAAAACATATTTTGATGTGACTCCCATATGAAGCATTCATCCTACCAGGTAGATTCTTCCGGTCTATAGTGCATCCAATGCACTTTAACCTGGATGATAGCTCACTTCCATAACTTTATTTCTCTTTGGTCAAGAATGCAGAGTGCTTCTACAAGAAACTCTTTCTTTGGCTCTACCTGCTTCACATTGTACATGATCATTAGTTAGACTCAAATTCAATAATAAATGTTAATATGAAAGGGAGGAAACAAAATAAAATAAAATGAACATAAAAAACACGTGCTATTCCATTCTTTTACCTATACTTCCTTCAAGCTAATAATATGTTTTGAATAATACACATATTTTTTAAGTAAGAACACATAAAACACATTATGGATACATATACGACTAGGAAATGTTATTTGATATGCCATTGGTCGGATCCTCTTTAGAACTTGGAAAGGTCCATAATATCAAGGAGCCATTTTTCATATCCTTTCTACTGCGATGTGATGCTCTTTGGTTTTACTCGAACGAACACATGTCTCCCAAACTGAAACTTGATATAGGTTATTTTCTTATCTGCTTAATTTTTTTTCGATCTTGAGAAGATTTCAAATTCTGGCAAACCTTCCTAACAGTCACTTCTATCTTTGCTAGCATATAGAGTCTGAGTATAAACTTGTCTTCTAGATTGTTCTAATTAATGGGTGTCCAACATTTTATTCCATAGAACACTTCAAAAGGGATCATCTTCATTGATTCATGGTAGTTCTTATTATACAAAAATTCAACTAAATGGAGATAATCCTCCCATTTTTCGCGTTGATGAATTACCTACATTTTGAGCATATCCTCTAGTTCTTGGTTTACCGACTCAGTATGCATATCAGTTTGAGGGTGGTATGTAGTGATAATTGGATATTTTTTCCCAACATGTTCAAAAGGGAATTACGGAATGGAGACGTGAATTTCATATCCCTATCAGCATCCCATGTAGTCTAAATATCTCATGCATAGAGATATCATAAATTTGAGTGGTTTTGTAGGTAGATTGAACAGGGATGAAATGAGCCACTTCGGTTAATTTGTCAACTATCACCGTGATTGACTGAGTTTTCTTCTTAGTTTTAGGAAAACCAATTATAAAATCTAAGGTAATTATTTCCCATTTACACTACGGAATAGGCAACGAATATAATAATCCGACCTGATGTTGATGTTCAACCTTTACTTGTTGAAACTCCAAGCACCTAACCGAGTAGCTTTCAATGTCTTTTCTTAATCCTAGCCAAAATATCTCCTTTTTGTAGATAATAAATCTTGATACCTAGGGTAAGCAGCATAAGGTCTTCTATGGAATTCATCTATCACTAATTGTCTAATATACACCTTATTTGGAATGTATATTTTCCATTTATAGGTTAAAAAATAATTTTATGATATACCATATTCATTTTTTTGTCCCAATTCAAGAATATTTTTGGATTTATACTATAAATACTTCTATTATGGGTGTCTATTTGTTGTGTCCTTAAGGAAATAAAAGAGTAGAAATCCACTTGACTGTAAATAAATTCATATACATAATATGTCTTTCTTCTCAATGCGTCAGCCACATGATTTTCTTTCCCTTTGAAATGTCGAATCTCAAAATCAAACACACTAAAAAAGGCTATCCATATTTATTGTCGTGCATTGAAGTTAGGTTGTTTGAGGAAACTCGTCAAACTATTTTGATTATTAACTAACATAAATTTCTTCCCCAAAAAATAACGCCTCCAAACATTTAAGGAATGCACTACTGTACTTAATTCAAGATCATAAGTAGATTAACTTTTATCATGTTCATTTAGTTTTCGGGACTCGTATGGAATTACCTTGCCTTATTACATTAGTATTCCCCCTACTCCTTGGATTGCATGAATGCAGATGATGAACTCTTTTTCTACATCTGCAATTCTTAAAACAAGGCTAAGGTTAGTGATTTATTTAATCGATCAAAACTTTGGTGACAATCAACTGTCCGTTTGAAAACTTTCCCTCTGTTCTGAAGAGAAACTATGATGGAGGCCATTCTAACGAATCCTTAAATGAAGTGACGATATTATCATGTTAATCCCGTGAAGGATCGAATATAAACCACATTTTGTGGAGTAGCCCATTCGATAATAGCCCTAATTTATTTATGGTCAACTACAATCCCTTCAACACAGATTATAGGGCCTAGATATTTTATTTTTTCCTTGAAGAATCACATTTGCAAAATTTGGCATACAGTTCATGTTCCTGTAGTGTCTGTAGGACTATCTATGAGTCATTCTTTTGTTATTCCATGTCCTTTGAGTATATAAGAATTTCGTCAATGGATATCAAGACAAATGCTTTAAGGTAATGATGAAATACCTGATTCATATGACTCATGAATTTTGTTGGGGCATTAGTAACCCAAAGGGTAGGATCAAAAATTAATAATGAGCATATCGGGTCGTACAATGTTTTTTTATATACATCCTCCTCCATTACCCTTAACTGGAGATACGGAGATCGTAAGTAAATTTTTGAATATACTAAATCTCCTTTAACTTGATCAAATAAATCATCGATCAGGGGTTGAAGATATTTGTTTTTGACAGTTATCTTATTAGGTTGTCTTCAACAAATGTATAACCTCATAGTTCCATCCTTCTTTCTAAAAAATAAAAGACGGGCTCCCCAAGTGGATATGCTTGGATGAATCTAAACTTTTTCCAATAATTCGTGTAGTTACATCTTAAGCTCAGTTAGGTCAGGAATACTCATGTGGTAAGGGGTCTTCGACACATGTGCAACTCCTAGCACTAAATCTATGGTAAATTTTATATCCCTTTCGGGGCACAATCCAGGAGTTTCATTGGGTTGAAAATAGGTAAAATCGGAAATGACACGTATACTTTATAAGGTACCTTGCTTCTCTTTTGAATTCACATATCCTATCTGAATTGAAAAAACTTGGGAGCCCTTTTTTATGCAGTTTCATAGATGGGAATAATTAATAGGTCAAAGCTTTATATGTCATTTTACTTGTTGAATTTCTTGTCTAACCCCTTCCTTATTAATATAGCTTATAGTTTAATTTCAAGAATTAGGATTATTATTTCTATGGTTTTGACGCTCAGAGATACTTCTTAATATTATCTCTTGATCTCTCATAATCCTTTCATTCTATTCCCTTAATCCCACCACCCTAAATTATTCAAAAAATTTCATCAATCAGATAGTGGGATTTTGGTGCATGCCCTCCAATTGTACCCTCATTTCTGGCATGGGCATAGAACCTAAGCACCTTATGAGTTGAGTTCCTACCGTTCCTCATCTCATTAGGATTTATTTTCTTCCTCTCTATGGATAAATTACAAATTTTGTTATTTGGTTGCCCATAGTTGGCAACAATGTTGTAAATTATGGCTCTGAGACCAACTAGAACACGAAACCCATTACAAGTTATATTTTTATCCTATCTCTCTATGCAAATTAACCAATTTAAAAAAAATAACACATAAATAGTTTCTATAGCTAGAAGGAAATTATCAAATGAAAAGTCAACACCGATCATAGACTTTATATCAAAATAGATTGTAAAAATTTGTATTAAAAGTTAATTAGTTGTTTTTGTTTGACAGGAATGGCACACAATTGCATTATTTTACATGACATATTGATGATCTACAATGTAGCTAACTAATTTAATAGGTCACGCCTAATGTATGGACGTGTGTGTCCTGGTGTGCTCCACTATAGTAAAATGTAAATATTTCACCTAGCGTGAAAGAGTGACATTCCGTCAGGCTTCTGGTATCTTGTAGGTTGACTTGGTTACTTTGAACTTGGTCTGACGATGTTTCTAGAATACCTACCTAAATCTTTCGATGACCAAAGGACTTATAGGATGTATGCATGGAAATTTGGTACTTTTGAGATCATTGATCTACCCAGTCTTGATCTAACGATCGTCTTTGATGAAGTTAGGGTTAGTGTGACCTACCCGAACCAATACCTGCACTAATTCTAGCCATTTTCTTCGTCATTTTTCCTATAAGAAGCTATGAAACTAAGGAAAAATTACACTTCACATATTTAGTCATAGAATATACTTGCCACTGTTTATTTTTCTCTCTACTGGTACTTGATTTTGAACATAAATATTATTCATCCTTGGTTACTTTGTTGGAAGATTACCTCCATACCATATCTTTTGGTCTTGATAGGCTTCCTAGGTGGTGAGAGAGAGAGGCACAATGGTGTACGGTGTAACTAGAATCAACACTCCCTCTGGTACATATGTTTGCTTTATATATAAATGTTCTTAACTCGTAGACATTGAAAGGTGAAATTGTATACAAACCTTAATTTTTCTATCTTTTATTTTTGTTTCCATAGGTTACAGGATCATCCACACTTAACACCACTAGACCTCCTCATGCTGGCCATGACAGTTCCACGTTTTTCAGTTTAATTCCTTTTAATTTTTTTCTTGTTTTTTTTATAAGGATTCTTTCGACCCTGGTTTACTATATTAAAATGCATTCATGAACCTGGTTCGTGCCTTCAAAAAATTTCATAATTGTTTTATTTATTACAATTAACTATGTAAACATTATTTCAATACTTTTTATATGAACTTAGTTTTCGGGGCAACGGTATTTTTAGTTATTCTTGCGACATATAGTAGGCTGCCTATTTTCAATTTGGTTTTTCTTCACCCCCAGAACTTTGAGGTTTTCATAATGTAATGCTATTATTTAAATGTGTAAAATTTTGCTGCGATAAGCCACCTATTTTTGCTGCATGTCTAATTACAGTCACTTGTAATTACAATTTAAGGTTGGCACTACCACCAAGGTTTCTTTGATTGTGCCCATAATATTTCTTTGTTAATTTATTGTTACATTGATAAATGCAGATCATATATCTTGCGCTGAAGCATTTACCTGTTGGGGTTAATATTGTTGTAACTGTAATTTTATTCATGAAATTATGTATTATTATACCCATTCTCTTACGCCATAATGCTTTTAATGCACACCGGTTTTAGTTATTTGACTTGCAACTGAATTCTATTTTTGTTAAAGTTCATGGAGTGTCTATTATTTACTCATTTCTATTTTCTATAGAAACGCCTGATAGAGATAACCCTTTACCGATGAGGTTCCATATTCCCATGTGCTGTATATAATTCTACTAAGGCTCAGTATCAGACTGTTTCCGAGTCCCTATGATTTAAGTCTGTAATATTTTTCATCACCAGGTATATTCTTAGATTCATAGTTTTTCTTCTATGATACCACCACCCCTTGCTGGCCATTTAATACTTTTCGTCTACTAGTTTGTCTTACTATCTTATTTATGGGGTTTTCCATATTACTATTCAAACCACAACTTATATATGTGACATCATAGAGAATTATAAGGAATATGAACATAGTGATAACTTATAAAATTTTATTTCATATTTCTCATACTTATTCGCTTAAGTCTAAAAAAAGACTCAAAACATGAATTAAGGACTCTTCCACCCGACCATAGAGCTTGAAAATCATATGTATAGTGTTTCCCCAAGCCTCTTTGGTTCTAACACAATCAAGTTTGGAAATAATACATTTATTTCTTAGGCATGAAGACTTCAGTCGAGTCTAATAAATTTATGTTCTTTTCAAGTTTTCCACTGATTCGAAATCAACTTAGAAATTCCCTCCTCTTGACAATTTCGGTCATCTTTTCTTTCTTGGACAAAGTTTTGTCCTCCCTCCTCAAGCTCTTTTCCCTTTTCTTCCTTCGAAAGGGGTTTAGAGGAAAGAGGTATAACCACCATAGCTCTAAGATAGTTTTATTTCAATCTTTTCCCAAAACTAAATATAATTTCTATTATTTTTAAAAAGAAACAAATTTAAGATAAGCTTGGTTCACAATTTCCTACTTAGTCTACATTCATTGCATCACATTTGGTAAAAGTAAAAAAAATAAAAAATTCTTTTAATAAAAAAATATTTAACCTCAGAAAGGGAATATTTTAATCTCTCTGAAGAAAAATGTATTTTTTTTTTATTATCTAATTTATGATCGATCCTTTGGGAACAATTTGATTTGTTTCTACGAAAATGCAACAAAAGTAAGTTGTTTCTTATATATAGTTTTATTTATAATTTCCCTTTTTTTCTTGTTAATGTGTCACTGATTTTTGGGACTAAAACTACAATCATGCCGACGTTTGAGTTATATTTATAAGTTAAAATGAAATTTAGAATACAATTTTAGATATACTAATAACATAAAACTTAGAAATAGTGGCTTCTTCTCTAGTTTTTATATATATTTATATAGATGAAATAGTTTAAATTTTTTTTTTCTAGCTAGAATTTGGTGACAAAGTTTCACACTAAATATCTATTTTTGTTGTTTAAAGTAATTTTTTTGATTACATATATGGATTCAACACCCTCAAAAACCTTGGGGCACTTGGACTTTGGAGAGTGCACCTGTCAAAAGTGTGATGTCAATGAATTCCTGTCTAATTCTAGACAAATTAGATCTGAAAATAAAATGGAAAACTTTACAAAAAATGACACTTAAAACTACCCCACACGGACACATATATGTGTCTGTGTCCATAATTTCTGGGATTAGGTTTGTTTATATATATTTATATAAATAATATTTTTTCATTTATTTGTTAGTGTTTCCATGATTTGTGAGATTTACTCTTGGTTTAATAATTTGTGATTAAGGTAGTTATAATTCGTATTTAAAAGTTAAAATGAAAAGTAATATATATATATTTGTTTAAATGTACTAAAAACTTATGGCTTATGGCTTATCAAGATCCTAAGAGCTCCTATCCTTGGAATCTTTTCACAACATTCCAATAATTTAAAATGAATAGTTAAATATATATTTTTTTCAATATTTTCCAAAAAGTTATGACTTAGATAGAGAGGGGGTGGCTACACATTAAGCCTTTAACAAACCTTTCTAAAAAAACACTCAAGCTACCAAAGGTAAAATACTAATTTCAATGTAAGATTAATCTTTCAGCTTTGGACAAGTTTTATTGTTCATGAGGGATAAACCTATAGCTATGGAATCACCTTGATATAGTGATGGGATATGTATTCTACTGAAAATGATTTTGTGACTTAAGTAGAAGTCAATATATCAAACACTACCCATTATGTCATTAATATTTTAAAAATATTTAAATTTAAATGTATTTATGTTTGGTGGTTGGAAGGAATTATGATTACGCTCCTAATTAATATTTGAGTTGTCTTTGGTGAGACTTTTTTGAAGTTTTCCCGTGGATTATTTCGGTCTAATTTAGCTTGATGGTAACCACTGCACAAACAAAGTGCCCTAATAACACAAATCAAGGTTTCACGTCAAAATTTTCTGTGATATTTAGAGAGCAGAAACTCCAAAATCTCACTAAGACACCTCCATTAATATTAATTGATTATTTTTTTCCAACAACTTCCAATATAAACTAAGCTTGATTTATTAAAAAATTTCTTTAAAAATCAGTATGGGACAGATGTCCAGATGTCCCTTAACATTACATTTAAAAAATAAAATAATATTTCCACTAAATATATATAGTTATATATTAATAACAAAATTTCTTTTTAAAGTTGATCAAAAATAAAATATTAAGATATTTATATTATGTTATTTATTTTATATTAATTATATATATAAATACATAAAGTAATTAAAAAAAAATCTCATATATTTCATATTCCAATGCCAAAAAGGGTGGATTTCTTGAATAGTTATAAATATTTCAATATTTATCTTACAATATCAACCTGCAATATGTATAAAAAGTGGGAAAGTAAATAAAAATAAAAAATTTCATATTTCAGGAAAAAGCGAAAGTTTATGTGACCTTAACCATAATAATTTTTTTGGATTAATTTGAAATATAAAAATAATAGAATTACATATTTTTTTTTCCTTTTCAATTTTTATAATTACAAATAAATGGATATTTTTTAATTACTCAATGTGATTGTTAAATTATATTATCAAAATCACAATTAGTTCATAAATCTTAATATGATTTTTAAAAGGAGTTTTGAAATTTCTAGTGTCGGAATATTCAGAAGAAAATTTGGATGAAATCTTGATTTGTGTTATTTCAACTAGTTTTCTATATATATATATATATATATATATATATATATATATATATATTGTTGGAATTTAATTCCAACTGCCCACATAGAACAACAGAATGATGAAGTAAATGGTGATGGGATCAAAAAAAAGCAAACAACAGCAAATTTAAGTCTGATGTGAATTTGGAAATGGACAGCAACGGCAGTGGAAATCTCGAGTCCAAAACTTCATGCAATTGTAAACTTATCAACATCACCTACCATCTTAAATTCTCTGCCAACCATATTCATTGCACAGCAGCAACATTCTGAGGGAGAATGCAAGCTTGAGCAACAAACGGGAAGGCAACCCCCGGAGGAGGTGACGTCACTCATCTCTGGACCCACCTCTTTACCAACCACAAGTAATTTCGGGAGGTAACAGGAACTCACGTGAATGGTCTCGCAATAGCCCCCAGAAGCATGAAAGGAATAAGGTTTCAAACCTTATCATATAAATTTTAATGTTTTTTTTATTTACTATTACCGACTTTTACCGCGGTACATTTATTTTAACTTTGGTTATATTATGATATATATTATAAATATGGAATATTTATAATATATGTGTGTGTGTAATGTAATATACCGTGAGAGCATTGTGAGTTGATGTGTATTGTAATTTCTAGCCAAAAGGCAGAAAAAAAGGATAGAGATAGAGAGAACAATTTTTGCTATGAGTGGAACAATGAAAGAGTGAGTTGCATGTGTATCAGCCAAAAAAAGCTATTTTTATGAATCTATAACATAGTAGTTCTAAAGAATCAGATTTTGTAACAGTTTAGCAGTTTTATCAAATAGAATTTATGTTTCATCTCTCTTTATCTGCAATTTAATTTTATCTGTATCTCTGTGTTGTGGAAGAAGAATTATTTTTATTTCTCTGTGTGCTCGGAATTATCTAGAAATTCCAACATGGTATCGGAGCTAGTCTTGGTGCTCAGTGAATGAAGCAGAGATCGTTCTTCATGGAAGAAGTTGTAAGAAGTTTGTTGAAGCGGATTTCTCCAGCAGAGAAAGCTTCTGTTTCATTTTTTTTTTTTTAAACATAGTCAAGGAAATTTCCTAGTTTGCACAGTTACGATGGTAGCAGTAGGCACCACTCTGACGAATCCCCAACTTCCTAATTTTAATGGGAAGAACCATCGATACTAGGCAATCATGATGAGAGCCCTATTTTCTTCACACGACATATGGGAGCTAGTTGAGAATGGCTACCCAGAACTAGCAAAGGCAGCAGCGTTGGCTTCTTCGACAGCAGCAAAAATTGACTTGTTAAGAGATAATAGGAAGAAGGACTCCAAATACCTCTTATATCTCTTTCAACCAGTGCACGAGAGTATTTTCCCAAGGATTGTGGTAACAATAAAGTGTAAGAAGGCGTGGGATATTCTCAAAACATCCTATGAAGGCATGGATTAGGTGAAGACAACCAAGTTGCAAATGCTGAGGAGAGATTTGAAACTCTCCGTATGAAAGAGTCTAAAATTATAGAATAATTCTTCACGCATGTTATTGGTTTGGTTACCCAGATAAGGTGTCATGGAGAGACACTTGAAGAAAGAAGAATAGTGGATAAAATCTTCAAAAGTCTATCCTCAAGATTTGATGCCATAATAGTGGCAATAGAAGAGACAAATGATCTCTCACTATTTACAGTGGATGAGCTTAGTGCATCCCTGATGTCTCATGAACATAGATTGAACAGAGGAACATATTCCTCATTCGAACAAGATTTCAAGAATAAAATGTCTTTTGGCCGAGGCAGAGGTCAAGGCAGAGCAAACAACATAGGAAGAGGGAGAAGCCAAAACAGAGGAAGAAATATCCTTGCAAGTTTGAGTGGAAGGGGAAAAAATTAGAACAGGAATGAAGGCTCAAGCCAACAACAAGCTCATGAACAAAAGTATGATGAATCCTAAGTCCATTGTCATTATTGCAATAAATATGGGAACTATGCCAATGAATGTAGGGAAAAGAAAAATGACATGAATAATAGGCATAATGCTAATTTTAAAAAAGAAGAAAAGAACCAGAATAATGTGTTGTTAAAATGTAATATAGCACAAGATAGTTATGATGATGTATGGTTCTTAGACTCAGGTTGTAGTAACCACATGACTGGAAACATAGCAATATTTTCCAATCTTGATGAAAATTCTAAATCTGAAGTAACCACAAGAACTGATAGTAAGATCTTTGTCAAGGGAAAAGCCAGATTAAGTATCCTGACAAGAAATGGAGAGCGAAAGTTTGTGCCAGATGTATATTATGTACCTATCTTGGAATGTAATATTTTTAGCATTGTACAGCTCATTGACAAGGGCTACAATGTATTTTTCAAAGATGATGTGTGCACAATCATGGACATACCTCCAAGCAAGTATTTCATTGCAGAGATGCAGATGACAAGCAATAGGATGTTTCTTCTCAAGCTCAAAGAAAACTTGAATGAAAGAAGGAATGTAGCAACTGTAATACAAGAGGTATTTCAAGAGGAAGTGAAAGATGAAAACTGGTTATGGCACTTGATATTTGATCATCTCAATTTCGGAGGCATGAAATTGTTGAAAAAAAAGGGAATGGTAAAGGGATTACCATTGATTGGGAAACCAGACAGCCTTTGTGAAGGTTTCATCTTGGGAAAACAACACAGAAAAAGTTTTCCAGTAGGAAAGAGTATAAGGGAAAAGGCACCCTTAGAGATTTTCCACTCTTATTTGTGTGTACCAATGCAAACAACATTTTTAGCTGGCAACCAATATGTCTTGACATTCATAGATGATTACACCAGAAAGACTTGCGTGTATTTCTTGAAACAAAAGAGTGAAGTGTTTGAACAGTTTTGCCACTTCAAAGCTCATGTTGAGAAGCAGAGTTGGCACTTCATCAAAGTGCTAAGAACTGACAGAGGTGGAGAATACATCTCTAAAGAGTTCCTACGTTTCTGTAGGGAGAATGGCATACATAAGAAGTTTACCACAAGGTTCACACCTCAGCAAAACGGTGTTGTAGAAATGAAGAATAAGACCATCATGGACATGCTCAGAAGTATGTTGAAGGAAAAACATTTTCCAAATGACTATTGGGCTGAAGCTGCCAATTTTGCAGCGTATATCTTGAATAGATGCCCAACAAAAGTTGTCATGAACAGAATTCCGGAAGAATCGCGGAGCAACATAAAGTAGCATGTCACCCACATGAAAATTTTTGGATGTGTGGCTTATGCACATGTCCCGGATCAACTAAGAAAGAAATTAGACAGTAAGGGGGAGAAATGTATATTTGTTGGATACACTAATGATTCCAAGGCATACAAACTCTATAATCCATCCAACAAGAAAGTTATAATCAACAGAGATGTGCAGTTTATTGAAGAAGAATCTTGGGATGGAAGCTTAGGGAAAATGGTGAATGTGAAGACATGTGTGTCTCACGAAGAAGAAGAGAAAGGGACAACAGCAAATAATCCCTCCACGGTGGCTCCTCCTCCACCACCGCAAGCACAACAAGCCACACCACAAGCTAGAAATAGATCAGCCTTGAGAAATCAAGGAAGTGCTACTTCAAGCACACCAAAGGGAACAAAAACTACCTCGAGTTCAAGTGGAACTCCAAGTACACCAAGAAGACCGAGATTCATAAATATTAGTGAGATTTATGAACAAGGAGAGGTAAATGATAATGCTAGTCTGAACTCTTTATTTTCTTTGTATTGTCATGTTGATGACCGAATTCATTTTCAAGATACTGTAAAGGAATAAAAATGGATTGAAGCAATGAACGAAGAAATTGGTGCAATAGAAAAGAGTAATACATGGGAGTTAGTGGACCTCCGTAAAGGTAAAGAGGTCATTGGAGTAAAATGGGTATATAAGACCAAGAGAAATGCTGAAGGAAAAATTGAAAGGCAGAAAGCCAAACTTGTTGTAAAAGGCTACAAGCAACAACAAGGAAGAGATTATGAAGAAAATTTCGCACCGGTTGCAAGGATGGAAACTGTGAGAACAATGTTGTCCATAGGAGCTCAACATAAATGGAAGGTTTATCAAATGGATGCGAAATCTACATTCCTGAATGGAGTATTGAAAGAAGAGGTATATGTTGAACAACCTCCATGCTATGAAATTGAAGGCCAAGAGAACAAAGTATGCAAATTGAAGAAAGCTCTTTATGGGCTGAAGCAAGCACCAAGAGCATGGTACAGTAAGATAGATGCTTACCAGACTGAAAATGGATTTGAGAGATGTCATGGAGAACCCACACTCTACATAAAAGAAAATGATGGTAATCTTCTTATTGTTGTTTTATATGTAGATGATTTAATATTTACTGGAAATGACGTTTCTCTCATTTCTGATTTTAAATTAGTCATGAAGAGTGAATTTGAAATGACTGATTTGGGTTTTTTGAGATATTTTCTTAGAATAGAAGTAGAGCAAAATAAAATTGAGATTTTTATTTTCCAAGAAAAATATGTTGAAGATGTGTTGAAAAAATTCAACATGCAGAACAGCAAGGCAGTTGTAACTCTAACTGTCATGGGGTTAAAATTGAGTAAAGAAGACAACATAAAGGATTTTGATCCAAAGTTGTATAAGACCATAGTTGGTAGCCTCATGTATTGGACTACAACTAGGCCAGATATTATGCATGCTGTAAGTTTAATCTCCAGATTTATGGAAAGGTCCAAAGAGACTCATTGGCAGGCAACCAAGTGGATTCTAAGGTATGTGAATGGAACGAAAGGGTATGGTATTTTATACTCCCCATATGAAAGTTTTAAATTGACTGGTTATACTGACAGTGATTGGGCTGGAAGTGTAGATGATAGGAAAAGCACATCAGGATATGTGTTTCATTTGGGACCGGGAGTCGTTTCATTAGATTCCAAGAAGCAACCAATAGTTGCTTTATCAACAACATAGGTAGAATATGTGGCAGCAACAACAACATCATGCCAAGCAGTATGGATGAGAAGAATGCTCAGAGATTTATGTCATGAACAAGACAAAGGAAAAACAATTTACTGTGATAACAGCTCAGCGATAGCTTTATCAAAGAATTATGTCTTCCATAACAAAACATATTTATCCAAAATTTCATTTTATACATGAACTAGTTAATAATGGTGAGATTGTTTTGCAGCACTGTAGGACAAAGGAACAATTTGCTGATATATTGGCAAAGCCATTAATGCAGAAGAGTTTTAATTATTTAAGGAAATGCCTGGGTATGGAAGAAAACCCAGCAGTTTAAATTAAGGGGAGTGTTGGAATTTAATTCCAACTTCCTGCATAGAACAACAGGATGATGAAGTAAATGGTGATGGGATCAAAAGACAACAAAAAACAACAAATCTAACTCTACTGTGAATTTGGGAAAGGACAGCAATGATGGTGGAAATCTCTAGTCCAGAACTTCACGCTACTGCAAACTTATCAACAACACCCACCATCTTAAATTCTCTGCCAATCATATTCATTACACAACAACAGCATTCCGGGAGAGCATGCAACCTTGAACAACGAAGGGGAAGGCAACCCCTGGAGGAGGTGACGTCACTCATCTCTGGACCCACCCCTTTACCAACCAGAAGTAATTCTGAGAGGTAAAGGGAACTCACATGAATGGTCTCCCAGTAGCCCCAGAAAGCATGAAATGAATAAGGTTTCAAACCTTAGAATATAAATTTTAATGTTTTTCTAATTTACTGTTACTAACTTTTACGGCGGTAAAGTTATTTTAACTTTGGTTTTATTTTGATATATATATATATATATATATATATATATATATAATGTAATATGTCGTGAGAGCATTGTGAGTTGCTTTGTATTGTAATTTCTAGGCAGAAGGTAGAAAACAAAGACAGAGACAAGAGAGAAATTTTGCTCTGAGTGGAACAGTAAAAGAGTATTTTTGTGAATCTAGAACACAGTAGTTCTGAAAAATCCAATTTTGTAACAGTTTAGCTGTTTTATGAAATAGAATTTATATTTCATCTTTTTGTGTCTGCAATTTAATTTTATTTTTATCTCTGTATTGTGGAAGATGAATTATTTTTATTCCTCTGTGTGTTCGAAATTATCCATAAATTCCAATATATATATATATATATATATATATATATATATATATATATTCAACACCGTGAAAATCTTTTGGAACTTACTCATCAAACCTGTGGTTTACACATGTTAAAAAAGTAAAAACTAATATATAAATTGTAATGATAAAGCAATAATTACATAGATATTCAAAGAAAGGAAATTCAATAAATTGTATCATTGTCATCTATAAGTGGCAAATACTATATTCTTACCATGTATTAATTAAGGAATTTACCTATCCACTTTCTCATTCTTATGGTTGCGGGAAACATTCATTTAAAATCACGCGTATACTTCCCTCTCATACAGATATTGACACTTCCTATATATATATATATATATATATATATATATATATATATATGCCTATAAGATGCAAGTTAATTTTTTTTGACTTAGGGTTTCTGATCTTTCAGTAAGGCAGGATGGCACGTCATTCGTCCGCTTCAGCCATAGATGTCACATAAAGTCGTCAATGAAAAATTTGTTAGCGTTTCTTAATGCTGGATCTCCGAATATTAGAATTTCAGAGGAAGGAAATGAAACAACTTTGTCTCCTCGCTGGAGACGAACCGAGAAACATTATTCGCGGTATTCCACAGGATGTCACAGATATTGTGGCTTTGCTCGAACTATATGGAGAGGTGAAAGAAAGGAGTGTTTTTTACTGGTTTCAAAACACTCTCTCCGGCAAGAGACCTAAAGGAGAGAAAAATTCCATGCAGAAGTCATCTCAATATGATAAGGAAAGCACAGAGCTCTCTCTGCGGTCACTCTGCACACCTTCAACTCCTCGTAAACTCTTCTTTTATGTCTATATTTTTCAATAATTTTAACTATTTTCCTAATAAATTATTATTTTGGACCTTCTCTACTTTCAGGGAATAGTATTAGCATGGAATGCTCAGTAGATCAAACCCAGTTTTCACCAGACGTAAAAGGAAATGATTCACAATTTACGGTTTTAGGGATCATATGAATTGTGTATATTCATTTCATAAAGAAAAAACAGCTGATTTATTATCAAGATAACTCTTCTGTTGTTTTACATTGAGTCGGAACCTCAGGAAGAAGCATCCAGGATAGAGCGCGAACTGATTAACCTCATTATAAGACAACACTTCGAGCGTAAGAAGCCCAAACTACTCAACGAGAACTCCAACTCCTCTTCTTCCAATGGTAAGATACATCATTACTCCTCTTTTTAGTTTTATATGCCATTTAACGTTGCATGTTTGGCGTTGTCTGTGTTCAACCCCAACACTAGGCCGCAACATTATCTCCGAGACTTCAATGAATATAGTTACACTTTCAACTCAAGTAAGGAGATTCTCGATAACATTTCTCTGTGATTTGTATGTTAATAGGGAGATATTTTATCAAATGCATAACAGAGGAATCCAATTGCATTTTATATTTTTGTGGATTTCATTGAAGTTTTTGAAATTTTGATAGACATGGACAAAGTTTTTGTCTATTTAAAAGGAAATTGAGCATAATTCATTGCATTTTTCGAAATTTTGATGGATATGGATAGTTAACAATTTTAATATCCAGGAAATTACCAAAATATTAGTAAAATTGCAATTAAATAAACAGGCAAATAATGGACTTGGCTAGGTTGTTCTTTATTAGATTTCCAATATATTTAGGAATCTGCAATGAGCCTGTTAAATCAAATGTTTTCTAACCTTTTTCTTCTTCCCTTGTGAGATATTACATTTACATCCAAATTTCTTCGTTTTTATTCGCTTTTATTATTGATTTCGAACTAAAAGTTTTCAAAGCTTTTAGATATATTTTCAAAATTAATAACATTCTAATTTAAGTTACATTTTACTTTATGACCCGGTAGTCGAAATTTCAACAAAATATAAAAAGAGGAGAGAATTTCTCTAGTTATTCCCTCTGCAGCCTGAGGGAACCTCAGATCACCAACGGTGAAAAGAAAGGCAGACAGGTGGTGAGTGGTGAATAGCGCACTCTTTGTAAAGGAAAGTGGAAGGTGGTGAAGAGTCACATAATTAAAGTTATCTCATTTTTCCTTTGGTATGTGGCTATTCGGTGTTGCGAATTCTACATTAGATTCAGTATTATTTTAGTTTTCTGTTGTGTAACTTGGGAACTTTCTTTCAAAATCAAAGTCTACTTTTGGTTTTTTATTATCTTAGCTTTATGCAGTGTAACTACGGAATTCCTAGGGGAATCTAAGTTTCCCTTTCATTCTGTATTAAGTTAGATTTATGCTGTGCAACTGGGGAATTTCATCACGGAATCTATGTCTACTTTTTGTTCTCTATGCATCTCGATAATTGCTTGACAGAATCTGTCGACTTTTGATTTTGTATTAACTTGTATCTCTGAATTTCCTATGCAACTGGATAATTGCTTGATAGAATCTGTCGACTTTTGATTTTGTATTAACTTGTATCTCTGAATTTCCTGGTGCAAAGTTGATTGAGTAATTATTTTAAATCTAACAATGTGTCCATATGAATGATAAGAGGACGGGTGGATTTAGGAGATTATTATGTATGATAAGAGGACGGGTGGATTTGCGAAGTGGTGAGTTTTTTTTTTTTTTACTAAATTTATGAGTCTTTTTGGGTTAAATTGATAAGTATTTTTTTGCGCTAAATTCATATGTTTTTTTTTAACATGTTGTTTTTAAAATATGATTAAGGTTAAAATAAATATTAAATTTTTTTGTTTATCAAGTTGTTTGTAATCCTTTATACTTTCATACATGATTTCTGGCCTCAGAATATTCATCCAACACATAGCACAAAACTCGAAAAAATTAATAATAATTTTATGTTATTAATATATAATAAAGATTATATTATTAATTTTTGATATCTTTCTTATTCAATTGAGTGGAATTAGTTAAAATATTTTAAAATAGAATAAATGTTTTTGAATTCTTTTATGTGTTATTGTAAAAGCTATTAGGGGTGAGATTAAGGTTATGTGTCTCTTGAAGTAGCTAAATGTAACCCAGATGTTAAATGCAATAGAAAATTGGTTTATTGCTTTCAATATTTACAAAAAAATATTTTTTTTGTTTCAAAATAACACTTTAAAACATACTATCCTATGCATTCTACATATTTTCCTTTTTGTCTGGGTTATATTTTCAGTGAGTTTTATCTTAGATGAAGTTTATCATATTTGTAATGAGTTTTATCTAAAAAAAAACATTAAAAATTATTGGAATAACACAATTAAGGACAACAACCAAAAATAGTTATTTTACTAAAAATTCTATTCCTAATTTTAATAAAAACAAAAAATTAAACAATCACTTATCATTTTCCAAAAAAAAAAAACATATTTCTCATAGTCAATTAAAATACATTAAGAATAAACTAACATATTAATTTAATAATACATAAAAATTATAAATTATTAACAAAACTTTAAAAAAATGTAGAACATTAACTCTTTCTGGTTCAAATTTACATAAAACATTGGCAAAAACTTGTTATTATAGATGAATATATTAAAATATCTCTCATAATAATTTAACTATCATAATGAAAATATTATTTGTTATTATTATTTTTTTATAATAATATTTCAAGATCCATTTCTATGTGTGACTATCCAATACTTGGGTCCGTTTCTCTTTCTTGCTTAATTTCAATTTTAATAAATTTTGATTAATAATTATCATTTAAAATCGAGATGTAGTCTTACTAGATTTTCTTTTTGTTTCTTTTCTAGATAGTCTTGCTAGTTTTCATGCTTAGACTTTAGTTTCTAGTTGCTAAATGATCATTCATTTGGGAATAGTTCAATCCCTTTTTGGATCCATTTTTTAATTGTTAATACAAGAGTTGTCATTTTGAAGTTACTCACTTTTAAGTTAGCATTGATTGATTTTTTATATGATTTTTATAGTTTTTTAGTGGTACTAAATATTTTAATTAAATAATATAAGGGATATTATATTAAGGGGAATATGCAGCCATTGTAAAAGATAGTAGCATTGACGTAATGATGTGTTCCAAGGTTATACTAAGAAACAACACTCATAATTATATTGTTGGCTACTCACAAACTTAAACAACAAAACTATGGACCTCAAAACTATGTAAGGAAAGAGTCCTAAACTATGCCATCGAAAAACACAAGGCCATGTAACAACACTAGGGCATAAATATAAGCCATAATCAAAGATAACAACAAGATATGAATGCAACATCCAAGAGATCCATCACACTTGTTCTTCACTGCAAAAATTCAAAGCCGCCACTTGAAGACGATTCCATCGTGAATCCTTAAACCTTTAATTTTTTCCAGAAACAACAAGGGATATAGAGAATTATCCAAGTCCTACCTCATAAACCATATAATTGACCGCACTAGCCCCAAGCTTGTAACATGTATCAAAAAGGATTTCACAACCTAAAAATTGTCATCCCAAAGTAACAATACCAAGAGTTGAAACCAATATAACCATGACAAAAACATAAGTGACTCAAACATCTAAACCAAAAATAAAGACTTCAAAGATGTTGAAAATGCAACAAGAAAATCTCAATTTCGATTTTTCCCTAATAAAATTGAGGAAATTAAAAATTCCACATCAGTAGAAAACTTGGATGAGCTAACTAAAGTGACATGGATCCTATCACACACTTAAGAACACTGAATTTGAGTTAATGAGAACAAGTTGAACTTACCTCAATTTTTTCATAAAAAATAGGAGTCTAGCTTATTTAATTCGAGTTAGGGGCATGAATTTAAATATGTGCATTGGGTGCCTAAATTTTAGGAGCTTAAGTTGAGTTAATTTCATTTGTATCAATTTAATTAGTTAAATTGAGCTATGTTCAGTTAAACTAGTTTCAATTGCAGGAGAAACTAGTGGAAGGTTAAGTTGTGAAATGTACATCAAATCACACTCAACGATCATCTAGATAAATAATCAATCAACCTAATTTAACTCATGGATGCAAAGAATTTGAGTTATCCAGTTGATATGGAGATTCCAAGTATAATATCAGTTGTAGCATATTCCAATGCGTATAGATGGTGTATGAAGTCATAGGAATGAGCTAAAGGAATTTTGGAGTCCAAATGAGAGAATTTTATTTTTAATAGGGGATAATTCCTCAAGGCACAATATAAGCAATTGGGAGCTTGAAGGCTTAAAACACTATCGAAGTATTGGATAGCTTCAATCAGTCATATAAAGGATTGAATGGAGAGTTGCAGGATGTGCTCAAGCTTCAACAAGCATATTGTATTCATCTAAATTCTTTGATTAGGGGAATACAGATAGTAAGGGGTTTTTGAGCAGTTCCTTTCCCCTAGATAAATCTCGTGCATATGTCATTTTTCATTTTGCATTTTCATTGTTTTTTTTCTCGATCTGGAATTTCCTTCCACACATGAATACAGTAGATTCTAGTCTTGTGATTTATTAAATTTCATGAATATTTTAGAATTGACACATTAATTTCTACAAAAGATGGACACAATCATTAATCGGAAGAGATAACTATGAAATTTGAAGGATTTTAAACATGAGGTTCAATGGTTCCTTCAAGAGGATCAGTGTGATCCCATGAGGCTATGTATTACACCACAAAAATCTCCATCCTACTTAGACGAGAACCAATATTGTCAAGGAAATGATTTAGAGTCCTTAGAAGGTTATTAATGTTATCCTATCCCATGAAGAATTTGTAATTATCCATTGGTTTTTCTCTTAGGCCATGTGAAAAGGAGTTTCTACTTGCTGATAAACCAAGAGATAGTGAAAAAAATGCAACCTCCATTTCCTAAACTTTCCAAGGTCTAAAATACATTTGAGACACTTGACTAGAATTTTATAATGAGAGAGGTAAGGGCATTCCCCAATCTCCTATGATTCTAGTTGACAAATTTCCCTTCAAATTTCTGGAGGGGCTGAGTCAAAATAGGATGTAACATATTCCACAGTGAAGAGCCTATGATGATGAGGGCCAACATTGCCATATCCTCATCTTTGACTAACATCTCCCTAACAACAAGGAATGGTATGTGGTAGGAGATATTAGTTCCAATAACCCGAAAGAGAACCATTGTTGACAAAAAACACTAAGTTGTAGCACACTGGACATTTTTTGGAAACCAAGAAAAATAATTCTTCTCCCCAATGCCACTCATATAGGATGACCTAAAACGAGAAGGAGAATTCATGACACAATAATCTAATAGCCCTTTTAATACGTAGAGAACCCCACTCAATTTGTACAACACTAAGATTCCATAGTCTCAAACAACCCACTACAACATTCTCATAATGTATGAAAAAGAAAGCCGATGTCACAATGTTCCAAAATGTAATTAAACAGAGATAATTCATAATTTTGAGTACAAAAACTAAATTTTTCGGAGCAAGAGCTAACCTAGACTTGTAGAAGAGGGACCAACATAGTACTTGAAATATGTTTTTCACCTTTAAGAAATAAAAACCTCATACTATTACCAAATCAAGAATTTATCTTGCTACCAACAACTAGATACAATTAATGGGCAATAAAATGAGATATTTGTAGAGTCACCATCTTGGAGGGGAAAGTCGGAAAAAACAACCACAAGTTCAATGACTGGCCTTGCTATGTAGTCTGCAAGGATAAGACAAATAACATTGGTTCAATAAAATTATCAATATAAATAATCCTCTTGGAAATGATTAGTTTATGTCATGAGAGTGAAAAGTGTTACAAGTGGAAATTAGATAAAGTACAATCTCTCCTAATCCCACAAAAATTTCTTCATCAACAAGAAAAGGGTAGCAAGATATGCAATTGTAATGATAAAACACATGACAATCATTCCCAATCCCACATAACTCACTTCACCAACAAACCAATGACAGTACGGTGTGCATGTCGCCTCACCTCCATTGTACTCTAACACAAACCTCTACCACCCTAATTATGTTATGCCCATGCATTTAGAATGAGAAAATGCAATGTTATCCACTCAATCCCGGTACCATTTCATGCCACAGGATGTCCAAAACAGAACAAGTGGGAGATTGTTACAATGTTCGTTATAAATTCCCAATGGATTTTACACCGCCATCAGGGAGATGATTCGTTATATCTATGTACACTGATATAATTATTTTCTATTTACATGCAAATGGATATGTACCTATTCTGGTTCACACCATCCTTTACCATGGTAAGTCTATAACACATGTACTCGAAACCACTTAAGTTTTTTTTTGTAAGCTTCAAAATTATAATAATTTGTGAGAATGAAACATATTTTACATCCATAAAATCGATGAAAAATAAGTTATTTACTCCGAAAAATAATATATGAATGACCATGTTCATACCATTTTCTAATCATACTCCTAACACCATTGACATTGTAAATAAAAATTATATATAGAGTGAGAGAATGTCTCTTGCTACCAAAAAGTGGGAGTCATGAGGGTATTTGTGTGGAAGAGGAATTTCCCATAGGGGGAGGTCTATATGGGGAGGTCATTTTTCTTTCAAAATTAAGGCCTCAATTTTTCCAGGAGAATTATGCTCGAGAGAAATTCCCTATGTTCATCTTGGATGTCACCAATTCAAAGAGATATTTCATGCTTATCTTCATTATTTCCCAATGGGTCCTTTTTTAATAGTGTTTGGTATATCCCAATGTATTTTAGGTATACAATAAAATTGGATTTGTTTCCCTAGTATGCACAATGGCAAGAAACCCCTCTATAACTAAGGCAAGAATATCATAATATATGAAAACCCAACCAATTTTTTCCTTATTAGTGGCATGGTCAAGTTCCACTTATATGTTTTTAGTGTCTATGCATGGTAGTGTTTGGAAACTACATGGGCACATTACGTTCCATGCACACTACCCTCATTTTCACTAGAGGGGCCCCTCTAGCTCCATGCATAATCTTGGGGAGTGATTGATGGTAGTAGAGAAAATTATTCACTATATATAGACGCTTTTTATCACATTGGATAAATGAGAACAAAGACAACCAAAAAATAAAAAATCCACTGAGGGAAGAATTTTAAGTGACAACTAATGTGTTTGGGAGAGTGTGAAACAAAAAAAACTCGAGGTGGAGGCAGATACTGGAGAAAGTGTGGGGCTCGAGTGATGAGAAAATATATCTACTAACCGAGAGAATATGATACCAGACAAAAGGTCTCCAGATAGACCGTATAAATAACTATAGGGAGTAACTAGTTGCTTGAAATGAATATATCAAAAATGATAGCTAAAGCCATTCATTGGGTAAGAAATTGATATTGTGAAGGTTAAAATTGTTCAGGCTAGAATACCCAAAAATAAAAGTAGTTGTCACTCTACACTCCCTACTTCTTTTCCTATCAACTTGACATATGAAATATAGTTGCAATAATTTTTAATTTTCAAGGTCACCCATTAAAAGAGAGCATGTAAGATTTCTTATAAAAAATTGAATGTAATTAGAGGTTGGAAAAATAATCCTGGTAGTCATTAAAACAAGGGAAGCCTAGTTAAAGGGACTCACCCCTACCCACTTTATGAGATAAGAAAAAAGGAATAAAGAGTGGTAAATATTTGTGGAAAAAATTATAACTTTGGTCATGAACAGAAAACATAATATGACAACATAAGAACAAAATTAGAATGCATCTTGGCTTATATGGAAACCTTGCTCCCTTTGAGAAGCGTTGGAAGCTCAAGTAGGAAATGCTTTTAATGTGGCATCATTATTTTTAATGTGAGGATATTTCCATTTGCCCGTCTTTACAATTGTAGGACGAAATTTTTATTTCCTCCTCCATTGCATCGGATGATGATTGTTGTGTCTCCATCTCATCTCTTAGTTAATATTTTATTGACTCTGGACCCTCAACATGATTGATAAATAGAATTTCCTTCTCCATAAGTTACCAACTTTCTATTTTATAATTTGAGAAGAGGATATCCTTCTAGTGGGGAGAGAGAGATAGTATGACTTGTTGTCCCACAATTTTTTGTTGGATGATTTTTTCTTTTATCACTAGCTCTTATGATACGACAGGGGATGATTATCAAAATATTCTTTGCCATATTATCAAACAGATGTAGGGCTTTATTTTGTAATTGGTTCTCTCTTTTTCTATTATAGTCCTTTTAATCATCTCATTTAACACTAAAATAACCAAAATAGAACCATTTTTGTCTACAATATTAGAGAATCCTTGCCTTGTAGAAATATATAAACCATATGAGGGGGTATGAAATTTTGTGGCATTAATAGAAGCATGACCTAAAAAATTTGCAAGGATAAAGAATGGGCATCCAACATGGTCTATGAATAGTCCTTAAAGTTAACATCCCTTGCATTATTTTAGGAAGCTTCATGGAAGGTGATATTTAGAAATTTGAAGGGAGGGGAAGACCATTAATTAGGAAAATAAGGAATGGGAGAGGAGGTGTAATTTCCCCAACCCATTGTCGGATATACCTATAATATCCCTAGCCCATTAAAAACTATACCTGTAACATCTAAGGCCCATTATTGTATCTACCTATAACATTCTCAACCCACTTCCAAGTCATTTCATCTGTCTTCCAGGTATATCCACACCCAATGGCCCTTTTTAAATTGGGTTATTAATGGATTTTCCTTTATCTATTACTTGAGTGATGCCTCTAGCCATCAATAAAGGCATATGTTTTTGCTTGTTATTTTTTTACCTTGTAACTTGGGTATTTTATTTTTTTATTACATTTCCTGCATGGCAATATCGATGTATAAATGGACCCTAATGAAAATTCTTATATACAGGATTATAACTTCTTATATATTTAATTTTTACACAAAATAATTCATAGTTCACAAAAAAAAATAGAATTATTATGTAACACAAAAATGATAAAAAATTAATTGTAGCATAATTGATTAAACTTTAATATAATAACTTATCTCACAAATGATCAACTAGTTGTATAAATTTCATTTTCAAACCAACAAGTTATATACCTTTGATGTTCCTCCTATTCATAGACCATTTTATTCATTCCGTCTCAACAATGTGTCACCCCTAGTTGGGGCTTCTACTCCATTATGTAACAACTAACTCCAATATATATACTTATGAAATACAATTAGCTAGCCAAGTTACCAAACCTTAAGTACCTATACCCTAGAGATTGAGATCCCCCATTATCCTACACCTAAGTAGGGCACACCCTTCTCTACACTTCCTCTTCCCAGAGCTATGACACTACCTCTAGGTCATATTACCTACTTAAACAAGGATGTTCGTAGAGTCTTGTAGCTATAAGAGATCCTAATTCCTTCTAAGAGTCTCCAAGTTTCATCCAAGCCTTCATATAAAACCTTATCAATATACAACCTACACAATCACATCCCCCATGAGGACACACCCAAGTGGTGCACTCTCTTCTTGTCACCCAAAATCCCTCATGTTGTGGCACCAACAATAGGGTGTTTGACTTGGATATATAGGGTTTTTTTTAGTTCCAATGCTCTAGGAGTTCCTACTGCCATCGTAGGCAGCCAACTCTAACAGATTAAATCATATGACCAACCTCTTTCTATTTATGTACATGTATTATATCTTTGCACTGGGAATTTTATAAAACATGTGCAAATTGTTTCTACAACCCAGTATGGGAGGTATGTATAGGTGTTATGTGTATTGTAAGAAATATTATATGTCAACATTTTTTAAGGTCAACTTAATATGTTGAATTTGTATTAATACGTTGAACTTATAAGCCATAAAGGGTATTAATATTAAAAATATAGAACATTGAATTCAAAAACATAAATTTTTTTATGTATTAAATCAATAAAATTAATATAGAAACTCGAATATTGTGAAAAAACAAAAAAAAAAACTCATACTAGGGAAAAAGTCAACAAATGAAATTCCATTTCAATAAAATTTATTCCCACATATACCTTATTGCAATTGAATAACTTGGATAACTTAAATTAATTTATTAATAATATTTTGTGATAACTATACAAACTTCATTTCATGGTCACCTCCTCCATATATTGAATTTTTTACTACATTAAATCAATAAAATAAATATTTTAACTTCAACATGGTGAAAAATTGGAAAAAGTCACGACTAAGATGGAAAAATGTCAAAAAATAATTTTTTTTTTTCAATGAAAATTTTTTCTATGCCTATTTCATATCAATTCAATGACAACAAAAAATTAAACTAAGCTATTAATAATGATTTTTTGATAACTCTAGAAGCCTTGTTTCATGGTCACCTCGTCCATAAATAAACTAACCCTTTAGTTACTTTCCTATAGTGTTTTTCAATGCTTGCATTTCAAAAGAAACAATAGAACTAGTTAGAGCCCAATAGTAAACTAGTGTTCCAGCTTCATCTCAGTCATTCTATTTGGTAAGAACCCTAAATCTACAATCCATGAAGGTCAGTAAGGACTCTAAATATATGTTCGATAGTTTTTTAATCAACTCTTGTTTTTTCTGATCCTGTAAACCAAGTGTAATAAAAGTTGAATTATAAGACAAAATATTTAATATATACCTGTGGATAATTGGTTATTGATATTTATATAGTTCATAAATTTTAACTATATTAATTTTAGTGGTAAGTTTTAGATTTATGTCATTTGTTTCGTAGATAAATAATTGAGATTTTCTATAGGTTAGTTCTAAAGTTACACATGTTTAAAAATTAGTGATAATAAATTATAAAAAGAATCTGAAATTTATGACTTACTCCATAAGGTTGGTGGAGTTTGAATTTTTTTTACTATCGCAAATTGGTATTTCATTGAAATAATATGGTTCATGGATCTGATTTTTCCAAGCACTTAATAATGCCACTAGGATGCTATATTAAATTACAATTAATTATTTAGAGATCTTTTATTAGAGTAATACTAATAAACCAACCTAGATCCATCTTAACTATATATCTACAAAGCACAAAGAGGCATCAAATCGCTTAGGAGATCCAAGTTTAAGATAGTTATAGGTTGGTTTTATTAAATCATGTGCCTTCCTTTTTATATCCATGGAGTCTTAGCCTCCCATACTCTTTTTGTCTAACTCACCTTACAACTATAATGTGTTTATTAACATCCATGAAATAACACAAGGACACCAGCCCTGAAACATAATAATACACAAGTGCACATGCGTATTAGCCACAAAAGAAAATATTGACTCACCATCGTAGTTAATGTCTCAGATCAGATTTCAATTTGTAGAAAAAGGTGTAAATTCAGTTCAAGAGTTTTCAGTCACAACATATGCATGTTAAGGATTGGCCCAATGGATCATGCTATTAGTTGATGGTGTTCTTGACATCTCACAAGGATATGTCATCCCCATGTGAAGTTGCTGTTAGTGTCCTATAAATATAGGATTCATAATTTTTGAATTGACTTTGATAGTCTTAGAAAAGGAATGGAACCCAAAAACAAAAAGAGATGAAAATAGATCATGAAAGTGTTGGAAGTTTAAATGCCACCACTTTAGTTTACTTTTGCAAATAAGATTATGTGTTGCTTGTCCTAAATGCCACAATCCATGAGGGTCAAAAAACTTAAACTTGACCTCTCATGCTTTAAATTTCATGTTTTAGATGGAGAATAAAGATGTGTCAAACAATTTAAACTTGAAAATTTAGTAGATAGTTAGAGAACCAATGAGGAGCTCAACAGTTTAATCTGAGCCCTTAAATGAAATAAGGTTAGACTTAGATAGTTTTTATGCTTTGGAAAGAAAATTGATTTTGTGTTGCAAGGTTAAATGCACCCATGAAAATGAAGCAAAAAATGTTAGAAATAAAGATGGGTAGGTAGAAAGCTGTTGTGCAAGCCTGTAATAAAGCATCATCAGGAAAAATTACTAATTTCCCCTCCCCCACAATTATTTAGCATTCTAAACTATCAGTTAAGAAGGTTCAGAGCATTTCTCTAACTTTTGTTGGGAGCAGACCCAAGGCTTGATGAATGATTGTTTAAAAATATTGAATTCCTACACAAAACACATATTCATCAAAATTTATCTTTCATTCATAATCATAATCCCTTTTTCCTAAGTAAAAACCCATTTTTACTTAGTAAAAGTAAAAGCCTAGATAACTAATTTCATCTCCTTTCAAAATCATTAAAAAACCCATAAAAAAGCATTTATCCTAAGTTAAAGTTGGAGAAAAACAAACAAAGACAAGCTATGCTTTATTTGCACTTTACTTAGAGTCAAAAATATATTTTTATTCATTATAGACATTATCGCTCTTTCGTATTAATTTCTAATTTATTTATTAACTCCCTAAACTATTCTCTCTCGTATAGTATTAAATCCCTTTTATTTTAAATAAACCCATAAAACCCTCTATTTTATTGTTTAAACCAATGTTATAATAACCCATGTGAAAAAATGAAACCTCGCCCTTTTTTCGATTGGTTAAAACCTATCAATTAAACAATACCCCGCCCCCTATAGTTTTAAAACAAATATCAAATTTTTGAAAAACTATATAATAAATACCCACGCATATGTATGATTGAAACATTATGTAAATATTTTAATTTGACATATAAACCTTAAACTCCCACCCATAATATAGACCTAAGGTTTTAAACTTTATTAAAGATTTATTCATTAAGGTTTAAAACTTATCCCTGTCACGTTAATAAACCCTGGCCCCACTCCATCCTGATGCAACTTTCATAAGAGATCTAGGTCGTTCGCAATCTAACCCCATGATCCAACGGCGGAAGACCTATATCGCAAATAAAATTGCGTGAAATTCCCCATCTCAATTCCATGCGAAATGGGTGTTATTCAAACTTTCTAGCTCCTCCATGTGGTTCATTATTATTGGGTCGTGTTCGTTTCATCCAAAACTTCTTACCACCGAGGTGGCACGCAATAAGCACCCGTAGTTTTATACCCTTTGAGCCCAAAAACTGCCCATGGCTTGACTTGACCACCATTTATTGCAGGCCTAATTCAACCCTAATTTTCCCAATAAACCCTAAAATAAAACCATTTTATCCCTTTGTTGCACTCATCAAGTATATCTTCCATTCAGAGTCAAAGAACGAAGCATTTTATACTATTTTCATACCCAGAACCAGTGAAAATCCTACCCCTTACCATTGCAGATTTCCAAGAAGATCTATAAAGCTCTCAAAAACCAGAAAGATACAATAGAATATGTTTAAAAGCCGCAGAGATATCCTCAAGGCTCTGTACCTGCATATAATAGGTACTTCTATGGAATTTAAGCCTACTATCAGCTTTAAAAATACCTTGATAAAGAAAAATCCATTTAGTGTTTAAATTATCGAAAAGAAACCTGTCAAAAGATTCAAGAAACAGACTAAACCCTATAAAAATTTATGAAAAAACCTTGTTCTGTGCTGCACACTATTTTGAATAAAAAATATGAGTTTATTTATTTTTTTTACACTATTTAAAACTCTAAATTGAGCCCAGAAATCCTCTGAAGGTAGCCAAACCATATGTTCCTAATTTCAAAAGATTCTTAGCCCTGTTATCCATTTAAAAAACTCAAGAAATCCATGTTTCTTGTTTTCTAACCAGTAAAAGTCTGTAACTCAGTTGAAGATTGAAATTGAAGGAAAAATCCAAGAAAAGAATCATATTCTCTCTGTTTCAATACAAGAACCATTATCAAAGTCAAAAAATAATTATGTAAACTTTTTAATGTTACAGAAGTGGCCAAAATACCTAAAAGCAAGAGTTCCTAAGATCTGAAGGTCAAAGTTATGAGAAAACCCCTGTTGTGGCCAAAACTCCTTTCACTATATTCCCTTTTCCCTAAAGTCATTATTATACTTCCTTCAGAGAATGGTTTTATTAACAAATTGTTTGATTTTTGCAGATTATTATCAGAATATGAAATTGGGTCAATAGTTTCAATACTAGCTGGAAAAATTGTTTTCTCCAAATTCCCAGATTTTAATTCAAAAAATTCATTGAACAAATAGTTTGTATACAAAGAAGGAATTAAATCAAAGTCAGAGAGAGGTCAGAGAGTAATGAAATTTCATAGTGAATGGTAAAAGTGAAGTAAGAATTCACAGTGACAACGAAAACAGAATAGTGAAAGAGCATGAGAGTTAAAGTGTATCAGATGAAAGTCAAAGTGAAAGTCAAATCAGAAGAAACAAAGCAGTCAAGGTAAAATAGTAAAAGTAAACATGGAGGCAGTAATGGTTAAATAGAGATGAAAATATATTAGATTAAAAATCTTTCGGGAAATCACATGAGAATTTTAGGACCGACGCGTTTCGAACTACCAACTGTAGTTCATCATCAGGATAATGAAGAATGGCTGATCAGACACACCTATTTATACCATGAGGAGAGAAGCAACGGTCAAATCCAAGAACGGTTAAAATCAAAATTAACTGGTCAAAAATATAAATAGAAATAAAAACAGAAAACATAACAAACCCACCCTTAAAAATACTAGTCAAAACTAAAAATAATATAAAACCAAAACCAAAAACTAAAATGACCCCAAAATATAAATAAATAAATAGATAAAAATAAAATAAAAACACAAATCCAATAAAAGTCAAAGTCCTCATAAACGAAATTAATCTATAAAACAATAACGTTCAATTAGGATAAAAATAAATAAATAATTAATTAAATTAAATGAATTAAATTAAATATAAAAGAATAAATAGTAAATAATCTACAATAAGTAAGCTAATAAATAAAATACGACAAATACATAACCAACAAAAAAAAATAATTAAATTGAATTGAATTAAATTATATATAAAATAAAATAAATAAATAAATAAAAATTACCAAAAATAAATTAATAAATAAAATCCTAATAAATACATAAAATTAGAAATAAAATTTTTGAGTTAAAAATAAAATAAAATAAAATAAAATAAAAATAAATAAATAAATAAAAATAAAAATAAATAAATTAATTAATTAAAAAATAAAAAAGATAAATAAAAAATAAATAAATAAATAAAATAAATAAATAAATAAAATAAATAAATAAATAAATAAAAAATAAATAAAAATAAATAAATAAAATAAATAAATAAAAATAAAAATAAAAATAAATAAAAAATAAAAATAAAAATAAAAATAAAAATAAAATAAAATAAAAATAAAAATAAAAATAAATAAATAAATACAAATAATAATAATATTAATAATAATAATAAATAAATAAAAATAATAAATAATAAAAATTATATATATATATATATATATAATATTTAAAAAAAAAATTAAGGAAATAACCAAAAATTAATAAAGAAAAACATTAATAAAATCAAAACTAGAACAAGAATAATAAATTATAAATATCAAATCATATACTAATAATAATAGGATAAAAATAAAAATAAAAAGACCTTTACAAGGAGTGAAGAGATGGAATCCAGCACCTGCTAACTTTCCATCCATCATCCCTATTCAACGTACAAGGCCTCTTCTCAATCTCTAACGCCTCCCTAAATTTTCGGTGATGGAAATGATCCACCCTAGCAAGGACTCTAGCGTCTTCCAAACAAATATGATGCTTCGTCTTCTCCATATGTTCCGCTAGCGCTGAGGACTTGGTTCTACCAAGTCTAATATCCGCAGAATGCTCCTGGATCCTCTTATTAATCGATCGACCAGTTTCACCAATGGAGGGAGTCCCACAAGAGCACGGGATCAAATAAACACCTTTCATGCTTTTAGGGTCCAACTTGTCCTTAACCGATTTAAGGGAGCTCCAAATGGTGTTTAAAGGTTTAAAATAAGACAAGATCTTATGCTTCCTTAAAATTCGAGTGATCTTGTCAGTAGTACCTTGAATAAAAGGTAAATGAACTTTACCAATAACATCATCCATCTAAATTTTCTGCCTAGGACCTTTGCTCGCCTTCATGAAAGCCTTCAAACCCTGACTCCTACTATACCCATTTTCTTCGAAGACCTTAAGGAGATGGGCCTTTTCCTCATCTAAATGATCATCATCAGAAATTCTAAGAGCTCTCGTAGCTAAAGTGTTTAGGACTCCAATTTTCTGAGCAGGAAAATGATGAGAACCAGAGTGAAGATACTGCTCAGTGTGCGTCTTTTTCCGAAAAACACGATGCGAGAAAGAGCCATTATTATTTCTAGAGATGAGAACATCAAGGAAAGGAAGGCTCCCTTCATTCTCCGTTTCCATAGTGAACTTAATGGAATCAGATTGATTATTCAAGTGCTGATGAAACGCCTTTAATTCTTGCTGTCCATGAGACCAATTGATGAAAGTATCATCCACAAACCGCTTCCAAACCTTGGGTTTTAAGGGAGCAGACGCTAAAGCTCTAGATTCAAAATCTTCCATAAAAAGGTTGGCCACTACTGGTGAGAGCGGGGAACCCATGGTGACACCACAGGTTTGCTCATAAAACTCTCCTTCAAAACTAAAAAAGGTAGAAGTGAGGCAAATTTCCACCAAATTAGCAGTATCAGGATCAGTGATGCGCCTGATAACTTCTACTGCCTCCATGATAGGAATGTTCGTGTAGAGAGAAACAACATCAAAACTAACCATAGAGTCATTAGGTTCGCAAACCCAGCTTTTTAACTCATGAACAAAAGAAGCAGAATCTTTCACGAAAGAATCTGTTTGACCAACCAGAGGCTTAAGCTTACGGGCTAAATACTTAGCAAGGAGATAAGTGGGCCCACCAATAGTATTAACAATGGGTCTGATAGGAACACCCTCTTTATGAATCTTGGGGAGCCCATAAATCCTAGGGGTGATAGGATTATTTTCAATAAGCTTTGAGCTCATGGAACCCACAGTGCAACTAGATTTAATAGCATTGGCCACAATCTTCGAGACTTTATTAATCGGGTTCTTAGAAAGCTTCTTATAACTCCCACTATTACAGAGATGGTCAAGCATCTTAGCTTTATAATCTTCCTTATTCAAGATTACAGAAGCGCCACCCTTATCAGCCTTGAGGACAACAATATCAGGGTTTTGATTAAGGGCTTTAAGAGCCATAAATTCAGCTTTGCTAACATTGCTCCTCGGAGGCTTAGCTTTCCTAAGAGCCACAGCACAATCCTGCCTAATGACATCTTACAAGCTTTCTGATAAACCTTTAATACCATATTCTATACTACAAATAATATCATCACGAGGAATTTTTCTAGGAGCAAGAGCGAAATTAAGGCCCTTACCTAATAAAGAAAAAACCGAGGAATCAAAAGAGAATCTAGAGAGATTAATAACTTTTTTATTATATTTATGACTATAATTATTATTTTTATTGTTATTACTACTAAAGATATTATTAATATTATTATTACTAATATTAATATTATTGTTATAATTATTCTTACCAATATTATTATTATTATTACTATCACTAATGCTATTATTCTTACAAGTATTGTTAACTTTATTAATAATAATATTATTATCTTTGTTAATCACCCTATTAATATTAATATTATTATAGTTATTAATGTTATTATATTTGCTAATATTAATATGAATATTAAAAATATCATTATTGTTTATATCATCAATATAATTAGAATTAGTATTATTCTTATTATCTCTATCTATATCAATTGGAATATCGTTATTGTTAATTTTATTATTTATATTGCGATTATCAATGGTGTTAATATTGTTATTAAAAGGAATACAACTATTAATATTCTTATCAAGGGTACTATTTTTAGTAAGAGGACTAATATCTGCGCTAGGGTTCGATGTATCACTATTACCAAACCTACCAACGTCATTAAAGGTTTTACCAATACTCAAAAATGAAGAAGGACCAAACCTGTTCGTGCTGCCAAAAGAGGACCACGGCAATGAGACGCTGTCATCTTGAGATCCTTCGGTTTTGATCGCGGAGGAACCATCTGCAGTGGGGCTTAAAGCTCTCAATGAGTCTAAATTTGCGTTGTTCTCCAAAGATTTATGCCGCTGAGAAGAAAAGCTGCAACCGATTCCATTGAAAAGCGCAGAGACACCGTTATTACAAGAGCACTCAACCCCGGAGGAACCATCTGCGGTGTGGTTCAAGGATTTACCAGAAATTGCGTTGAGAACCACAGTTTTTGAACTTTGCGAGGGATAACAGCAGCTAGATTCATCCATTCCATAACCAGGTTGCACCATTGTTACAGGAGAAACACCGTCATTCGAACAACCCGCTCCTCCAATCTGGGATTGAAAGATCTCAACCTCAGAACCAGAATGGGTTCCCCGCTCTCGCCAGTAGTGGCCAATCTATTTATGGAAGATTTTGAATCGAGAGCTTTACCGTCTGCTCCCTTAAAACCCAAGGTTTGGAAGCGGTTTGTAGATGATACTTTCATCAATCGGTCTCATGGACAGAAAGAATTGAAGGCATTTCATCATCACTTGAATAATCAATCGGATTCCATTAAGTTCACTATGGAATTGGAGAATGAGGGGAGCCTTCCTTTCCTTGATGTTCTCATCTCTAGAAATAATAATGGCTCTTTCTCGCATCATGTTTTTCGGAAAAAGACGCACACGAAGCAGTATCTTCACTCTGATTCTCATCATTTTCCTGCTCAGAAAATTGGAGTCCTAAACTACAATTCTGAGAATAAAATTTCTGATGATGATCATTTAAGATATGAGGAAGACTACATCTCCATCTTCGAAAAAAATAGATAATAGGAGTCAGGGGTTGAAGGCTTTCATGAAGGCGAGCAAAGGTCCTAGGCAGAAATTGTTGATGGAGGATGTTATTGGTAAAGTTCACTTACCTTTTATTCAAGGTACTACTGACAAGATCGCTCGGATTTTAAGGAAGCATAAGATCTCGTCTTCTTTTAAACCTTTAAACTTGCCATTCGAGCTCCTTAAATCGATTGGGGCAAGTTGAGTTTTTAAAAAAGCAGTGTTTATTTAGTCAAATATCTGGCGGTTTCCACGTAGTGGCAGAGCCATCCCGATGAATAAGGAGATCAAAACATTCTGCGGATATTAGACTGAGTAGAAGAACAGTCCTACCGACCTTAAGCGGGAACAATACGAGAGAGCCAGTACGCATCATATTTGACATGGGAGAACGCTAAGAAATCCCTTGCTTAAAGTGAGTCATTTCCATCCTTGGAAATTTAGAGAGGGCGAGATTTGAGAAAAAGAAAGGCATATGCGTTGAATAGGGATGATGGATGGAAGGTTAGCAGGTGCTGGATTCCATCTCTTGACTCCTTGTAAAGATCCTTTTATTTTTATCCTATTATTATTAGTATATGATTTGATATTTATAATTTATTATTCTTGTTCAAGTTTTGATTTTATTTATTAATTTTATTTAATAATGTTTTTCTTTATTAATTTTTGGTTATTTCCTTATTTTTATATTTTTAAAATATTTATTTATATATATATATATATATATATAAATTTTTATTATTATTTATTTATTTATTTTTATTTTTATTTTTATTTTTATTTTTACTATTATTATTATTTATTTATTTATTTTCATTTTATTTTTATTCTCTCTCTCTCTCTCTATATATATATATATATATATATTTATTTATTTTTATTTTTATTTATTTATTTATTTTTATTTTTATTTTTTATTTTTATTTTTATTTTTATTTATAGATATATATATATATATATATATATTTTAACTCAAAAATTTTATTTCTAATTTTATGTATTTATTAGGATTTTATTTTTGGTAATTTATTTATTTGTTTACTTATTTATTTATTTATTTTATTTTATATATAATTTAATTCAATTATTTAATTAGTTATTTGTTTATTTTATGTATTTGTCAGTATTTTATTTATTAGTTTACTTATTGGTAGATTATTTTATTTATTTGTTCTTTTATATTTTATATTTAATTTAATTAATTATTTATTTATTTTTATCCTAATTGAACGTTATTGTTTTATATATTAATTTCGTTTATGAGGACTTTGACTTTTATTGGATTTATGTTTTTATTTTATTTTTATCTATTTATTTATTTATATTTTGGGGTCATTTTAGTTTTTGGTTTTGGTTATATATTATTTTTAGTTTTGACTAGTATTTTTAAGGGTGGGTTTGTTATGTTTTCTGTTTTTATTTCTATTTCTATTTTTGACCAGTTAATTTTGATTTTAACCGTTCTTGGATTTGACCGTTGCTTCTCTCCTCATGGTATAAATAGGTGTGTCTGATCAGCCATTCTTCATTATCCTGATGATGAACTACAGTTGGTAGTTCGAAACGCGTCGGTCCTAAAATTCTCATGTGATTTCCCGAAAGATTTTTAATCTAATATGTTATGGATCACAGAAGCTTGCACTCTCAGAGATGAAAATACTTTCACCAACAATGAAATTTATCCAAAGTAAAATAAAAAAAAGTTAAAAGAAGAAAAAGGTTAAAAGATGAAAATGAAGCAAAAAGGGACATTTTTGTAGAAATTAATTGTTTAAGTCATAGTTTTGCAGAGAAGAGTGGGGCCAATACAAGATTAATTTTGAAACACGGGAGGAGTTTTATGTTCCTAAGATTCCAACCTACAAAAACCTATCTCACTTTATGCACAGGTATTACAGAATGAGAGATACATGCACATATGTACAGCCTATTTTTGAGACTGTGGAAAATTAGGTTTTACACATCATTTTGCAAAGCATATGGTGAACAACTGGAACTCAATTTTGGGAAAGGGAGAGAGCTTTATCTTTGTAACATAGTTATCTACAAAAAACTCTTTCACTTTTCACATATCGATTTTGGCTTGAGATATACAAAGGTGTCATTGGACCCCAATTTTTGCAAAATTTCTAGAGCAAAAAGCACAAAGGAAGGAGATAGTTAGTGACTTGGATGCCTCATCGTCAACTAAGATTTGATATCAAATTCGAATTCCTTTATTTTTCACCATCAATAAAAAAGTATAGTGCCAAATATATTCGTTAGTTTTGAGTGTCCTTTTATTAATTTCTATTTATGTAAAATAGTTTGAGATATTTGTAAACCAATCGTGATATTTTTTCAAGATATTCAAGTTTAGAATTTGTATGAATACTTCATCCTTTGAAGTATTATTGTGGAATAAATTGTTGAAGATTGGTATTGTCATTTTTTCAGACTTGAAGGCTTTTGGGTTTCAAATTTTGAGTAGCAAACTGGATCAGATCAACTACCATCATATTTCAGGATTCATGTGATGAGCTATTTGGAGTGAAGTATTTTCTAAATTTGTCATTGTTATGTTTCTGTGTTACATTCAATCCATCATGTGTTCTAAATTTGAATGAACGAATAGGAGGATTACTTTGGGATTTGTTAAAAGCACCATGTCTTAACTACTTGTCATTTCTATGTTTTCATCTGATTTCCAGTGTAGGGAACCCTTAATTTCTCCCTCTCTCATTTGACCTCTGCCTACTGCTTGCATTTTCTGGATCAAAGAACCTTTCATTGCTCTTTATCCCAATCATACCATCTCACAAAAAAACTTTCCAATATCTCCAAGGGTTTTCTATCTTGCCCTAATTTTTTTTTAATTTTTTACCTTGATCCCAGCTCTGTGTGCTTGATTTTTAACTCCTTAGCCCAATAGACAAATACATTTCCCAGTATCCATCTCTTCCAGTGTATTTTGCCACCAAATAAATCGAGACAAAACCAATTTCACAATCATAACAAGCCTAATATTTTATAAAAAAAAACAAAGTTAAATTTTAAAGAGAGAGCCCTCTCTAAACCCTTGGAAGGCTATTACTAAGTGATAACATCAGTTATAAAATATAGAGTAATTATTTCCCATTCACACTATGGAACATGCAATGAATATAGTAATCCAACCTCATGTTGATGTTAAACCTTTACTTGTTGAAACTCCAAGAACGTAGCCAAGTAGCTTTCAACGTATTTTCTTGATTCTAGGCAAAATATTTCCTTATTGAAGATAATAAATTTTGATACCCATGGTGAGTAGCATATGGTCTTCTATAAAATTCATCTATCACTAATTGTGAAATAGACACCTAATTTGGAATGTATATTTTCCCTTTATAGCTTAATAAATAATTTTATGATATACCATATTCGTTTATTTGTCAGAATTCAATGATATGTTTGGTTTTCTACTATAAATACTTATATTATGGGTCTCCATTTGTTGTGTCCTTAAGGAAATAAAAAAAATTCAAATCCACTTGACTGCAAATAAATTCATATACATAATATGGCTTGCTTCTCAATGCATCCGCCAGATGATTTTATTTCCCTTTCAAATGTTGAATGCCAAAATCAAACACGCTCAAAAAGGCTATCCATATTTCTTGTCATGCATTGAAGCTAGGTTGTTTGAGGAAACTCGTCAAACTATTGTGATTAGTCATTAACATAAATTTATTCCCCAACAAATAGTTCCTCTAAACATTTAAGGCATGCATTACTATACTTAATTTGAGATCATAAGTAGGGTACCTTTTATCATGTTCTTTTAGTTTCTCGGACTGATAAGGAATTATCTTGCCTTATTACATTAGTATTCCCCCTACTCCTTTGATTTCATAATTTCAGACAATGTACCCTTTTTATGGATCCGCAACCCTTAATACTAAGGCTAAAGTTAGTGACTTATTTAATGGATCAAAAATTTGGTGACAATCAACTATCCATTTGAAAACTTTCCCTCTTTTCTGAAGATAAGTTATAAGGGAGGCCACTCTAAATAATCCTTCAATGAAGCAACGATATTATCATGTTAATCCCATGAAGGATCGAATATAAACCACATTTTATGGATTAGCACATTCCATAATAGCCCTAATTTCCTTATCGTCCGCTACAATCCCTTCAACACAGATTATAGGGTCTAAATATTGTATTTTTTCCTTGAAGAATCACATTTTATAAATTTGGCATACAATTCATGTTCCTGTAGTGTCTATAGGACTATCTATGAGCGATTCTTTTGTTATTCCATGTTCTTTGAGTATATCAGGATTTCTTCAATGAATATTGAAACAAAGCTTTCAAGGTAATGATGAGATACCTAATTCATAATACTCATGAATGTTGTTGGGGCATTAGTAACCAAAAAGGTAGGATCAAAATTTCATAATGAGCATATCTGGTTTTAAAGGTTATTTTATATATATCCTCCTCCCTTACCCTTAGCTGCTGATACCAAGATCGTAAGTAAATTTTTGAAAATAAAAAAGCTCCTTTAACTTGATCTAATAAATAATCAATCAAGGGTTCAAGATATTTGTTTTTTATGGCTATCTCATTACGTTGTCATTAAAAAATGCATAAAATCATAGTTCCATCCCTCTTTCTAACAAATAAAAGAGGGGCTCCCCAAGTGGATATGCTTGGATGAGTATAAAATTTTTCCAATAATTCGTGTAGTTGCATCTTAAGCTTAGTTAAGTCAGGAATACTCATGTTGTAAGGGGTCTTCGACACAGATGCAACTCCTGGCACTAAATCTATGGTAAATTTTATATCCCTTTTGGTGGGCAGTCCGAGAATTTCATCGGGAAGCAAATATGTAAAATCTGGAATGACACGTATACTTTCTAAGGTACCTTTCTTCTCTTTTGAATTCACATATCCTATCAGAATTGAAAAAACTCCGGAGCTCTTTTTTGTGCAGTTGCCTAGATGGGAAGAATTAATAGGTCGAAGTTCGATATGTCATTTTATTCATTTAATTTCTTATCTAACCCCTTCCTTATTAATATAACTTATGGTTTTGTCTTTACAATCTACTAAGTAGAAATTTCATTCCAACAAATTAATATTGATTAAAATATCATAAGATCCTAGGAGAAACAGTTTTAAATCACATGAATTGATTGACCTGCTATTACTATAGAGAAATCAATAATTTTTATTTTGACTCTTCTGTTGGCCCCAATGGCCAGTAGAACAAACCAATGGTTGCTAAACTTCCTAAGTGGGAGATGAATTTTTTTTTTTGCCTTAGGACTAACATAACTTAAACTAGCTCATGCATCTATCAAAATTGACACATGATGGTTATGTAGTTTACATTCAAACACAATCATCTCAGGTTCGTATTATGCTTGATGGTACTACAAAGAGGCATTAGTCTTGGGTATACTTCTGGCTAGCTCACCAAATATGGAGGCCTCTTGAATATCAGTTTCTTGCTCCACCAAATTGCAATGAGGAAAATTCTTGTAGTATTGAGGATTTTCACACAACCCTAACACTATAATGGAGGTCTCTGAGACTGACAAATCTCTTGTTTACTAGATGCCTCTATCTCCTTTACTTCCTTTCGTATTCAAAACTTCTGCAGGTTCTTTCTAGGAATTTTCTCGTACTACCTCTTTGATGGATTCTTCCTATTTTCACTCTTAATACCTTTCATATTCTCCAAATTATTCTGCTCAATGTTGTTTGAAAAATTATTATTATTTTCCACTTCTTTCTTCATTTATAGATAGAAAATTTGGGCTTTTAATATGACCTCTTCCATATAAAAGAGATGTTAATTTAGTTACAAACTCTTCCATAGATAATTGCCCCAATTGAAGGTCATGAGATTACTTTTCCTTGTCATCATAGAATCGCTTAGTGAGAAACCTTAGCTTAACTTTCTTTTGAAATTATTCCCAAGACATCCCTTTGCCATCGATTGTATGCACAATTTTGATCTCCTCCCACCATAAAATGGATTTTCCATATAATTGATAAATCATCGATCTAGCCTTGAGATTATCATCGCACTCGTAGATTTGGAATTATTTTTTCGTATTAATGATCCATGCCTCCACCTCCCCATTATATATTGGAGGTTTAATTTTCTTAAAATCCCATTTAAATTATACCCTTTCTTTGTTATTTCTTTGAGGATCTGACACATTTCCACCTTCTTCCTCCTTCTCTTACTTATCATTACCAAACAATTCAGTATAATTTCCTTCTCGATCATTTCCACTTCCTTGTCTAAAGTCCTTTTTTTCTATTTTAATTTCGAGAATTAGGCCTAGAATTTCTATGGTTTTGATGCTCAGAGATACTTCTTAATATTATCTCTTGATCTCTCATAATCCTTTCATTCTATTCCCTTAATCCCACCACCCTAAATTGTTCAAAAAATTGCATCAATCAGATAGTGGGATTTTGGTGCATGCCCTTCAATTGTACCCTCATTTCCGGCATAGCCATAGAACCCGTGGGCTTTATTAGTTGAGTTATTCCCACTCCTCGTCTCATTAGGATGTATTTTCTTCCTCTCTATGGAAAAATTAAAAATTTTGTTATTTGGTTGCCCATAGTTGCCAAAAATGTTGTAAATTATGGCTCGGTAACTCATTTAATAGGTCACACTTAATGTATGGCTAGGTGTTTCTTGGTGTACTCCACTACGATAAAATCTAAATCTTTCACCTGATGCGATAGAGTGACATCTCATCATCCTTTTTGTATCTTCTAGTTCATCTTGGTTACTTTGAACTTGGCTTGGTGATGTTTCTAGATTACCTACCTACATTTATCGATGACCACATACCCTAAAGGATGTATGCATGGACATTTGGCACTTTTGAGATCATCGATCTACCCAGGCTAGATCTAATGATCATCTTTGATAATGTTAGGGGTAGTGTCACCTACCCAAACCAATACCTATGCTGATTCTTGGCATTTTCTTTGCCGCTTTTCCTAGATGAAGCTATGAAACTAACGAAAAATTACTCTCTATGGATTTATTCATCGAATATACTTTCTCTTGTTTATTTTTCTCTCTACTGGTACTTGATTATGAACTTAAATACTTTTCATCCTTGGTTAATGCGTTGGAATATTACCACCAGACCATATCTTTTGGTCTTGACAGGCTTTCTAGGTCGTGAGTGAGAGAGGCATAGTGGCGTAGGGTGTAACTTGAATCAACACTCCCTCTTGTAAATATGTTTTCTCTATATAGAATTTTTCTTAACTCGTAGAAATTGAAAGTTGAAATTGTATACAAATCTTAATTTTTCCATATTTTATTTGTGTTTTCACAGGTTACAGGACCACCCACACTTAATGGCACTATATCTCCTCATGCTCGCCATGACAATTCCACGTTTTTTTGTTTAATTCCTTTTACTTCGCTACTTGTTATTTTTCTAAGGGTTCTTTCGACCCTGGTTTACTATATTAAAATGCATTCACAAACCTGGTTCATTCCTTCATACATTTTCACAATTGTTTTATTTATTACAATGAACTATGTAAATATTATTTCAATATCTTTTATATGGATTTAGTTTTCAGGGCAACGGTATTTTTAGTTATTCTTGCGACATATAGTAGGCTCCCTATTTTTAATATGGTTTCTCTTAACCTACAGAACTTCCAAGTTTTCATAATGTAATGCTATTATTTAAATGTGTAAAATGTTGGTGCGATAATCCACCGTTTTTTGTTGCATATCTAAATACGGTCCCTTGTCATTACCATTTTAGGTTGGCACCGCTAGGAGGGTTTATGTGCTCATGCCAATAATATTTCTATGTTGATTTACTGTTACATTAATATATGCAGCTCGTATACCTTGAGTTGATGCATTTACCTGCTGGGGTTAATATTGTTGTAACTGTAATTTTATACATGAAATTATGTATTATTATACTGAGTTTCTTACGCCATAATGCTTTTACTGCACACTGGTTTTAGTTATTTGACTCGTAACTGAATTTTATTTTTTTGAAGTTCATGGAATGTCTATCATTTACTCATTGCTATTTTCTAAAGAAATGCCCGATAGAGAGAGCTATCTACTGATGAGGTTCCATCTTCCCATGTGGTATATATAATTTTAATAAGGCTTGGTATTAGACTATTTTCGGGTCGTTATGATGTATGTCTGTAAATTTTTTCATCACCAGGTATCTTGTTAGATTTAGGGTTTTATTTCTATGATAACACCACTCCTTGATGGCCATTTAATAAGTTTTTTCTACTAGTTTGGCTTACTATCTTATTTATGGGTTTTTCCATATTATATACTTTAACACTATCAACATAGTATGAAATCATTACCATTTAAACCACAACTTATATATGTGACATCATAGAAAATTCTATGGAATAGGAACACACTGATAAATTATAACATTATATTTTATATTCCTCATACTTATTCGCTTCAGTTTAGAACAAGACTGGAAAGATAAATTAAAGACTCTTCCCCCGACCATAGAGCTTGAAAATCATGTCTAGAGTGTTTCCCCAAGCCTCTTTGGTTCTAACACAATCAAGTTTGGAAATACTACATTTCTTTTTTAGGCCTCAAGACTTCAGTCGAGTCTAATAAATTTATGTTCTTTCCAAATTTTCCATTGATTCAAAATCAACTTAGAAATACCCTCCTCTCGACACTTTCTGTCATCTTTTCTTTCTTAAACAAAGTTTTGTCCTCCCTCCAACTGAATATCATTTCTATTATTTTAAGAAAAAACAAATTTAACATAATCTTGGTTCACAATTTCCTACTTAGCCTACATTCACTGCATCATATTTCATAAAAGTAAAAAAAAACAAACTTTTAATAAAAAAGTATTTAAGGTGGAGGGGATTTTTTTTTGATAATTTTTAAATGATCGATCATTTGGGAATATTTTAATTTCTTTTAAGAAATTTTTTTTTTCTTTTTTTTAAATTTTATTTATGATCCATCCTTTGGGAACACTTTGAATTTTTTATAAGAAAATGCAACAATGGTAAGTTGTTTCTTATATATAATTTTATTTATAAATTTTTTTTTTCTTGTTAATGTGTCATGGATTTTTGGGATTCAAACTTCAATCATGTCGATGTTTGAGTTGTATTTATAAATTAAAATTAAATTTAGAATACAGTCTTAGATATATAACAACATAAAACTTAGAAATAGTATAGAGTTGGCTTCTTTACTTTGATGTTTTGTCTCTAGTTTTTTACATATTTATATAGATGAAATAGTCTTCTCCACTTCAACTTGATCATACATTTTCAAGAAAAAAATATTGTTTTCTACTTAAAATTAATGGGAAAAATGTCTTGAAAAAGGGCACTTCGTTTATATATAGGAGTAGTCTTTAAGTGCGACTTTTTGGAGTTCCCCGGTTTAAACTAGTTTTTTGACTACCTATATAGATTCAACACCCTCAAAATTCTTGGGGCACTTGGACTTTGAAGACTCCACTTGTCAAAAATGTGATTTCAATGAATTCATGTCTAATTCTAGACAAACAAAGTTACACTTAAAACTATCCCCACACACACATCTGTGTCCATAATTAAGAAGCATCTAGGATAGAGGGCAAACTGATTAGCCTCATTGTACGACAATACTTCGAGCGCAAGAATCCCTAACCACTCAACGAGAACTCCAACTTCTCTTATTCCAATGGTAAGATACATCATTACTCCTCTTTTTAGTTTTAACGTTGCAGGCTTCTTATTTTGTGGCATTGTCTATGTTCAGCCCCAACCCTAGGCCGCAACATTATCTCCGAGACTTCAACTAAAGTAAGGAGATTACTAAAAATGGATAAAACTCACCACTTCGCAAATCCACCCCTATTAGTATAAACAAGAATAGGATTCTCGATTCCTATTCTCCGTGATTACTAAAAATTCTATTCCTAATTTTAATGCAAAACAAAAAATAAAACAATCACTTATCATTTTCCAAAAAAAACAAACATATTTCTCATAGTCGATTAAAAGGAATTAAGAGTAAACTAACATATTAATTTAATAATACATAAAAATTATAAATTATTAACAAAACTTTTAAAAAAATATAGAACTCTTTCTGATTCAAATTTACTTAAAATATTTGGAAAAACCTGTTATTATAGATGAATATATTAAAATATATTTCATAATAGTTTAACTATCATAATGAAAGTATTATTTATTATTATTATTTTTTTATAATAATATTTCAAGATCCATTTCTATGTGTGACCATCCAATACTTGGGTCCGTTTCTCTTTCTACTTAATTTGAATTTTAATAAATTTTGATTAATAATTATCATTTAAAATTGAGATGTAGTCTCACTCGATTTTCTTTTTGTTTCTTTTCTAGATAGTCTTGCTAGTTTTCGTGGTTGGAATTTAGTTTCTATTTGCTAAATAATCATTCATTTAGAAATAGTTCAATCCCTTTTTGGGTCCATTTTTTAAAGGTTAATGTGAGAGCTGTCATTTTTAAGTTACTCACTTTCAAGTGAGCATTGATTGAATTTTTATATGATTTTTATAGTTTTTTAGTGCTACTAAATATTTTAATTAATATAATATAAGGGATATTATATTAACGAGAATATGCAACCATTGTAAAATATAGTGACATTGATGTAATGATGTGTTCCAAGATTATAGTAAGAAACAACATTCATAATTATATTGTTGGCTATTCATGAACTGAAACAACAAAACTACAGACCTCAAAAATATGTAAGGAAAGTATCCTGAACTATGCCATCTAAAAATACAAGGCCATGTAACAACATTAGGGCATAAATATAAGCCATAATCAAAGATAGCAACAAGATATGAATGCAATATCCAAGAGATCCATCACACTAGTTCTTCACTGCAAAACTTCAAAGCCACCACTTGAAGATGATTCCATCGTGAATCCTTAAACCTTTACTTTCATCCACAAACAACAAGGGATATAGAGAATTATCCAAGTCCTACCTCGTAAACCATATAATTTACCGCACTATCCAGAAGCTTGAAACATGTATCAAAAAGGACTTGGCAAGCAAAAAATTGTCATCCCAAAGTAACAACACCAAGATTTGAAACCAACATAACCCTGAAAAAAACATAAGCAACTCAAACATCTAAACCAAAAAAAAAGACTTCAAAGATGTTGAAAATGCAACAAGAAAATCTCAATTTTGATTTTTCCCTAATAAAATTTAGGAAATTCAAAATTCCACATCAGCAGAAAAAACAGATGAGGTAACTTAGGTGACATGGATCCTATCACACACTTAAGAACACTGAATTTGAGTTAATGAGAACAAGTTGGACTTACCTAAGTTTTTTCCTACAAAATAGGAGACTAGCTCATTTAATTCGAGTTAGGGGCATGAATTTCATTGTGTGCATTGGTTTCCTAAATCTTAGGAGCTTAGGTTGAGCTAATTTCATTTGTAGCAATTTAATTGAATTAAATTAAGCTATGGTCAGTTAAACTAGTTCCAATTGTTGGAGAAAGTAGTGGAAGGTTAAGTTGCGCAATGTACATCAAATCACACTCAGCGATCATCCAGATAACTAATCAATAAACCTAAATTAACTCATGGATGCAGAGAATTTGAGTTATCCAGTTGATATGAACATTCCAAGGAAATATAATACAAGTTGTAGAATATTCCAATGTGTACAGATAGTGTATGCAGTCACAGGAATGACCTAAAGGAATTTCACAATCCGAATGAGAGAATTTCCTTTTTAATAGGGGATAATTCCTCCAAGACCAACAGAAGGAATTGGGAACTTGGAGGCTTAAAACACTATCTAAGTATTGGATAGCTTCAATCAGTCACACAAAGGATAGAATAGAGAGTTATAGGATGTGCTCAAGGTTCAACAAGCATATTGTATTCATCTAAATTCTTTGATTAATGGAATATAGATAGTAACGGGTTTTGAGCAGTTCCTTTCCCCTAGATAAATCTCAGTGCATGTGTCATTTTTCATTTTGAATGTTCATGGTTTGTTTTCTTGATCTTGAATTTTCTTCCACACATCAACAGAGTATATTCTAGTCTTGTGATTTAGTAAATTTCATGAAAAGTTTAGAATTGACACATTAGTTTCTACAAAATATGGGCACAATAATTAATCCAAAGAGATAACTAAGAAATTTGAAGGATTTTGAACATGAGGGTCAATGGTTCCTTCAAGAGGATCAGTGTGATCCCATGAGGCTATGTATTACACCACAAAAAATTCCATCCTACTTAGATGAGATCCAATATTGACAAGGAAATGATATATAGTCCTTATAATCTTATTAATGTTCTCCTAACCCATGAAGCATTTGTAATTATCCACTAGTTTGTCTCTTAAGCCATGTGAAAAAGAGTTTCTACTTGCTGATAAACCAAGAGATAGTGAAAAAAATGCAATCTCCATTTCCTGAACTTTCCAAGGTCTAAAATACATTTAAGACACTTGACTAAAATTTTCTAATGAGAGATGTAAGGTCATTGCCCAATCTCCTACGATTCTAGTTGAGAAATTTCCCTTCAAAATTCTAGCGGGGGCTGAGCCAAAATATTATGTAACATATTCCACAATGAAGAGCCTATGATGGTGAGGGCCAACATTAACATATCCTCATCTTCGAATACCATCTCCCTAATGACAAGGAATGGTAGGTATGAGGGGATATTAATTCCAATAACCCGAAAGAGAACCATTGTTGACTAAGAACACTAACTAGTAGCACACTGGACCTTCTTTCAGAACAATGAAAAATAATTCTTCTCCCCAAATCTGATCATATAGCATGAGCTCAAAGGAGAAAGAGAATTCATGTAACAATAATTGAATAACCCTTTTAATACGTAGAGAACCCCACTCAATTTGTACCACACTAATATTCCATAATCTTAAACAACCCACTACAGCATTCTCGTCATGTATGGAAAACAAATTCGATGTGACAATGTTCCAAAATGTAATTAAGCAGAGATAATTCATAATTGTGAGTACAAAAATTGAATGTCGTAGAGCAAGAGCTAACCTATACTTCCATAAGAGGGACCAACACACTACCAGAAATATATTTTTCACCTTTAAGAAAAAAAAACCTCATACTATTACCAAATCAAGAAGTTACCTTGCTACTAACAACTAGATACAATTACTGGGAAATAAAATGAGATATTTGTAGAGTCATCATCTTGGATGGGCAAGTCAGAAAGAGCAACCACTAGTTCAATGACTGTCCTTGCTATGTAGTCTGCAAGGATAAGACAAATAACATTGGTTCAATAAAATTATCAATATAACTAATCCTCTTGGAAATGATTCACTTATGTCATGAGAGTGCAAAATGCTACCAGTGGAAATGAGACAAAGGAAAATCTCTCCTAATCCCACAAAAATTTCTTCATCGACAAGAAAAGGGTAGTAAGATATGCAATTGTAATGATAAAACACATGCCAATCATTCCCCATCCCACATAACTCACTTCACCAACAAACCAATGACAATAAGGTGAAGATGTCGCCTCACCTCCATTTTACTCTAGCACAAACCTCTGCCACCCTAATTATGTTACAACCATGCATTTAGAATGAGGAAATGTAAGGTTATCCACTCAATACCAGGTACCATTTTGTGCCATGGGATGTCCAAAAATGGACAAGTGGGATATTGTTACAACATTCATCATAAATTCCCAATGGATTTTACACCCGCATCAGGGAGATGATTCATTATAGCTATGTACACTAATATAATTATTTTTTATTTACATGCAAATGTATATGTATCTATTATGGTTCACACTTCCAAGTCATTTCACCTGTCTTCTAGGTATATCCACACCCAATGGCCCTTTTAAAATTGGGTTATTAGCATAGTTTCCTTTATTTATAACTTGAGTGATGCCTCTAGCCATCTACGAAGGCATATTTTTTTGCTTGTTATTTTTTACCTTGTAACTTGCGTATTTTATATTTTTATTACATTTCCTACATGGAAATATGGATGTATAAATGGACCCTAATGAAAATTCTTATATAAAAGAATACAACTTCTTATATATTTAATTTTTACAAAAAATAATTCATAGTTCACGAAAAAAATAGAATTATTATCTAACACAAAAATTATAAACAAGTAATTGTAGCATAATTGATTAAACTTTAATATAATAACTTATCTCAGAAATGATCAACTAGTTGTATACCTTTCATGTTCAAACCAATAAGTTATATACCTTTGATGTTCCTCCTAGTCATAGACCATTTTATTCATTCTCTCTCAACAATGTGTCACCCCCAGCTAGAGCTTCGACTGCATGACGTAAGAACTAACTCTAATCTATATACTTATGAAATACCATCGACTAGCCAAGTTACCAAAACTTAAGAACCTATACCCTAGAGATTGACATCCCCATTATCCTACACCTAAGTAGTGCACAACCTTCTCTACACTTTCTCTTCCCAGAGCTATGACACTACCTCTAGGTGATATTACTTACTTAAAAAAGGATGTTCATAGAGTATTGTACCTATAAGAGTTCCTAATTCCTTGTAAGAGTCTCAAATTTTCATCCAAGCCTTCATATAAAACGTTATCATTATACAACCTACACAATCACATCCACCATGACGACACACCCAAGTGGTGCACTCTCTTCTTGTCACCCAGAATCCCTCATGTTGTCACACCAACTATAGGGTGTCTGACTTGGATATATAGGGGTTTTTTTCGTACCAATGCTCTAGGAGGTCCTACTTCCATCCTAGGCAGCCAACTCTAACTAATTAAATCATACGAAAAATCTCTTTCCATTTATGTACATGTATTTTATCTTTCCGCTTGGAATTTCATAAAACATGTGCAAATTGTTTCTTGGTGAGAGGCACTCTACAACCCAGTATGGGGGATGTGTGTAGGCGTTATGTGTATTGTAAGAAATATTATATGTCAACATTTTTTAAGGTCAACTTAATATGTTGAATTTGTATTAATATGTTGAACTTATAAGCCATAAGGGATACTAATATTAACAATATAGAACATTGACTTAAAAACTTAAATTTGTTTATGTATTAAATCAATAAAATTAATATAGAAACTCGAATATTGCGAAAAAATAAAAAAGACCTCATACTAAGGAAAATGTCAACAAATGAAATACCATTTCAATAAAACTTATTCCCACATATATTTTATTTGAATTGAATAACATGGATAACTTAAATTAAATTATTAATAATATTTTTTGATAACTATAAAAACTTCATTTCATGGTCACCTCCTCAATATATTAAATTTATTACTACATTAAATCAATAAAATAAATATTTGAACTTCAACATGGTGAAAAGTTGGAAAAAATCACGACTAAGATGGAAAAATGTCAAAAAAATATATATTTTTTTCAACGAAAATTATTTCTATGCTTATTGCATATCAATTCAATGACTACAACAACTTAAAATAAGCTATTAATAATTATTTTTTGATAACTCTAGAAGTCTTGTTTCATGGCCATCTTGCCCATTAATAAACTAACCCTTTAGTTACTTTCCTACAATGATTTTCAATGCTTGCATTTCAAAAGAAAAAATAGAGCTAGTCAGAGCCCAATAGTACACTACTGTTCCAACTTCATCTCAATCATTCTATTTGTTAAGAACCCTAAATCTACAATCCATGAAGGTCAGTAAGAATTGTAAATATATGTTCGATAAATTTTGAATCAACTCTTGTTTTTTCTGATCCTCTAAGCGAAGTTTAATAAAAATTGAACTATAAGACAAAATATTTAATATATACATATGGATAATTGGTTATTGATATTTATATACTTCATAAATTTTAACTATATTAATTTTAGTGGTAAGTTTTAGATTTATGTCATTTGTTTTCGTAGATAAAGAACTACGATATTCTATAGGTTAGTTCTGAACTTATACATGTTTAAAAATTAGTGATAATAAATTATAAAAAGAATCTTAAATTTATGACTTACTCCATAAGGCTGCCAGAGCTTGAATTTTTTTTACGATCGTGAATTGGTAGTTCACTGATATAATATGGTTCACAGATATGATTTTTCCAACCACTTAATAATGCCACTAGGAGATTATATTAAATTCCTATTAATTATTTTGACATATTTTATTAGAGAAATACTAATAAACCAAACTAGATCCATCTTAACTCTATATCTACAAAGCACAAAGAGCCATCAAATCGCTTAGGGGATCCAAATTTAAGATAGATATAGCTTGGTTTTATTAAATCATGTGCCCTCCTTTTTATATCCATGGAGTCTTACTCTTTTCGTTTAACTCAACTTAAAACTATAATTTGTTTATTAACATCCATGAAATAATGTATTTAAAATACTATGATCTCTATCCTAAAAATGTATAGAAGACGTGTATATACAATAACACCAACCCCAAAACATAATAAAACACAAGTGCATAGGCATATTAGTCCCAAAGGAGAATATTGACTTACCATCGTAGTTAATTTCTCAGATAAGACTTCAATTTGCAGAAAAAGGTGTAAATTCAGTTTAAGAGTTTTCAGTCACAGAATATGCATGTTTGGGATTGGCGCAATAGATCAAGCTACTAGTCGATGGTGTTCTTGACATCTCCCAAGGAGATTCCATCCCATGTGAAGCTGTTGTTAGGTTCCTATAAATATAGCATTCATAATTTTTGAATTGAATTTCATAGTCTTGTAAATATGTACATATCTTACTTTTTGCAAGTTGTTTTCCCATATTTGAAAATAAAAAAAAATGAAAAGAGGGTAAAAGTCCTAAAAGAAAGATCAAAGGACTTAGAAAAAGAATGGACCCCAAAAAAAAAAAGAGGTAAAAATAGATCATGAAAGTGTTGCAAGTTTAAATCCCACTACTTTAGTTTACTTTTGCAAATAAGATTGTGTGCAGCTTGTCCTAAATGCCACAATCCATGAGGGTCAAATAGATTAATCTTGACCTATCATGCTTTAAATTTCATGTTTTTGATATAGAATAAAGATATGTGAAACAGTTTAAACTTGACAAATCATTAGATAGTTAGAGAATAAATGAGGAGCTCAATATTTTAATTTGATCCCTCGGATGAAATAACGTTAGACTTAGATACTATTTATGCTTTGAAAAGAAAATTGATCTAGGATTTCAAGCTTGAATGCAACCATGAAAATTAAGTAAAAAATGTTAGAAAAATATGGGTAGGTAGAAAGCAGTTGTGCAAGCATGTAATAAAGCATCATCGAGAAAAATTACTAATTTCCCTATCCCACAATTATTCAGTATTATAGACTATCAGTTAAGAAGGTTCAGAGCATTTCTCTGAATTTTGTTGGGACCAGACCCAAGGTTCGATGATTGATTGGTTAAAAATATTGAATTATTACACAAAACACATATTCATCAGCATTTATATTTCATTCATAATCATAATCCCCTTTTCCTAAGTAAAAACCCATTTTTACTTAGTAAAAGTAAAACCCTAGATAACTAATTTCATATCCTTTCAAAATCATTCAAAACCCCATAAAAATGCATTTATCCTAAGTTAAAGTGTGGATATATACAATCAAAGACAATCTGTGCTTTATTTTCACTTTACTTAGAGCTAAAAATATATTTTTATTCATTATAGACATTATCCCTCTTTCATATTAATTTCTAATTTATTTATTAACTCCCTAAAATATTCCCTAACGTATAGTATTAAATCCATTTTATTTGAAATAAACCCACAAAACCCTCTATTTTATTGTTTAAACTAATGTTATAATAACCCATGTGACAAAATAAAACTCTGCCCTTATTTTCATTGGTTAAAACCTATCAATAAAACAAATACCCTGCCCCCTATAGTTTTAAAACAAATATAAAATGTTTGAAAAACCATATAATAAAGACCCATGCATATATATGATTGAAATATTATGTAAATATTTTAATTTAACATACAAACCTTAAACTCCCGCCCATAATATAAACCTAAGGTTTTAAACTTTATTAAACGCTTATTCATTAAGGTTTAAAACTTATCCTCGTCACGTTAATAAAAATAGACCCCACTCCATCCCGATGCAACTTTCATAAGAGATCTAGGCCATTCGCAATTGAACCCCATGATCCAACGGCGGAAGACCTATATCGAAAATAAACTTACGTGAAATTCCCCATCTCAATTCCATGCGAAATGGGTGGTATTCAAACTTTTTCCCTCCTCCACGTGGTTCATTCTTACTGGATCATGTTAGTTTCATCCTAAATGGCTTACTACCGAAGTGGCACATGATAACCACTCGTAGTTTTATACCCTTTGAGCCCAAAAACCACCCATGGCCCCACATGACCACCATTTATTGTTGGGCTAATTCAATCATAATTTGCCCAATAAACCCTGAAATCACATCATTTTATCCCTTTGCTACACTCATCAAGTATATCTGCCATTTAGACTCAGAGAACGAAGTTTTTTATACTATTTTCATATCCAGAACTAGTGAAAATCCCACCCATTACGATTGCAGATTGCCAATAAGATCCATAAAGCTCCTGAAAACCACAAAGATACCATAGAATCTGTTTAAAAGCCTCAAAGGCATCCTCAAGCCATGTACCTCCATATAACAGGTACTCCAAAATTTAAGCCAGATAACAGCTTTAAAAAGACCTTGATAAAGAAAAATTCCATTTAGAGTTTAAATTTATCTAAAAGAAGCCTATCAAAAGATTCAAGAAACATGTTAAACCCTATCAAAATTTCTAAAAATACCCTGTTCTATGTTTTGTACTGTTTTGAATAAAAAATTTGAGTTTATATAGTTTTTCTAGACTATTTAAAACTCCAAATTGAGCCCATAAATCCTCTAAAGGTAGCCAAACCATATGTGCCTAACTTCAAAAGATTATTAGCCCTGTTATCCATTGAAAAAACTCAAGAAACCCTTGTTTCTTGTTTTCTAACTAGTAAAAGTCTGTAACTAAATTGAAGATTGAAATTAAAGGAAAAATCCAAGAAAAGAATCATATTCTCCCTATTTTAATCCAATAACCTGTGTCAAAGTCAAAGAATACTTTTTTAAACTGTTTAATCTCATAGGAGTAGCGAGAAAACTGAAAAATAAGAGTTCCTAAGATCTGAAGGTCAAAATTATGAGAAAAACCCTACTATGGCCAAAACTCCTTTCACTATGGTTAAATAGAGATGAAAATACTTTCACCAACAATGAAATTTACCCAAAGTAAAAGAAAAAATAGTTAAAAGAACAAAAAGGTTAAAGGATTTAAACAGAGCAAGAAGGGAAATTTTTGCGGAGAAGAGTGTGGGCAATACAAGATGAATTGTGAAAAATGGGATGAGGTTTATGTTCCTAACATTCAAACCTACAAAAACCTATCTCTCTTTATGCACAAGTGTTATAGAATGAGAGATACATGCACATATTTAATCCTATTTTTCAGACTGTGCAAAGTTCTGTTTTACAGATCATTTTGTAGAGCATATGGTGAACATCTGCAACTCAGTTTAGGGAAACACAGAGAGTTTTTTCTTAGTAATATAGTTATATCAAAATACCTCTTTCAATTTTTACATATCAATTTAGGATTGAGATATACAAAGGTGTCATTGGACCCCAATTTTGCAGAATTTCTGGAGCAAAAAGCACAAAGGAAGGAGACAATTAGTGACTTGGATGCCTCATCATCAACTAAGAGTTGATATCAAATTTGAAATCTCTTCTTTGTCACCATCAATCTATAAGTATAGTGCCAAATATATTCATTAGTTTTGAGTGTCATTTTATTAAGTTTTATTTATGTAAAACAGTTTGAGATTTGTAAACCAATCATGATATTTTTTCAAGATATTCTAGTTTAGAATTTGTATAAATACTTCATCCTTTGAAGTATTATTGTGGAATAAATTGCTGAAGATTTAGATTTTCATTTTTGTGGAATTTAAGGCTTTTGTGTTTCAAATTTTGAGTGCCAGACTGGATCAGATCGACTAGCATCATATATCAGGATTCATGTGATGAGCTATTTGGACTGAAGTATTTTCTAAATTTTTCATTGTTATCTTTCTTTGTTACATGCAATCCATCATGTGTTCTAAATTTTAATGACTGAATAGGAGGATTAATTCAGGATTTGTTAAAAGCACCCTATCTTAACTATTTGTAATTTCTACGTTTTCATCTGATTTCTAGTATAGGGAACCCTTAATTTCTCCCTCTCATTTGACCTCTGCCTACTGCTTCCATTTTCCGGATCAAATAAAACTTCATTGCACTTTATCCCAGTCATACCATCTCACAAAAAAACTTTCCAATATCTCCAAGGGTTTTCTATCTTGCCCTAAAAACATTTGACTTTTTTACCTTGATCCAAACTCTATATGCTTGATTTTTGACTCCTTAGCCCAATGGACAAGTAGATTTCCCACTATCCATCTCTTCCAGTGTTTTTTCCCACCAAATCAATCAAAACAAAACCAATTACACAATCGTAGCTAGCCTAATATTTTATTATACAATTTAACAAAGTTAAATTTTATAGAGAGAGCCCTATCTGAACCCTTGGAAGGCTAGATCCTAGAGTTTAAAAGTTGGTATGTGGTTACCTCAGACTATTTATTTCTTTAACCTTGAGATATTACTGAGTGATAACACCAGTTATAAAATCTAAAGTAATCATTTATGATTCACACTATGGAATAAGCAACGAATATAGTAATCTGACCTGATGTTGATGTTAAACCTATACTTGTTGAAACTCCAAGCACCTAACCGAGTAGCTTTCAATGTATTTTCTTAACCCTAGCCAAAATATTTCCTTACTACAAATAATAAATTTTGATACCCATAGTGAGCAGCATATGGTCTTCTATAGAATTATATCACTAATTGTCCAATAGACAACTGATTTGGAATGTATATTTTCCCTTTATAGGATAATAAATAATTTTATGATATACCATATTTGGTTATTTTTCACAATTCAAGGATATGTTTGGCTTTCTGCTATAAATACTTATATTATGGGTCTCTATTTGTTGTTTCCTTAAGGAAATCAAAAAAATTGAAATCCACTTGACTATAAATAAATTCATATACGTAACATGCCTTGCTTCTCAATGCATCAGCCACAGGATTTTCCCTTTCAAATGTCAAATGTCAAAATCAAACACACTAAAAAAGGCTATCCATATTTCTCGTTGTGCATTGAAGCTAGGTTGTTTGAGGAAAATCGTCAAACTATTGTGATTATTCATTAACAATAATTTATTCCCCAACAAATAGTGCCTCCAAAAATTTAATGCATGCACTACTATACATAATTTGCGATCATAAGTAGGGTACCTTTTATCATGTTCTTTTAGTTTCTAGGACTCATATGGAATTATATTGCCTTATTAAATTAGTATTCCCCCTAATCCTCCTTGGATTGCATAATTTTAGACAATGTACTCTTTTTCTGGATCCGTAATCCATAATACTAGGGCTAAATTTAGTGATTTATTTAATCGATCAAAACTTTGGTGACAATCAACTATCCATTTGAAAATTTTCCCTCTTTTCTGAGATAATTTATAAGGGAGGCCATTCTAAAGAATAATTTAACAAAGCAATGATATTATCATGTTAATCCCATGAAGGAATGAATATAAACCACATTTTGTGGAGTAGCGCATTCCATAAAAGCCGTAATTTTCTTATGGTTAGCTACAATCCCTTCAACACATATTATATGGCCTAAATATTGTATTTTTTCCTTGAAGGATCACATTTGATAAATTTGGCACACAATTCATGTTCTTGTAGTGTCTGTAGTACAATCTATGAGTGATTATTTTGTTATTCCTTGTTCTTTGAGTATATCAAAATTTCGTCAATGAATATCGAAACAGATTTTTCAAGGTAATGATGACATACCTGATTCATAACAGTCATGAATATTGTTGGGGAATTAGTAACCCAGAAGGTAGGATCAAAAATTCATAATGAGCATATTAGGTTGTAAAGGTTATTTTATATATATCCTCCTCCCTTACCTTTAGCTAGTGATACGAATATCATAAGTAAATTTTTGAAAATACTAAAGCTCCTTTAACTTGATCAAATAAATAATCAATCAAGGGTTGAAGATATTTGTTTTTGACAGTTATCTTATTAGGTTGTCATTAAAAAAGGCATAAAATCACAGTTCCATCCCTCTTTCTAACAAATAAAAGAGGGGATCCCCAAGTGGATATGCTTGGATGAATATAAAATTTTTCCAATAATTCGTGTAGTTGAATATTAAGCTCAGATATGTCACGAATACTCATGTTTTAAGGGGTCTTCAACACAGGTGCAACTCCTGGCACTAAATCTATGGTAAATTTTATATCTGTTTTGAGGGATGGTCCAGGAATTTCATCGGGAAGAGAATATGTAAAATCTAGAATGACAAGTATACTTTCTAAGGTACCTTGTTTCTGTTTTGAATTCACATATCCTATCAGAATTGAAAAAACCTAGGAGCCCTTTTTCGTGCAGTTTCCTAGTTGGGAAGAATTAATAGGTCGAAGTTTGATATGTCATTGTATTCGTTGAATTTCTTTTCCAACCCCTTCCTTATTAATATAACTTATGGTTTTGTATTTACAATTTACTAAGTAGAAATTTTGTTCCAACAAATCAATATTGATTAAAATATCATAAGATCTTAGGAGAAACAATTGTAAATCTACATGAATTGATTGACATGCTATTACTATAAAATAATCAGCAATTTTAATTTTCACTCTTCTCTTGGCCCCAGTGTTGAGCTGAACCAACCAGGGGTTGCTAAATTTCCTAAGTTGAGATGAAATAATTTTTTGGCCTTAGGACTAACATAACTTGAACTAGCTCCTGCATCTATCAAAATTGATACATGATGGTTATGTAGTTTACATTTAAACTCAATAATCGCAGGTTGGTATTATGCTTTATGGTCCTCCAAAGAGGAATTAGTCTTGGGTATACTTCTGGCCACCTCGCCAAATATGGATGCCTCTTGAATATCAGTTTCTTGCTCCAGCAGATTGCGATGAGGAAAATTATTGTAGTAGTGAGGCTTTCCCCACAACCCCAACACTATAATAGAGGTCTCTAAGATTGACAAATCTCTTGTTTACTAGATGCCTCTGTCTCCTTTACTTCATTTTGTATTCAAAACTTCTGTAGGTTTATTCTAGGAATTTTCTCGCACTACCTCTTTGATGGACTCTTCCTATTTCCATTGTTAATACCTTTCATATTATCAAAATTCTTCTGCTCATTGTTGTTTGACCAATTCTTATTATTTTCCTCTTTTTGCTTCATTTATAGATAGAAAATTCAGGCTTTTAATATGACCTCTTCCATATAACAAAGATGTTAATTTAGTTACAAACTCTCCCATAGATAATTGTCCCAATCGAAGTTCATGACATTACTTTGCCTTGTCATCATAGAATTTCTTAGTGAGAAACCTTAGCTTAAATTTCTTTTGAAATTATTCCCAAGACACCACTTGCTCATCTATTGTATGCATAGTTTTGATCTCCTCCCACCATAAAGTCACTTTTCCGTATAATTGATAAATCACCTGTCTAGCCTTGAGATTATCATCTTAATCGTAGATTTGGAATTATTTGTTCATATTAATGATCCATGCCTCCACTTCCCCATCGCAGATTGGAGGTTTAATTTTCTTAAAATCCAATTTCATTTATACCCTTTCTTTTTTATTTCTTTGTGGATCTGAAGAATTTCCACCTTCTTCCTCCTTCTCTTCCTTATCATTACCAAACAATTCAGTATAATTTCCTTCTCGATCATTTCCACTTCCTTGTCTGAAGTCCTTTTTTTCTATTTTCATTTCTAGAATCGGGCTTAGAATTTCTATGGTTTTGATGCTCGGAGATAGTTCTTAATAGTATATCTTCATCTCTCATAATCCTTTATTTCTATTCCTTTAATCCCACCACCCTAAATTGTTCAAAAATTTGCATCAATCTGATAGTGGGATTTTGGTGCTTGCCCTTGAATTGTACCCTCATTTTTGGCATAGTCATAGAACCTGTGGGCCTTATCAGTTTAGTTCTTCCCACTCCTCTTCTCATTAGGATGTATTTTCTTCCACTCTATGGAAAAATTACAAATTGTGTTATTTGGTTTCCCATAGCTGCCAAAAATGTTGTAAATTATGGCTGTGATACCACCTAGAACACACAACTGATTACAAGTTATAGTTTTATCCTTTCTCTCTATGAAAATTAGCCAATATAAAAAATAAACACATAAATAATTTCTATAGCTAGAAGGAAATTATCAAATGAGAAGTCAACACCCATCATAGAGTTTATATCAAAATAGATTGTAAAAATTTGTATTAAAGGTGAATTAATTGGTTTGTTTAACAGTAATGGCACACAATTTCATTATTTCGCATGCCATATTGATGATCTCCAATGTAGCTAAATCATTTAATAGGTCGCACCTAATGTATAGCCAGGTGTTTCTTGGTGTTCTCCACTACGGTAAAATCTAAATCTTTCACCTGACGTGACAGAGTGACATCTCGTCATGCTTCTGGTATCTTCTAGTTCGACTTGGTTACTGTTACACAGTAATTTGTCACTGTCCTTACCATTCCCCGTCCCGCATAATGGAGGACCCATTTTGTGACCTGTGAACATTGTCATGCCTTGAAACCATCATCAATGCATTCCTCTAAGCATGAGCTTTAATTTCCCTTAAGACATATCCTTGCAAAAATCATGAAAAACATCTCCTTTTGCATTGGCGTGGGCAAACAGTTCATCACTCGCGCCAATGGGCGAAATCCTGCAAAGAGGTCGCGCCAACTGGCGCTCTGTCATAGAGCAGCAATCGTGCCACCCAATTTTAGGAGTGTTTTTTAAATAAAGATGGCAGAAGTTGAGTTCCAACAAACTCAGAAACCATTTCCTATCTTGAGTTGGGAGGTTTGGTTGCGGGAGTTCTATGGAAGGGAAGTAGTTTTTCCACCTCCCATGGAACCTTCCTTGTTGATAGGGCCAATCCCACAATAATAGGGATCCCAACTCCCTCCTTCCCCATCTATAAAAGCCTGCTCAATTCCATAGCAAGCTAGTCTTGAAGTTCCTAAGCTTTGAATCTCCATATTCCCAAGAGCCTTTGTGTTGTAAAGAGCCCTCTTTTCCCCTTAAGGCCGACTCAAGTAAGGATACTATTGTCGAGAGACTCTGGAGAGGTTTTCCCTTTCCCTGGTGAGCTTTGCGAGACGTGAATGACTGGAGACCCATCCGAAGGAGACCGCGACGTTAGAACTTGGTTGTAATCTCTCTTCGTTTATTATTTAATAGATGATTACGATTATGGTTCCACTATGTTTCCCATCATGTTAATATGAGTAATATCCTTTCTGACTGATATTTAGTTACGTATGCTGGATTCTATGCTCGTATCTGTTTGTTTCTTGCATGTGCAGGTGTTCATCCGCGGAGATCGTGGAGGGATTGTGATTTGCCGAGGCTGCTGAGGAACGAGGACGCTTCTTCTTCAGATCATAGAATTGGAATCCAGGTAGGCTTCCATCTTTAGCCTTTTCATTCGTAATTAGGAACCTGCGTCGTAACATTGTTTGATTGTTGCTAGACCCCTGCTGGGCTAGTAGGGATCGCCTCTGTCCGTAGAGGGGATTTACCTCCTCAACAATTTGGCGACTCCGTTGGGGATCATCCAGATTTCACTGTCTCGTTTGTGTTGTCTCGCTTTAATTTTTTTATGTTTTTCCTTGCTTGATCAGCCTTCTGGGTTGGGTTCTTTTGCTGTTTTTGACTTCTTGGTTTGCTTAGTTTGCATTTATCTGCTTCTGGAGTAGCCTTTTTTTTAATTTTTGACTGAGAAACTCGACTGGCGCGGTTTTTAACCCGACAGTTGCGCCAATTGGTGCACGTTGCTTTTGTTTAGCCCGCGCCAATTGCTTTCTGGCGCCAGTTTCATCCTTACAGTCGCGCCACTCCTGTAAGGTTTTTTTAGTTTCCTCATTTTTGAGCTCTCTGGATTTGGTCAGTGTTTTTCTTCTTGATTTCCCGACTGCCTGAGTGTGTTGGAGTCTTGTTTGACCGGAAATTCACCTCTATCCTTTGGTTGTTTGCTTTTATCTATCGATTTCACGTTTTGAGCCCTAGGGCATCTAGTGGCTTAGTGCATCGAGCACTCCTTGGGAGTTTTGGTGTTTTGATCGTCCTGTCAACTGTCTGATTGATTCTCCACATCCTCTAAGTAGTTGTTCATTGTTTTGTTACGATTTTTGGGTGATTGTTCATTCCGTCATTTGAAATTCGTTTGGTCTTACCTTGGACCTAGATCACACGGTCCATTGGAAGCTTTTGAGTCTTTTCTTCGTTTTGAGAGACCTTGGTCAATTTGGGGATCTGATTGCTTGTGTTGGTGAGTGAAATTTGTTTGTTTCGCTCTCTCGAATATCGTTTCTCAAGTTGTTCCATTTGTTTTCAAGTTTGTTCAGTGCATATTAGCTATCAGACATTGAAAAAAAAAAAAAAAAATCTCTTTTGCTTTTGTTGATTAGTGCAAATTGTGATCTTTTCCATCTTGCTAGTGATTAGTTTTTTGAATGAAAAGTTTTCAATTTCATTAGTTGTATTAGAGATCTCATTGTTTGTCTTCCATTCATTTCGTTTGTGTAAAAGCTCTCAACTCTTCTCTAACTAGTTTTCATCGAATGAAATGTTGGACTGTGGCATATAGCTTTGCATTTAGGAGTCTTTCAAGACACTACATACGATAGGGCCTGAAAATTGAAACTTAATTGAAGATCAACTATAAAATTTATTCAATTAACCTAAGGCAGCATTGGAACTTAACGAAACATTTTTAGAAGGTCTAGGCTAGAGACGTGTTCTGGCGTCGTTAAACCTAGCAGTTGTCGTTCACCTGTTGGCTTTAGACAGCGCTAGTACGGACCTGTGCTCCCCGTACCGTCGCGTATATAAAGGGAGACCCCTCTAGGTTTTCAATCCTTTATCCAGAGGAAGCCGAGTTTGCTTCCCTATACCCGTGATACACCGAACACAGCATTCGGGGAGACTACCTGCACGTACGGAAAGTCCTTGGTCGATTTCTGTTTTATTACTGAAACCAAGGTGTATATGGCAGTTCACGGATATTTGGTACACCCTTTGTGGCTAGTTTTTCTTGAGTAGTCATTTGGTCTTTTCTGACTCCCTAAACTTGAAAAGACCGTTGAGCGCTTATCCTTTCACGCTTGTATCAAATCTGAAAGAGATAGATTCATCTTTCTATTGTTTCTTAACTCTTAAAATATGAAACGATAGAGTTTATTACTTTTCAATGCGGTCAAATTAATCACCCACGATTACACGCCGGCTTAGATATTGCTTGTTGACCGTTTGATCGTGTGCCCTTAATTCGTTTTCAGCCCGTGTGTGTTTGCTCTTTTTTCTCTGGTCTTTTGCCACAGTGGCGGAACCTTCGGTTTCGTCTGCTGGTAGTCCTTACACGGACGATTCTTCAGAAGCTTCTCAGCCTTCTGTTGAACCACAACAGCCTGTTGTTTCCGAGTTTCCTGACGGGGGATCGGTTCTCGCTGAGCAACCCTTTGGAGGACCAGTTGAGTTCAATTGGCCCTTTTCGAACCCTGTGTCTGAATTGAGATTAGGAGCTGATTTCCTTTCTCTTACATCGGGTTCGCCATTTGTTGCTGCTGTATTTCCTCCTAGTCCTCGCCATATTTTGCGTGATTTAACAGCAGAATCAACCATGAGTGATTCCGGTGAGGAAATTCCAACGTCTGGTGAAGACTATCAGCTCTTCCCGCGTAGATTGTTTGAGGGAGACAACTCTGAGTTGGCTACCATGTCGACAGCCAGTCCTTCTTTACCACAGGGATACAGATCTCTGGGTTAGATTATTTCAGCTGCAGCCTCTATGGGAATATCATCTCCTGCTTCGAGGCCAGCTGCTACTACACCCGGGGTGTCCCCTTCGACGCCCGTCACGTCTATTCCCGTCCGGCCCACTGTTTGTGTGGCCGCCTCTTCCCCTGTTGTCTAGGCATCTGCTACTAGGGCTGGGCCAACTCTTGAAGATGTGTATCTAGCTACTGCTATACCGGAGAATATCTCTCCGAAGGAGTATCGGTTGTCTTTGCTACAGCCGAACGCCGAGGTTGGACCATCCTCCCAAGATCCCTACTGATATTACTTTTCACACTATGCATAGGATGGTACTCCCGTGTATGCTTTCCCAGGTCAATATGACGAGCATGGGGAGATTTTACGTCTACCTGCTCCTGAGGCTTATCTTTATGCTCAAGGCTTACCGTACAACCAGGCTTATAACCCAGAGGGACAGCCCTTCCAAGGCCAACCTGTGGGCCAACCTGGCTATCTGTATGACCCACAGGGTCAGCTCATCCAGGGCTACCCTGCGAGCCAGCAAGGGCCATTGTACAATCTGCAAGGACCGTATTACAGCCCTACTGGTCAACCTGTACAGCCTCAGCTGGGGTATCAACCGGGACCGGTCTATGGTCCTGGGGGGAAAATCCAACCTTCTTTACCGATGCAACCGCAGTATCCTGTTGTTTCTAACGTTGCATATCCGCAGGGACCATCCTATGGTTCCGCTTCAGGTCAAACCAGTTTCCAGCAAGCACCTGGTCCTGTTCCACCACCGGGCCAACCGGTTCATCCGGTGCAACCCGGTGTCCCGCCTCCAGGCCAACCGGCCCATCCAGTACAACCTGGGGCTCACTTACAACTAGGTCAACCTGCACAACTGGCGCCGCCTGTTCATCCGAGTCAGCCCTCTCAGTCGGGCCAACCTGTTCATTCAGGGTAGCCCTCTCACTCTGTTCACTCTGCTCAACAACCTGTTCATTCAATACCGCAGCCAAATCAACAGCTGCGCCCTACGTACCAGGCTCCGCAGGGTTCCACTTTTCAGCAGCCTACTCATCCTCAGAGTGGTTATTATCCTCATGGTTAGTCTCAACCGAACTATAACCACCCCAGAGGCTCTCAGTATTATCCTCCTCCACCCGGGTTTACTTACGCTCAGCAGCCAAATCCAAACACTGCTTATACGGGGCCGACACCTAATCAGGGTCCGTATCTTGGTTATCAAGCCCCACACTATGGTTACCAGCATCCAAATCAGTCTGGTTATACGAACTATGCCCCCTACGGTTAGAATTCTGTGGGACAGAACCCGTGGGGGCAGGGATATTCACAACCATCCTGGAGTATGGGTACCAGACCTCATCCTGGGCCTGAAATGGCAGTTAACCCTCCATTGCCATTCGTGGCTACCTTGGAACTGCCGGATGTTTCAAAGTTGACCAATGATCCGATTTTACATAATCCATATTGGCCTCCGGTTTCCACCAAGATACCAGGTGATTGTCCCAAGTTTGAGGGAAAAGCTGGCGAAGACCCCCAGGCGCATGTGATGACGTATCACCTCTGGTGTTCGTCTAACTCTTGGGTTGACGATTCAATCCGTTTGCATCTCTTCCAGCGCACTTTAATAGGAGCTACTGCTAAGTGGTACATAGAATTATCCCATGGCATTTTCCAAGATTTCAACTCTTTAGCCATGGCTTTCCTCACGCATTTCCAGTTACCGGTTCGGTATGAGGCCGGGATGCACCTCCCGACTTCTCTAAAGCAGGACAAGGCCACTCACATCTCAGATCACATTCATGAGTGGCGACGTCATCGTCGACTGATCAAGTTTCACATACCTGATCAAATTCTGACTCACTGGTTCACCACCTCAATTGTGAATAAAATCACTCAGGATATCGCGATGGGAGCGTGTGTGATGGAGGAACAAGCTATCGCGCGTGCCTAGTACCTAGATCTTGTCTATTCGTAGTCTGGCACGCTTTATGACATCTTGACTGATGCTCCACGGCCCGGAACCTCTAAGGCTCCTCCTACCCCTGCGGTGGATGGTGTCATTGGTTCCGTCTCTCAAAATTCGAAGAAGTCTTCGAATGGGAAGCAGAAGGCTAATTCTTCCAACAATACCTCTGCTAATCCCGCCTCATTCGATTCTGGTAAAACCGCGGAGGTGAATGCCGTCCAGGCCAATCCTGCGAACAAATCCTCCATGGGGAAGAAGAAGGGCAAAGGAAAATCAAAATCTGATGCCCCAAAACCGGAATCTAAATCTCAAACTGAGGATGGCTCCCAGTGTAAGCCGAAGTTCCCTTGCCTCATCTGTGAAGGGGACCATTATACTAAGGATTTTCCATGACAATCTGAGGTTAGTCAACTTCTTAAAGGCCCTAAAGGGACTCTAGTTGTTTTGAAAGAGCCATTTCCATCTCAGTAGACCCAGATGGTCGAACAGGCATCACCATCTGCACCGTTTGGGTCTCAGGTTTTCATGATGAAGGGTAATGCACCTATCACTATCGCTACGTGGTCGAAGGATTACAACGAACCGCGGAAGGCACCCGGGAAGGCAGTTGCGGATGGGCCGCCTCCCCCACCTGTCTCTGGTCCATTGGAAATCGAAAAGCCGACTCTCGAACCCGTTGTGAAGCCACCCCCCAAGGGTGTTCTTCGAAGATCCTCTTATAATCCAAATGCTCGTGCCGCTCAACATTAGAGCATTGTTGAGGATCTGGCACAGGCACCATGTTCTATGTCTGCACTTGAGGTTCTTCAAATTTGTCCTTCACAGTGGAAGGCTTTACTATCTGCAATCGGTGGCATCGATCCCACCGACTCGAGCCTTCTCACCTTCGATCTGGAGAACTTCACTCCCCGACTTCCACATCAAATCGCTTTGGTCATTCAAGTCGGGATTAATGGTTTGAACATTCATAGGGCCGTCGTAGATGAGGGTGCATCTACCTGCGTTATGTCCTCCACTTACTGGAAGGCCATCGGCTCTCCAGCCTTGTCGTCATCTCCCAATGCCCTTGAGACATTTGATGGTCAGGAATATAAACCCCTGGGCGTTCTCGAGAGTCTTGCGATCACATTACAAGGGAAAACTGTCAACGTGGAAGTAGAAGTAGTTGACGCTAAACTCAACTACAATATACTTCTTGGCCGCATCTGGACCCATGCCATGCTCTGCGTGCCGTCTACCGTCTTTCGATTCATAAAGTTCCCTCACGAGGGAAAGATTGTTACGGTGGATCAGTTGTCATTTTTCACCTCTAGCTCTGAGAACAACGTGCCATACATGGATCAAATTCCGAATCCCCCAGACAATGTAGGGCCTGGTCTCTTCAAAGACCCAGTCCTCATGGGTATATTCCCTGCACCACCACCAAATACCGCTCAATTCAACATGTTGTCCAGGTCCGATGACGCCTGGCTTATTCCTACACCTGAGCAGGTATATGAGTTTTGAGAATCCATGCCTTTAACGCCAGTAGAGATCAGCTACTATGAGATTGTTGCTGCATCGGATCCTCCAGCTCCTCAGCGTGCTCCGATGAGCATGGCTCTCGACGTCTACTCCCAATCCCCCTGGCTTGGTCAGGCTGATTCACCTGATACTCTCAGAGAGACTTTTCCTTCAGATGAGGCTATCATTGAAACTTTGTCTCTTGAGGAGCTGCCCTGGGGCGATGGACATCATCGCTCCTCGTTTATTCCCATCTTGGGGGCAATGAGTGATTGTCTGGAGCGCTATGCTACTCAGGTTCCCTCCCCTCCTTTTCAAACACCGATCTTGACGCATGAGGTCTTTTCGGAGGGTAATCTGAGTAACATTACTCAAACTATTCCAATCAACATCTCCGTTAAACCGGGGATTGTTGAGAATATTCATGTGGGTGTGACTTTCTCTCCCGATGAGATTCAAGTCTATACAGAGCTTTTCAAATAATTCATAGACGTTTTCACATGGTCTTACGAGGAAATGCCAGGAATCGATCCTAGTATTGTTGTGCATGAGATTCCAACCTATCCAGGTGTGAAACCCGTGCGCCAACGCTTACGTCCCATGCATCCTCGGAAAGCCGCCGCTATCAAGGAAAACGTTGAAAAACTTCTGAATGCGGGTTTTATTTATCCCATCCCCCTTACAGAATGGGTGTCCAACATTGTCCCTGTCGATAAAAAGTAGGGTACAATTCGAGTCTGTGTAGATTATTGCGACATCAATCGCGCCTGTCCAAAGGACAATTATCCCACTCCGTTTATCGACCAAATCATCGACGAATGCGCCGGGAGTGAGATCTATTCCTTAATGGACGGTTTCTCAGGTTATAACCAAATCAATATTGCACCAGAGGATCAACATAAGACCACATTCATTTGTCTGTGGGGCACTTTCGCGTACAAGAAACTCCCGTTCGGCTTAAAGAACGCTGGCGCCACATTTCAACGTGTGATGTCCTATGCTTTCCATGACATTCGCCATATCGTCCAGCCTTACCTGGACGACTTGCCAGCCCATTCGGGTAAGCAAGATGACCATCCTGAGCATCTCCGCCAGATCTTTCTTCGTTGCAGACGCTACAATATCAGGCTCAATCCTCATAAGTGCGTCTTCTGCGTTGATTCTGGCCGTCTTTTAGGCTTTATAGTCTCGAAAGATAGAATTCGCCTTGACCCTCTAAAGGTCGACGCCATCGTAAATCTCCCATTACCCTCCTCTCTGTATCAGTTACAGATTCTGCAAGGGAAAGCGAATTTTCTTAGGTGCTTTATCTCGAATTATGCCAAGGTGGCCAAAGGATTCACCCATTTGTTAAAGCAGAACATCCCTTTTCACTGGGACAAAATTGCTCAGGCATCCTTTGAGAAGCTGAAGACATTGCTAGTCAATGTTCCATTGCTTCATCCTCTAGACTACCACCGCGACTTCACATTGTATCTAGCCGCCGCATTTAGCACCATTGCCATGGTCTTGGTGCAGGATGACGATGACGGTGATGAACATGTCGTTTATTACCTGTCACGGAACCTTCTCGATCCGGAAACGCGTTATGCACATGTCGAGAAGTTGGCCTTAGCAACAGTGCATGCCGTACAATGCTTTCGCCATTACATCCTTTTGCGCACGATAACAGTGGTTTCAGACTGCAACCCTATGACGTATATTCTTTCTAGACAATTACTAGGGGGCAAGTACTCCGAATGGATTGTCATCCTGCAGGAGTTTGACTTGGAGTTCACCACTACCAAGTCAACTAAATCACTGGTCTTTGCGGATTTGATATGTTCTCTTCCTACATACACTGTTCCCTCACACTCTGAAGACCATATACCGGACGAAACGCTTTTTCTCATCAGTACTCGTGATCCTTGGTACGGTGACATCATATTGTATCTTCAGACCACAACATTTCGGTCTGAGTTGGATAAAGCTGCCCACCATCGGATTCGGCACCAGTCCCAACCCTACCGTATAGTAGGAGATACCTTATATCGCATTGGAGTAGATTCGGTGCTCCAGCGATGCCTTACCTTGGAAGAGGCTGAGAAAGTCTTAAGTGACTGCCACAGTGGCGCCTGTGGCGGACACATGTCCGGATATGCTACTGCCCAGAAGATTCTGCATGCAGGTTATTTATGGCCTTCCATATTCAAGGATTGTATCACTGCAGTCCGAAGATGCCATCCGTGCCATATTTTTCAGCGCAAGATGCGCGCGGCGCCATTGCCATTGCATCCCATTATTACCGTCGGCCCTTTTGCAAAAGGGGGCATGGATTTTATGACGTGTAACCCTCACTCGGCCGGGGGGCATGCGTATATCATTGTCGCCGTCGACTACTTCACTAAGTGGGCCGAGGCGATGCCTACACTAGCTGCTGACGGGAAAACGACTGCTCAATTTATATTCAAACACGTTATTGCACGGGTCGGGGTTCCTCAAGCCATCGTCACTGATCACGGTACTCATTTCCGCGATTATATGATGGCGGAGCTGACTTCAACGTTGGGCTTGCGTCACGACAGCTCAACACCATACTACCCTCAAGCGAATGGTCAGGTTGAAGCAGTGAACAAGGTTTTGGTCACCATGCTTCAGCGGACAGTTGGGATTCATAAATCCAGTTGGCATCTCCAACTATTCTCAGCTCTCTGGGCATACTAAAAATCTACTAAGAGTGCAACCGGATTCACACCATTCCAATTGGTGTACGGTCTGGAAGCTACTCTGCCGGTTGAATGCGAGATTCCTTCGTTAAAATTAGCTGTGGAGCTCTTACCGGATACTTCTGCTGAGGAAGAACGTCTTCTGTATCTCGAATGATTGGATGAAACTCGTCGTCTAGCTGCTTTGATCATCGAAGCACAAAAGAAGAGTGTCAAAACTCATTTTGATCAATCTGTTTCTCCCCGTTCTTTTATTAAAGGAGACCTCATCCTCCTGTACGGTCAGGCGCATGATAATCTTGGAGCCGGTAAGCTCCAGCCTATGTGGCATGGGCCCTATATAGTAAAGCGCGTTTTGAAAAATGGGGCCTATGAGCTTATAGATTACGAAGGAGTTCCGCTGGTGCAGCCCAGAAATGGGCTGTACCTTAAAAAATACTATGCCTGAAGTGATTTCTTGGTATGGTGTGTGTACATAGGTGTGTGATTGTCATTTGTGTGCATAGTGTGGTGTGCTTTGTAAACATTTTTCTGCTGATCGGGTCTTCCTGGTTGTGCAGATGTCTATTCATCCATTTGTTCGTTTCGCGGATGATGCCTCCCGCAGTACCAGGAATCTGTCTTCTGCAGCCTGGGTAATCTATGATCCTGCTGGTGAGTTGATTGACCTGCAAGGTGTGTGTCTAGGACGTACCACGAACAACATTGCGGAATATAGTGCCGTGTTGGAATTATTAACCGAGGCAGTGAACCTTGGTATCCGTGAATTGCTCGTTTATCTAGATTCACAACTTGTAGTGTTACAGCTGAACGGACACTATTCAGTAAGGAACCCATCCATCTTACGTCTGTATTTGAGTATTCAATTACTGGAAAGGAATTTTGACTACATTACATATCATCATATACCTAGACATTTGAATACATTAACAGATGCAGTAGCAAATTTGGTATTAGACAGACATTTGCGCAATTTATAAATCATCATCACATGTAAAGAAAGACTCATCCAGAAATAGATATGTATATATATAGATATCGAAGTGTTTACATAAGAGTGTGTCACATAAAACTCAAAAAATATACATAATCATCTTAGTACATCCAGAGACGGTATGTCTCTCAAATATAGGTGTGGTATAAATCCTAAAGACTAATCCGCATGGTGCTCATGATAGCACGTGACTGCACGCACTAAGCGCCTCAGGATTCGGTGGATCCGACTCGAAACTCCCACCATGTGGCGCTGGTATGCCATCAGTACGTCTGCCAGCTGGGCATAGTCTGGGATCCCGTGGGCAATGCCCTCAAGGTTCTGGATCAGCTCCTCTCCTCCAGTGCCCTCTCCCTGGATCTCAGGGGCGAGTTGTGTCCTCCGAGAGATTGGAGACATCCCAGCTGGTCTCTCAGGTCCCACATCTGCATGCATATGATCGTGTTATGACGAATGTGTATTAACAAAAGAACATAAAATATAAAATCAAAATATGAGGTCTTACCCAATTCCTCGTCCCAGTCGTCTCCTACTGGTAGTGGGAGATCTGGGTCCCCGGTAAAGTCAGTTCCTGCATAGGGCCAGTCTTCCACAACGATCAGCTGGCGCCATAACCACCTAAAGAATTCTGGCCTCCAGGACATCTGTTGGCCACCTCCAGATCTGGGCATCAATGCTTCCCAGCGAGCCATTCTTGGCTTTCATGGTATCGGATCAGCCACTGCGGCCCCTTGGCCCTGGAAGATTGGTAAACGTTCCAGAATGAACGATACCAAGATGGAACCATAACCGAACTGTTTCAATTTCCCCTGTTTTCACTTTGTGAGCTACCTTTTCATGTTGATTGTTACTTCTTCTGCCCAGTTAAACAATAAGGGACCCATGCACTCTGAGGCCAGCAGGAGTTCGGCCTTTGTGGCCTCGTGCAGAGCATGCGATCCAGCAGCCCGCGTGATGGTATGGAGAACCACTCTCAGTGCCAGATCAGGAATAGTGTGGATGTCCACCTTCTTGCTTCCTGATCCTGTTTGTGCCCCTCGGCACACCCATGCCATCACTTCTTCCATCTTCTCTCCATATGGTCTGCTTCCAGTTAATACGGGAATTGGACCTCTGTGGGACAATCCAGTGATGAAATAAACATCGGTGACCTCCAGTTCTAATACCTGGTCTCGTAACCTGAACACCTGTTCATGTTTGTCCCAGATACTGATTAAATACTGGAGGAGCTCAGGCTGAGCTCGTAAACACGGTGTGAGGAGGAACTTTTTCAATCCACAGTTTCTAAGTGCATTCATGCAAGCTTGGCTTTGCATGGCTTGTCCGTCCTCTTCTCCGTTCTCCCATTATTTCCATTCAATTGCCATTTTGAGTGATTACCTACATTCGTATGGTAAAAAACCCTTAGTTAGATCTTTGATGAGCTTCAAATTCCATGCAATTTGGTCTAAATGTCAAAATTTTGGGCGGATTTTTAGGTTTGGCCGTTGGCGCAGCTGTTTTGTGAACAGTCGCGCCACGTGGCGTGAGCCCTTTATAGAAAAGAGCTCATTGGTGCGGGTCCGTGCCCGATACCCGCGCCAATGGGTGCAGCCCTAAATTTTTAAAAGTGGCCACACAGAACTGATTTTTAAGGGAAAATTATTAGAAAATGAATGAAAATGAAGAGCAAAGGAGCACCTCTTACCTATGACAGACGAGAAGCTGAATGGTTGGCTAGATTTGTCGCAATCACCGTCAGAAGTTTCTGCTCCAAATGGACCACTGTTGCTTTTTACCAAGGTAAATAGTGAAAGTAATTTTGTTTTTACCAATTTGACATATTTATAACTTTTTCGACATTAAATGAGTTTTAAAAGTTATTTTTATCAAATATTTGCATATGTTATGTCGAAAATGGATTTTACGCTTGCTTGGTATGTACAGCAACAGGTTTTTGCGACTTAGACGATGGAAGCGAGTTGTATTTTATACTTTTTCGGACTCGGTAAATACACAAAAAAGTCGCTTCGGAGTCATCTTTCAGCTCTTTTCTGACTCTCTAAACATGAAAAGATTGCCGAGGCCCTTGTCGTTTCGATCTCGTTAAAATGGACACGAATCGACATTCACCCAGTATAATTTTAACCCTTTTTCGGGCTAGGATGGATTGATTACGAAAAAGGAATACCCTAGCCTATCGCGACTAGGAGGTTTTCCTGGATATTGTTTTCTACCTTTTCAGATCTGGGAAACTATTTACGAAAAGGGACTGTTGGAGTTTTCTTTTCCGCTATCTTTTCAAACTCTCTAAACATGAAAAGACGCCGAGTTCTCCCTTTGTTAGACTCGTTAAACCCTGATGACATCGGATCCAGTCGAAATGATGTTCTCCGAGTTCCTCCTTCCTAGGACTCGTTAAATGCACTAGGATGGATTCGCCCGAAGGGCGGACTTATATTACAAGCATATGCTATCCCCTTCAAGCTTGTCATCAAAAATAATTGGGGTACTCGCCAGAAATGGTGGGGGAAAAATGGAACCATCGTCGTTATCATCGGCAGTATGTCGCTCTTGAACATGGCACTTGTCTGCATTCGTGTCGGGTTGGGGACATCTCATCTCGTTGCTTCACTTTGCCTCCGTGGGTTTGGATAATCCCTTTTGACCTCTCATCTGCTCACTGCCTCGTCACCATGACCTCTGATCCGTTGATGTCAAATACTGCCAAGTCCACTGTCGTGCCGTTTATATGTTCAAGAGAAGTTGGCCTCTGCAAATATCAACCTTCCTCTGATTCTCATACGATCCTGATTCACAACAAAAACATCATGTTCCTCTGTCTCGTGTCGATGATGTGGGAAACATTATGGCCCACCTTCGATCAAGGTCACTTCCTGTCGACTTCAGCTCATTATCCAGGAAGTGGGTCTAGAGACTCCTTATGGTACCTTGGAGCCTGCATGCCTCAATGGCAGGTTCGTCGCATTCGACGTGAGGTTTACATCATTGACCTCCAATCGAGTGATTCTGCGGGTGTTCGACGTCAACTCATTTATTCGCACGCCGTAGATTGTACCTGTAGTACCTTGAGGACCATTGTCATTATTGGTGGTTTCTCTCGCGTCTGTTAACAGCTTTCATCATTGGCTGGTAATCAGACAATGTTCTTGCATGTTCGACTTCAGCTCACTTATTCGCATGCTTGAACTTGTACTCTGTCGGGTCGAGATGGAGCGCAAGACCCTGGATTGTGTTTGTTGTAATCCAGGCTGCGATTGTGGATTATTATCATTATGTACATGACTCACTGATTGGATGGCTGCGACCATACCTGAGTCTATTTATTTGATCCTCGCTGGATGGCTGCGCCCATACCCTGGATCCGGATTATAGTGTACTCTGTTTCGGATGGCTGCACCCATACCACACATACATCATGTACTTGAGATATCAGTTGTATTTTTCTGCGCAGGTTTTCCGACGGCGGGCCTTTAGTTGAACATGTTCTCGTAAAGCATTTCACCCCTCTCTCTCTCGGGCCTCATACTTTAGGGGGCATCTGTTACACAGTAATTTGTCACCGTCCCTACCATTCCCCGTCCCACACAATGGAGGACCCATTTTGTGACCTGTGAACATTGTCATGCCTTGAAACCATCATCAATGCATCCCTCTAAGCATGAGCTTTAATTGCCCTTAAGACATCTCCTTGCAAAAATCATGAAAAACATCTCCTTTTGCATTGGCGCGGGCAGACAGTTCAGCACTCGCGCCAATGGGGGAAATCCTGCAAAGAGGCCGCGCCACCTGGCGCTCTGTTCCAGAGCACTAGTCGCGCCAGCCAATTTAAGGAGTGTTTTTTAAATAAAGATGGCGGAAGTTGTGTTTCAACAAACTCAGAAACCATTGCCTATCTTGAGTTGGGAGGTTTGGCTGTGGGAGTTCTATGGAAGGGAAGTGGTTTTTCCACCTCCCATGGAACCTTCCTTGTTGATAGGGCCAATCCCACAATAATAGGGATCCCAACTCCCTCCTTCCCCATCTATAAAAGCCTGCTCAATTCCATAGCAAGCTAGTCTTGAAGTTCCTAAGCTTTGAATCTCCATATTCCCAAGAGCCTTTGTGCTGTAAAGAGCCCTCTTTTTCCCTTAAGGCCGACTCAAGTAAGGAGACTATTGTCGAGAGACTCTGGAGAGGTTTTCCCTTTCCCTGGCGAGCTTTGCGAGACGTGAACGACTGGAGACCCATCCAAAGGAGACCGCGACGTCAGACCTTGGTTTTAATCTCTCTTCGTTTATTATTTAATAGATGATTACGATTATGGTTCCACTCTGTTTCCCATCATGTTAATATGAGTAATATCCTTTCTGACTGATATTTAGTTACGTATGCCGGATTCTATGCTCGTATCTGTTTGTTTCTTGCATGTGCAGGTGTTCATCCGTGGAGATCGTGGAGGGATTGTGATCTGCCGAGGCTGAGGAATGGGGACGCTTCTTCTTCAGATCATAGCATTGGAATCCAGGTAGGCTTCCGTCTTTAGCCTTTTCATTCGTAATTAGGAACCTGCGTCGTAACATTGTTTGATTGTTGCTAGACCCCTGCTAGGCTAGTAGGGATCGCCTTTGTCCACAGAGGGGATTTACCTCCTCAACAGTTACTTTGATCTTGGCTTGGAAATATTCATAGATTACCTACTTACATTTGTCGATGACAACATACCCTACACAATGTATGCATGGACATTTGGCACTTTTGAGATCATCGATCTACCAAGGCTTGATCTAACGATCATGTTTGATAAGGTTAGGGTTAGTGTAACCTACCCAGACCAATACCCGTGCTGATTCTTGGCATTTTTTCGATGCCTTTCCTATATGAAGCTATGAAACTAAAGAAAAATTACTCTCCACAGATTTATTCATTGAATATACTTTATTTTGTTTATTTTTTTCTCTACTAGTACTTGATTCTGAACTTAAATACTTTTCATCCTTGGTTAATGAATTGGAATATTAGTGACAGTTCATATCTTTTGGTCTCGATAGGGTTTCTAGGTGGTGAGAAAGAGGGGCACAGTGGCGTAGGGTGTAACTTGAATCAACACTCCCTATCATAAATATGTTTGATTTATATAGAAATTTTTTTAACTCGTAGAAATTAAAAGTTGAAATTGTATACAAATCTTAATTTTTCCATATTTTATTTGTGTTTTCATAGGATACAGGACCACCCACACTTAACGCCACTATACCTCCTCATGCTCGCCGTGACAGTTCCATTTTTTTTGGTTTAATTCCTTTTACTTCCCTACTTGTTATTTTTCTAAGGGTTTTTCCGACCGTAGTTTACTATATTAAAATGAATTCACGAACTTAGTTCATTCCTTCATACATTTTCATAATTGTTTTATTTATTACAATGAACTATGTAAATATTATTTCAATAATTTTTATATGAATTTAGTTTTCGGGGCAAGGGTATTTTTAGTTATTCTTACGACATATAGTAGGATGCCTATTTTTAATATGGTTTATCTTCTCCCGCAGAACTTCTAGGTTTTCATAATGTAATGCTATTATTTAAATCTATAAAATTTTTGTGGTATAAGCCTTGTCATTACCATTTTAGGTTGGCACTACTACTAGGGTTTCTGTGATCGTGCCAATAATATAATATATGCAGCTAGTATACCTTGCTTTGATGCATTTACCTGCTGGGGTTAATATTGTTGTAACTATAATTTTATTCATGAAATTATGTATTATTATACTGAGTTTCATACGCCATAATTCTTTTACTGCACAATGGTTTTAGTTATTCGACTCATAACTGAATTTTATTTTTCTAAAGTTCATGGAATGTCTATCATTTACTCATTGCTATTTTCTAAAGAAAATCCTGATAGAGATAGCCCTCTACTAATGAGGTTCCATCTTTCCATGTGGTATATATAATTCTAATAAGGCTTGGTATCAGACTATTTCTGGATTCTTATGATGTATGTCTGTAATATTTTTCATCACCAGGTATATTTTTAGATTTAGGGTTTTGTTTCTATGATACCACCACTCCTTGGCGTCCATTTAATAAGTCTCATCTACTAGTTTGACTTAGTATCTTATTTATGGGTTTTTCCATATAATATACTTTAAAATTGTCAACACAACCAAAACCATTACCATTTAAACCACAACTTATAAATGTGACATCATAGAAAATTCTAAGGAATAGGATCACATAACATTATAACTTATAACATTATATTTCGTATTTCTCATACTTATTTTCTTAAGTCTAGAACAAGACTGGAAAGATAAATTAAAGACCCTTCCCTCACCATATAGCATGACAATCACGTCTAGAGTGTTTCCCCAAGCCTCTTTGGTTCTAACCAATCAAGTTTGGAAATACTACATTTCTTTCTTAGGCCTCAACACTTCAGTCAAGTCTAATAAATTTATGTTCTTTTCAAGTTTTCCATTAATTCGAAATTAACTTAGAAATACCCTCCTCTTGATACTTTCTGACATCTTTTCTTTCTTAGACAAAGTTTTGTCCTCTCTCCAATCGAGTATCATTTCTATTATTTTAAGAAGAAACAAATTTAACATAATCTTGGTTCACAATTTCCTACTTAGTCTACATTCACTACATCATATTTGATAAAAGTAAAAAAAAAAAACTTTTAACAAAAAATATTTAACCTTGACGGAATTTTTTTTCATCTTTTTAAATGATGGATCATTTGGGAATATTTTAATCTCTTTGAAGAAATATATATATATATATATATATATATATATATATATATATATATATATATATATATATATAATTTAATTTAATTTATGATCCATCCTTTGGAAACACTTTGATTGTTTTATACGAAAATGCAACAATAGTAAGTTGTTTCTTATATATATTTTTATTTATAATTTTTCCCTTTTTTCTTGTTAATGTGTCAGTGATTTTTGGGATTGAAACTACAATCATGCCGAGGTTTGGGTTGTATTTATAAGTTAAAATGAAATTTAGAATATTATTTTAGATATACTAACAACATAAAATTAGCAATAGTCTAGAGTTGGCTTCTTTATTTTGATGTTTTGTTTCTAGCGTTTTACATATTTATATAGATGAAATAGTTTTCTCCACTTTAACTTGATCATAAAATTTCAAGAAAAAAATATTGTTTTCATGGGAAAAATGTCTTGAAAAAGGGAATTTCGTCTATATATAGGAGTAGTCTTTAAGTGCGACTTTTTGGAGTTCCCCGCATATTTCTAGCTAGAATTTGGTGACAAAGTTTCTAGTTGAATATCTATTTTTGAGGTTTAAACTAGTTTTTTTTTACTACATATATGGATTCAACACCCTCAAAAAATTTGGGGCACTTAGACTTTGAAGAGTCCACTTGTCAAAAATCTGATTTCAATGAATTCATGTCTAATTGTAGACAAATTAGATCGAAAAATAAAATGGAAAACTTTACAGAAAGCCACACTTAAAACTACCATATATATGTGTGTGTGTGTATCCATAATTTGTGGGATTAGTTTGATTTATATATATTTATATAAATATTAAATTTTCATTTATTTGTTAGTGTTTCCATGATTTTGGGATTTACTCTTAGTTTAAGAATTTATGGTTAAGGTAGTTTTAATTAGTATTTATAAGTTAAAATGAAAAATATATATATATTTGTTTGAATGTACTAAAAACTTATGGCTTAGCATTATCCTAAGAGCTGCTATCCATTGAATTTTATCACAACATTCCAATAGGGTGGCTACACATCAAGCCTTATCACAAACCTTTCTAAAACGCACACTTGAGCTACAAATGGTAAAATACTAATTTCAATGTAATATTAACCTTTCAGCATTGGACAAGTTTTAGTGTTCATGAGGGATAAACCTATAGCCATGGAATCACCTTGATATAGTGATGGGATATGTATTCTAATGAAAATGATCATGTGACTTAAGTAAAATTCAATATATCAAACATCACCCATCATGTCATTCATATTTTAAAACTATTTAAATGCAAATGTATTTATGTTTGGTGGTTGGAAGGAGTTATGATTACGCTCCTAACTAATATTTGAGTTGTCTCTTGTGAGACTTTTTTGAAGTTTTTCCCATGGATTTTTCCAGTCTAATTTCTCTAAAATTCTGCAAGAATTCATTGAAATCACAAGAATGATGGTAACCAATGCACAAAGAAAGTTCTCTAGGGGTTTTACAAGGCGATGAATCAATATATACAGTCAAAAAACTAGTTTAAATAACACAAATCAATATTTCACGTCAAAATTTTAGTTGAGATTTAGACAGCGAAAACTCCAAAATCTCACTAAAACACCTCCATTAATATTAATTGATTATTTTATTCCAACTACTTCCAATATAAAGTAAACTTGATTTCTTCAAAAAATGCTATACAAATCAGTTGGGACAGGTGTCCCTTAACATTATATTTAAAAAATAAAATAATATTTATATTAAATATATATCGTTATATATTTATACTATATTATATATTTCATATCAATTATATATACAAACACATAAAATAATTAAAAAAAATAATCTCCTTTTATTCATATTCCAATGCCAAAATGGGGTATAAATATTTCAAATCTTAATATAAAATAATTTCATCAACCTCCAATATGTATAAAAAGTGGAAAAGTAAATAAGAATTAAAAATAGAAAAAGTAAATAACAATAATAAATTTCATATTTTAAGAAAAAATAAATTTTTTTTTTTTCTTGCTCAGACTAATCCTAATTTTTTTCCATTTTTTCTCCTTCCATGCCACCCGCGGGTTTCAAACCGGTCTGTTCTACACCACGTGGGCTACGAAAAAAGAAATTTTATGTGACATAAAGATAGATGTTTAACCATAATATTTTTTTGGATTAATTTGAAGTACAAAAATAATAGAATTACTCATTTTTTTTTTCTTTTCAACTTTTCTAATTATAAATAAATGGATATTTTTGGATTATTCAATGTGATTGTTAAATTATATTATTAAAATTGCAATTAGTTCATAAATCTTAATATCATTTTTAAAAGGAGTTTTGAAATTTCTCGTGCCCAAATATTGGGAAAAAAAATTGAGATGAAATCTTGATTTGTGTTATTTGAACTAGTTTTCTTACTAGATATATATGTATATATAAATTCAACAAAATGAAAATCCTTTGAAAATTATTCTTCAAACATGTGATTTCAATACATTTTTGCTAGATTTTAGAGAAATTAAACATGAAAAATCGATAAAAAAAACTCCAAAAAAATCTCACTATAAAAAAAATTACACATATTAAAAAAATAAAAACTATTATATAAATTGTAATGATTGAAGTGATAATGACATAGATATTCAAAAAAAGAAATTGAACAAATTATATCATTCTCATCTATAACTGGCAAATACTATATTCTTACCATGTATTAATTAAGGAAATTATCTATCCACTTCACATTCATTTAAAATCACGCGTATACATTCATTTAAAATCGCGCGCATACTTCCCTCTCATACAGATATTGACACTTCTTTTTTATATATATATATATATATATGCCTATAAGATGTTTTTACCAAGTTAATCCTAGAGCAAGTTATGTTTTTGTTGATTTAGGACTTCTGATCGTTCAGTAAGGAAGTATGGCACCTCATTCGTCCCCTTCAGCCATAGATGTCGCATCTATAAAGTCCTCAAGGAAAAAATTGTCAGCGTTTCTTCGCTGGAGAGCAACCGAGAAACATAAGCAGATTTTGCAAGAATTATTCGCTGCAGGTCTCCGTAACCCTCTTCCACAGGATGTGACGGATATTGTGGCTTTGCTCGAACTCTATGGAGAGGTCAAAGAAAGGTGTTTTTTACTGGTTTCAAAACAGCCGCTCCCGCAAGGAGAGAAAAATTCCATGCTCTCAATATGGGAACGAAATCACAGAGCTCTCTCTGCGGCCACTTTACACACCTTCAACCCCTGGTAAACTCTACTTTTATGTCTATATTTTTCAATAATTTTAACTATTTTCTTAATAAATTCTTATTTTGAACCCTCTCTTCTTTTGGTTAATAGTATTAACACGGAATCCAAAGTAGATCAAACCCACTTTTCACTGGAGGTAAAAGGAAATGATTCGCAATTTACTATTTTAGCGATTATATGAATATTTGTGTATATTCATTTTATAAAGAAAAAACAGCTGATTTATCATCAACATAACTCTTCTGTTGTTTTACATTGAGTCGGAATCTCAGGAAGAAGCATCCAGGATAGAGGGCGAACTGATTAGCCTCATTGTAAGACAACACTTCGAGCGTAAGAAGCCTAACTCCTCTTCTTCCAATGGTAAGATACATCATTACTCCTCTTTTTAGTTTTATATGCCCTTTAACGTTGCAGACTTCTTATTTTGTGGCGTTGTCTGTGTTCAGCCCCAACCGCAGGCCGCAACATTATCTCCGAGACTTGAACTAAAGTAAGGAGATTCTTGATTCCCATTCTCCGTGATTTGTATGTTAATAGGGAGATATTTTATCGAATGCATAACAGAGGAATCCAATTGCATTTTAAGTTTTTGTGTATTTCATTGCAGTTTTCGAAATTTTGATAGATATGGACAAAGTTTTTATGTATTTAAAAGAGATTTGAGCATAATTTATTGCAGTGATGAATATGGGCTAACTGAAATAGATAATAATTGAATTTGTTAATATCTATGAGATTATCAGAATATTAAGAAAATTGCAATTAAATAAATAGGCAAATAATGGACTTGGCTAGGTTGTTCTTTATTAGATTTCCAACATATTTAGGAATCTGCAATGAGCCTTCAGCGGTAAAAGCTAAATCAAATGTTTTCTTTTCTCAGATACCTGTGAGATATTACATTTACATCCAAATTCCTTCACTTTTATTATTGATTTCGAACTAAGAGTTTTCAAAGGTTTGAGATACATTTTCAAAATTGTTAACATTCTAATTTAAGTTACATTTTACTTTATAAGCAGGGACTCGAAATTTCAACAAAATATGAAAAGACGGCAGAATTGCTCGAGTTGTTCCCTCTGGGTGCAGAGGGAACCTCAGATCACCAACGCTGAAAAGAAACGCAGGTGGTGAATTGCACACTCTTTGTAAAGGAAAGTGGAAGGTGGTGAAGAGTCGCATAATTAAAGTTATCTCATTTTTGCGGCTATTCAGTGTTGTTTCAGTTTTCTGCTCTGTAACTTGGGAACTGTCTCCCAAAATCAAGTCTAGTTTTGGTTTTTTATTATCTTAGCTTTCTGCAGTGTAACTACGGAATTCCCAAGGGAATCTAAGTTTCCCCTTCGTTCTCTCTTAATTTAGATTTATGCTGTGCAACTGGGGAATTTCATCACGGAATCTATGTCTACTTTTCATTCTCTATCTAACTGGATAATTGCTTGACAGAATCTGTCGACTTTTGATTTTGTATTAACTTCGAGAGCTGGTATGTAACTGGATAATTTCCTGACGAAATCTATGTCTACTTTTGATTTTGTATTAACTTATATCTCTGAATTTCCTGCTGCAACGCTGATTGAGTAATTATTTTAAATCTAAGAATGTGTCCGCATGAATGATAACAGTACGGGTGGATTTAGGAGATTATTAATTAAATACTCTTGCTCTTCACGGTTGCATTGGATATCCTTTTTTCTAAAGAACAACAATGTTGGTCTCCTCTATGTTGGTTATCACGAAAAATATTCAAGATATGGGGTTAACATTTTCAAATTCAGCGTTCTTTTGTGAAGTGGTGAGTTTTTTTGGGACTAAATTTATGAGTTTTTTTTGGGTTAAATTGATAAGTACTTTTTGGCCCTAAATTAATATATTTTTTTTTTTTAAATAGGATTAAGGTTAAAATCAATATTATGTTTTTTTGTTTATTAAGTTGTTTATAATATTCCATGCTTGATTTGTGATTTGAGAATCTTTATCAAACACAGAGAACAAAATTTGACAAAATTTATGTTCTTTTCAAGTTTTCCATTAATTCAGAATCAACTTAGAAATACCCTCCTCTTCACACTTTCTATCATCTTTTCTTTCTTGGACAAAGTTTTTTCCTCCCTTCCCTCCCTTCCCCAAGCCTCCTCGAGCTATTTGCCTTTTTCTTCCTTTGAAAGGGGTTGAGAGGAAAGAGGTATAACCACCATAGCTCTAAGATAGTTTTATTTCCATCTTTTTGCACAACTTAATATCATTTTTATTATTTTAAAAAGAAACAAATTTAACATAAGCTTGGTTCACAATTTCCTACATAGTTTACATTCACTACATCACATTTGGTAAAAGTAAAAAAAGTAAAAATATTTTAATAAAAAATTACTTAACCTCGAAAGGGAATATTTTAATCTCTCTACAGAAAAATGTTTTTGTTAAAAAAAAAAAAAAAAAAAATCTAATTTATGATAAAGTAAGTTGTTTCTTATATATAGTTTTATTTATAATTTTCCCTTTCTTTTTTGTTAATGTGTCACTCATTTTTGGAATTGAAACTACAATCATGTCGAGGTTTGAGTTGTATTTATAACTTAAAATGAAATTTAGAATACAATTTTAGGTATACTAATAACATAAAACTCCTTTTTTATTTTGACGTTTTGTCTCTGGTTTTTTATATATTTATATAGATAAAATAGTTTTCTCCACTTGAACTTAATCATACAATTTCAAGAAAAATTATTTTTTTCTTGTTAAAATTATTGGGAAAAAAGTCTTGAAAAGGCATTTGTCTATATATAGGAGTAGTATTTAAGTGGGACATTTTGGAGTTCTGTGCATATTTCTAGCTAGAATTTGGTGACAAAGTTCCTCACTAAATATTTATTTGTGTTGTTTAAACTAATTTTTTTTATTACAATATGGACTCAACACCCTCAAAAACCTTGGGGCGCTTGGACTTTGAAGAGTGCACCTATCAAAAGTGTGATTTCAATGAATTCCTGTCTAATTCTAGAAAAACAAAGTTACACTTAAAAATACCAGACATACAAACACACACACATCTGTGTCCATAATTTCTAGGATTAGGTTCGTTTATATATATTTATATAAATATATTTTTTTCATTTATTTGTTAGTGTTTCCATGATTTTTGAGATTTACTCTTGGTTTAATAATTTGTGGTTAAGATAGTTATAATTCATATATAAAAGTTAAAATGGAATATATATATATATATATATATATATATATATATATATAGTTTAAATGTACTAAAAACTTATGGCTTAGCAAGGTCCTAAGAGCTCTTATCCTTGGAATCTGATAACAACGTTACAATAATTTAAAATGAATAGTTAATTTTTTTTTCAATATTTTCCAAAAAGTTATGGCTTAGATAGAGAGGGGGTGGCTACACATTAAGCCTTATCACAAACATTTCTCAAAAACACTAAAGCTACCAAAGGTAAAATACTAATTTCAATGTAAGATTAATCTCTTAGCATTGGACAAGTTTTAGTGTTCATGAGGGATAAACCTATAGCCATGGAATCACCTTGATATAGTGATGGGATAAGTATTCTAATGAAAATGATCTTGTGAATTAACTAAAATTCAATATATTAAACACTACTCATTATGTCATTCATATTTTAAAACTATTTAAATGTAAATGTATTTATGTTTGGTGGTTGGAAGGAATTATGATTATGCTCCTAATTAATATTCGAGTTGTCTTTGGTGAGACTTTTTTCAAGTTTTCTCATGGATTTTTTGGGTCTAATTTCTCTAAAATACTCCAATAATTCATTGAAATCACAAGCTTTATCGTAATCACTGCACAAAACAATTTCCTTCGGGGTTTTACAAGGGGATGAATCAATATATCAATATATAGAGTCAAGGTAATATTTAGACAACAGAAACTCCAAAATCTCACTAAGACACCTCCATTAATATTAATTAATTATTTTATTTGAATGAATTCCAATATAAATTAAGCTTGAATTATTCAAAAAGCGCTTTACAAATCAGTATTGCACAAATGTCCCTTAACATTACATTTAAAAAATAAAATAGTATTTCCACTAAATATATATAGTTATATATTAATAAAAAAAAGAAATTAAAGTTACGACAAATAAAATATTAAGATATTTATATTATGTTATTTATTTTATATTAACTATATATATATAAATACATAAAGTAATTAAAAAAAAATCTCATATTTTTCATATTCTAATGCCAAAAAGGGGTGGATTTCTTCACCAGTTATAAATATTTCAATATTTATGTTAATATAAAATATTTTATCAACGTCCAATATGTATAAAAAGTGGAAAAGTTAATAAAAATAATAAATTTCATATTTCAAGAAAAAGAGAAAGTTTATGTAACCTCAAGATAGATGTTTAGCCATAATAAATGTTTAGATTAATTTGAAATATAAAAATAATAAAATGTGATAGCCTTATTTAAAAGTTAACTAGCATTAGTTAGTTTAAACAAGTTGTTTATTTTAATTTTGACCAGAAAGACTTGAGGATTATGTGTTGAGACAAAAATTATTATTTTATTTTATCTTTTAGCATTATCAAGAGAAACCAATGAATAAAAAAAAAAGAATCTCCTAAGCTGTTGTATTAGTTTCTCAGAATAGATGGTGGTTGGGACAGTTGGAAAACAGTTACCCCCTCCTGTGTGGATAAAGTGGGAATCTAGAGGAGGAGGGGGGGTTCTGGAAAATTGGCTAGTAAGGGAAAGTATTTTCTTGAGCTAGTATGTAGACCTGTGGAGGATAACTTTGGAACCCTTGGGTGAGTTAATTTAGTTGTTGGTGACTGGAAAGGAATTCCAGAGGTCACAACAGTCTACTCCACTATAATCCCGTGGCACCATACAGTGTTCTGAGGCTAGGGGGCAAGCGGAGGACGTCATAGCCTCCCCTGAAGGTCGGGTGGACAACAGTTTGAGAAACTCTGATTCTAAACAAATAAGTATCTGGAAACTCCAAATCCTGAAAGTTGCAGGTTAATTGTCTGTTCACTACTGTTTTTCTCTTTATTCTGCCAAATGGTATTTAGTTTGTTTATAAAACCGTATTGAATAAAGGTTGACCTATTAATATAGTTTTGATAGTTGAGTATTAATGCTGGAAATAATCAGTAAATTAGAATGTTATTTCTAAGACAACCTGCAGAATTAAAATATTCTTTTGGTAATAAGGCTAATGATGTAGAACCGAGAACTTGAAGTTATTATTTGGAGTGAAAGTTCCTAATAACACCGGAACCGAAATCTCTATAACATGAGTAAAACCTGAAGATGTATATGAAACATTTAAATGAAAGAAGGAAACCCCGCCGGGGAATTGAAGAAATACAGGGTTGAACAAATGTTTGTACGATACTTGTAATACGGAGGCGAAAGAAAATCACTTTCAGGATGGAGTAGCTGAAAATTTTACCGGCAACCTGTCCGAGTGATAGGTTATGGAATATCTATACACAACCCCGTGGCGGCGGACTGGTGCCGTAAACCCTAGGGTGAAGAAATTAAGTATGCTTAAATCCAAGTCTTTATTGTTAACAAAACAAAAGTAAGACTTATGAAAACAAAACCCTATGATAAACTCAAACGTTTAGAAGGGCTTTTAAATGGAAAACAGAATCCATCGACTGGTAAGTTGAAAGAAACACGCGAACAAAGAACGTAAGTACTGTAAAAAAACAGAACTTGATTCAGTAAACGAACAAAACTTGACATGATAAACGCACTTAAAATGTCACATTAATCTCTGAGTAAACTCTTGGTAATTTTAAGAATAAATGTTCAGGCTGGAGTGTCCTGGAAAGAGGTCGGAACTTAATATAATTACATTGTATCGAAACAAACCACTGAGAGACCAAACCTCGAAGGAAAAGATCCAATAAAATGTCAACGAAGATAAACAACAACAGGAAAGAGTGGCAAAAACCTGTTTATATTAATTGTATAACAGACATTACATTTAAAAGTGGATAGGGTATTATGAACCCTGAATAATCCATCAGAACTATGAGCAGTAAACCTTTAGTTGTAACTTTAGTGCAAAGGAAAAACATTATCAGCCAGAAGAACGGTTGTTATTAAAATAACGTATACATATACATTTGACAGTATCCTAATCTCTGAAAAGACCAACTCAGAGCATGGTATCCAGAAGGAACCGTGCAAGATGGAGAATTCTAACTATGAGTAGGAACCTGGCGGTATAACCATGTTTTAGCATTGAACTAGTACACAGTCGGAAGTACCTGCATGTCGAGAGAAATTACGTTAAACGCTGAAGGAAACGAGCTCGAAGGACTCGAGGAAAGTTGTGAGCAAACCTGCAAGCATAAACTGGAACGATGTTAGAAATTTTAACAAAGGAAAAACTTTAAGAACGAAAACATAAACTTCCGCGAGAATGAAGAAATCAGGTAGGATAAACTCGTTATGTTTACCTTTCGATTTGAGGTCCGGTATCCCTCTCGTGTAGACCTCCTCTGTATCGATACATTTTCAAAAGGGAAAAATTTAGTCCCTGTTCTAATTATTTTTACATATTCAAGTCGGAAGAAGGAACGACTTCGAAGTTCATTCAACTTTCTCACTTGTAGCAGGTTAACAAAGATTTGCAGAAGAATCAACGACAAAGACTGAACATAGGGTTGGACGGAGTCTCCGGTCCTCCTGTCAAACAAAACAGTAAACCCCGTTAACATTCTTCCGACGGAATTAAATTGAAAACAGAAACATGAATACTGGAACAGAATCGCAAAAGAAACCTTAATCGAGCCAGAAGGTTGCTATCTCTGGAAGCGAACATGGCCATTTACCTGGAAACCCTCGACGAAATACCTCCTGTTGGAACCCCAATGAAAACCCTGATGCAGATGGAAAACAGAAAAATGGAAAGGCGGTGAAATGTAACGCCAAGTTGATACATCGAAATAACCGCGGGAATACCCTCGTGCATACCGAGATTCTCTATGGGAATTTATGATACCTGGCGAATCATTTAACACTTTATGTACCACAACTGCAGAGTTCTATAGAAGTTCTTGACTTGTCGAATGGGCTGAGAGCCACGTGGCAAAGTCTAATGCCAACTAGACCGACGATCAAGTCTGGAGGGACGGGCATCCGAAGTGAATCTACGGAGGGATCGAGACAGGTGGTTAACCTGTATCACATTCAATTCATGACCGTAGATCATAAGAAATGATATAGTTAATAAATCACAGCCGAGGCCAAAACATACAATTTGCTTGTGGAGATTAAAAACCATGGTTTATAAATGATTATATTTATGCGCCTTGGTTATGGTGTTTAGTTTGGAGGTTAATTGGAATATGTTTAATATTTTAATTAGTTAATTGGAATATGTTTAATGTTTTAATTAGTTAATTGGAATATGTGTAATGGTTTAATTAGTTAATTGGAATGTGTTTAATGTTTTGATTATCTCGTGGAGGTTGTGAATAAAATTTGTTTTTTATCTGTTTATTTACTGTTCGTGAATTTTGGTTTGAGAATGTTACAAGTGGTATCAGAGCCTAGGTTGCTACACTGGGATCTTAAGGGTCTACTAACGGTATGTTTGTGATTAGTGCACTAAGGGGAGAAAATACAATGGCAACCCAATCGCAACCTGAGGGGACTCGAATCCCCATAGTTTTGAACCCAGAAATGTGGGTACAACTAACTGTAGAACAAGACCAAAAGACCAGCCGACTGCTTGAAGAGCAGCAGCATCAAACTACCTTCTTGTTAAATACGGTACAGCAACTTCAGGAAGAGATGATAAGAGTTTGAAGGGACAATGAGAAGTTAATACAGGATCAAGAGAAGATCCTGAAGAGTCTATCAGATAGACAAAACCAGGGAACAAAGCACCCTAGTGCTAAGAAATAACTATCAACAGAGACAGAATATCAGCAGACCCTGAACAATGCTGAGGACAAAACTGAAAAGAGTGTCTCTCAAAGGAGTAAAAACAGGAACTATCAAGAGGCGGAGTCGGGCAACTTGTCTGGCCAGCAGGACCTTAAAAGACAAAAGGTAGAGCTCCAAGGAGAATTTCTACAAGGGCTTAGAGCTCCGACATTTGACAGTGAGGCAGAAGAGGCGGCTGAAGCTTGGCTAATAAATATAAACAAATATTTCCAAGTTTATGAGTACAGCAGCAACTTAAAGGCCAGGCTGGCCATATATCAATTACGAGACAAAGCCACCCTGTGGTGGGAAGAAGTGAAGAATGTGCGCATAATTGATGAATGCGACATAACCTGGGAACTATTCCAGCAGTATTTCAAAGATAAATACCTGACAGAAAGATTTTATGACGACAAGGAAAAATAATTCCATGACCTCAGACTGGGACAGATGACGATATATGAATATGTGTCAAAGTTCACTTCGCTGCTGCGATATGTACCCTATCTTTGAGAAGAGAAGGCCAAGGTACAGAGATTTTTAAGCAGTCTACCTGCTCATATGAGAGAGCGGATAGAATTTGTTAACCCCCAGACTATGGATGAGGCTATATGAAAAGCACGATTGTGTTATCAGCAAAATAAGATCAAGAGTGATGTGGGGAAAGGCTGGCAGCCGAAGAAAGGACAGAAAAGTAACTCTACCTTTAAGAACAGTAAAAACAGCAGTTTCCGGAATGTAGCACGAAACACAATCAGCAAGCAGTTTGGGAGAAACCATCAAAGAATCAAATGGCCAGCTGAGGAGAAGCCCACAGAAGCATCAAGTAAACCTGAGTAAGAATAGAACTCTAAACCTCCCTTGCAATGTTGGGGCTGTGGGGAGGCTCACTATTATAAGAACTGTCCCAGGCGGAACAAAAGTGAAACTGTAGCAAATCTGCAGGAGGCATCTACAGTACGAGACGTGGCGCATATCGTACATCGCATCAACGCAGCGCTAGAATATCGACAGGCTGATTTTCAACCTACAATGATTGAACTAGAAGGTACATTACTAACTAAACCTGTTTCAATTCTCGTTGATCCTGGAGCAAGTCTGAGTTACATCAGTCCTAAGTTAGTAGAGTTATGTAAATTGAAAGAACAAAAATTTAGGAATTCTTGGCTGGTATAGTTAGCCACTGGGGCGAAACGTAAGATAACAGCGAAAATTCCTAACTGTGTGCTGGAAGTGGCAGAACAACAGATAGAGGTAGATCTGAATATCTTACCGTTGGGATCATACGATGTGTTATTGGGTATGGATTGGCTGGAAAGACATTGGACAGTGGTAGACTGTAAGGATAAGACAATTTCATTCAGAAAGCAAGATGGTACGCAGAAAGTGTTTCAAGGGGTTAAAAAGCCGGTACAAATACGACCAATAACCGCATCTCAGTTGGGTAACTGTATCAGAAAAGGGTGCCAGCTGTATGCTATTCAGGTAGGATATACAGATTCCAAGGAAAAAGCCCCAATGCTGGAAGATATTCCTGTAGTGCAGGAATTTATGGATGTATTTCCAGAGGAAATTCCTAGACTACCACCCAAAAGGGATATTGATTTCACTATTGAGTTGCTGTCGGGTGCCTCACCGGTATCAAGAGCCCCGTATCAGATGAGTGTGCCAGAGTTAACAGAATTAAAGATACAGTTAAAAGAGTTTCTACACAAGGGTTATATTCATCCAAGTGTGTCACCATGGGGCACACCGGTCCTTTTCGTTAAAAAGAAAGACGAGACGTTGCGCATGTGTATGGACTACAGGCAGCTTAATAAGCTGACTGTTAAGAACAAGTACCCCTTATCGAGAATTGACGATTTTTTTGACCAGGTAAGAGGGGCTAAGGTATTTTCCAAGATTGATTTAAGATCCAGATATCATCAAGTTCAGATTAAAGATGAGGATATCTGCAAAACAGCCTTCCGCACTCAATACGGTCATTATGAATTTGTTGTGCTGCCCTTTGGCTTAACCAATGCACCAGCAACTTTTATGAGGCTAATGAATGGTGTATTTCATTGATTCCTAGATAATTTCGTGCTCATTTTTATTGATGATATCCTGGTGTACTCTAAAGATGAAGAAGAGCATAAGGAACATTTGTGCATAGTGTTGGAAATATTAAGAAAGCATCAGCTCTATGCTGAATTCAACAAGTGCGATTTCTTTAAAACAGAAATTCAGTACTTGGGACACGTCATAATAGCTGAAGGGATAGATGTTGATCCCGAAAATATCAAAGCCATCATGGAGTAGCAAGTGCCTCGGAATGTGGCATACATTAGATCTTTCATGGGCTTAGCCGGGTATTATAGAAGATTCATACAAGGGTTCTCGAAAATTGCATTTTGCATTACAACGTTACAGAAGAAGGGAAAGCTTTTTAGATGGACAAAAGAATGCCAGGACAGTTTCAAAAAATTAAAAAAACTCTTAACTACAGCTCTAGTACTGAAGGTAGCTGACCCAGAGAAAGACTATGAAGTCTGTACGGATGCTAGTAAAGAGGGAGTTGGAGCAGTTTTAACTCAAGAGGGAAAAGTGATAGACTATGAGTCAAGGAAGCTTAAGGATCATGAGCAGAAGTATTCTACTTACGATTTGGAACTTACTGCAGTAGTCCATGCCCTCCGAGTATGGAGGCACTATCTACTGGGTAAAATATTTGTGCTGAAAACAGATCATAGCAGCTTGACCAGTTATTTCAAACAAGCAAATTTAAACTCTAGACAGGCAAGGTGGAATGCATTTCTGAGCAAGTTTGACATGGACATTCAACACGTTAAAGGGAAATAAAATAAATTTGCCGACGTTTTAAGTCGAAAATTACACAGTCTGTTTGCTCTATATTTTAACTAGTTGGAAAGCCAACTGTTGAATCAATTGAAGGAAGAAGCTCAAAGCGACCCAGAATATAAGTTCCTGTGGCAGCAGATGAAGAATGGAAAACAACAAGACAAAGTAACAGAGTGTGGGGAGAGTGAATATCAGGCTTTGACCTTTCGCGGAAATATTTATGTGCCTAACCGCACTAATCTAGAAGATTTGATCCTAAATGAATTTCACCGCAGCAATTACGCTGGTCAACCTGGATATCAGAAGATTCTTACAACTGTAAGGAAGGTTTATTATTGGCCAGGAATGCGTAAGGACATTGCTGAATACATAAGAAAGTGTCTAGAGTGTCAGCAGGTTAAAGCTGAGCATCAGCATCCTGCTGGGTTATTGCAGCCTATACCCATTCCCGAATGGAAGTGGGAAGTTATCTCATTAGACTTCATCACAGGGTTACCATGAACAAGGAAGCAGAATGACTCTATTATGGTAGTGGTGGACCGATTAAGAAAATCTGCCCATTTCATACCTTTGCAATCTACCTATAAGACTGTACAAATCACGAATATATTTATGAGGGAGATCTTTAGGTTGCACGGCATACCTCACACAGTGATTTCCGATCGAGATGTTAAGTTTACATCTGTGTTTTGGAAAACTTTATTTTTTGGATTGGGAACCCAGATACACTTTAGCACTACTTATCATCCTCAAACGGATGGGCAGGCAGAGAGGGTCAATCAAATTTTGGAAGACATGCTGCGAATGTATGTAATGCAGCAACCCACCAAGTGGGAAGACTACTTGCATCTGGTAGAGTTTTCATACAACAATGGGTATCAGGAGTCTCAGAAAATGAGCCCCTTTGAAGCATTATACGGTAGGCAATGTCGCACGCCTATAAACTGGAGTAGTCCCGAAACAAAATTGTTGTTGGGACCTGAAATGTTGGCTGAAATGGAGGCAGAGGTAAAAAGAATAAGGCAGAATTTGAAAGCCGCGCAAGATAGGAAGAAAGTCTATGCAGACCGGAAAAGATCTTACCAAGAATTTGGGGTAGGAGACCACGTATATATATGAATTAAGCCTAAAAGAAGAACTATGAGGTGGACCTCTTGTGCTAAGCTGGCTCCTCGGTATTGTGGCCCTTTCCAAATATTGGAAAGAATCAGACCAGTAGCCTATAGATTGGCACTACCAAGTCACATTCGGGTACATAACGTGTTTCATGTATCCTTGCTGAAGCGATACATACATGATGAGAAACATGTAATTCATTGGCAGAATTTTCAGGTAGGAAAAAGGATAAAATAATCCTAGTTTGTGAATTGTATATCTCTAAATGTACTGATTTAGAATCACTCTGTGCTTTGCAGGTAGAACCGGATGGAGAGTTCCTGGTAGAGCCTCTACGCATACTTGATCGAAGGGAAATTGAACTCCGCAAAAGAGTAGTCGTTCAGGTGAAAGTGCAGTGGAAGCACTTTGGACCAGACGAAGCTACTTGGGAGGAAGAAAAATTTGTGCGGGAAGCATACCCAGAACTCTTTCCAAAGAGGGGCTAAAAACACCGAGGACGATGTTACTTCCTGGGGGGGAAGATGTGACATCCTTATTTAAAAGTTAACTAGCATTACTTAGTTTAAACAAGTTGTTTATTTTAATTTTGACCAGAAAGACTTCAGGATTATGTGTCGAGACAAAAATTATTATTTTATTTTATCTTTTAGCATTATTAAGAGAAACCAATGAATAAAAAAATAAAAAAATCTCCTAAGCTGTTGTATTAGTTTCTCATAATAGATGGTGCTTGGGACAGTTGGAAAGCAGTTACCCCCTCCTGTGTGGATAAAGTGGGAATCTAGAGGAGGAGGGGGGGTTTTGGAAAATTGGCTAGTAAGGGAAAGTATTTTCTTGAGCTGGTATATAGACCAGTGGAAGATAACTTTGGAACCCTTGGGTGAGCTAATTTAGCTATTGGTGACTGGAAAGGAATTCCAGAGGTCACAACAGTCTACTCCACTGTAATCCCATGGCACCATACAGTGTTCTGAGGCTAGGGGGAAAGCGGAGGACATCATAGCCTCCCTTGAAGGTCGGGTGGACAACAGTTTGAGAAACTCTGATTCTAAACAGATAAGTATCTGGAAACTCCAAATCCTGAAATTTGCAGGTTAATTGTCTGTTCACTACTATTTTTCTCTTTATTCTTCCAAATGGTATTTAGTTTGTTTATAAAATCGTATTGAATAAAGGCTGACCTATTAATATAGTTCTGATAGTTGAGTATTAATGCTGGAAATAATCAGTAAATTAGAATGTTATTGCTGAGACTACCTGCAGAATTAAAATATTCTTTTGGTAATAAGGCTAATGATGTAGAACCGAGAACTTGAAGTTATTATTTGGAGTAAAAGTTCCTAATAAGACCGGAACCAAAATCTCTATAACATGAGTAAAACCTGAAGATGTATATGAAACATTTAAATGAAATAAGGAAACCCCACCGGGGAATCGAAGAAATACAGGGTTGAACAAATGTTTGTACGATACCTGTAATACCGAGGCGAAAGAAAATCACTTTCAGGATGGAGTAGCCGAAAATTTTACCGGCAACCTGTCCGAGTGATAGGTTATGGAATAGCTATACACAGCCCCGTGGCGGCGGACTGGTGCCGTAAACCCTAGGGTGAAGAAATTAAGTATGCTTAAATCCAAGTCTTTATTGTAAACAAAACACAAGACTTATGAAAACAAAACCCTATGATAAACTCAAACGTTTAGAAGGGATTTTAAATGAAAAATAGAATCCATCGACTGGTAAGTTGAAAGAAACACGTGAACAAAGAACGTAAGTACTGTAAACAAACAGAACTTGATTCAGTAAATGAATAGAACTTGACATGATAAATGCACTTAAAATGTCACATTAATCTCTGAGTAAACTCTTGGTAATTTTAAGAATAAATGTTCAGGATGGAGTGTCTTGGAAAGAGGCCGGAAACACATAGCTGAAATTTCCACGAAAAACATGTGTAAACTTAATATAATTACATTGTATCGAAACAAACCACCGAGAGACCAAACCTTGAAGGAAAAGATCCAATAAAATGTCAACGACGATAAACAACAATAGGAAAGAGTGGTAAAAACCTGTTTATATTAACTGTAAATAGACATTACATTTAAAAGTGGATAGGGTATTATGAACCCTGAATAATCCATCAGAACTATGAGCAGTAAACCTTTAGCTGTAACTTTAGTGTGAAGGAAAAAAATTATCAGCCAGAAGAATGGCTGTTATTAAAATAACTTATACATATACATTTGACAGTATCCTAATCTCTGAAAAGACCAACTCAGAGCATGGTATCCAGAAGGAATCGTGCAAGCTGGAGAATTCTAACTATGAGTAGGAACCTGGCGGTATAACCCTGTTTTAGCATTGAACCAGTACACAGTCGGAAGTACCTGCATGTCGAGATAAATTACATTAAACGCTGAAGGAAACGAGCTCGAAGGACTCAGGGAACGTTGTGAGCAAACCTGCAAGCATAAACTGGAACGATGTCAGAAATTTTAACAAGGGAAAAACTTTAAGAACGAAAACATAAACTTCCGCGAGAATGAAGAAATATGGTAGGATAAACTCATTATGTTTACCTTTCGATTTGAGGTCCGGCATCCCTCTCGTGTAGACCTCCTCTGTATCAAGACATTTTCAAAAGGGAAAAATTTAGTCCCTGTTCTAATTATTTTTACATATTCAAGTCGGAAGGAGGAACGACTTCGAAGTTCATTCAACTTTCTCACCTGTAGCAGGTTAACAAGGATTTGAAGAAAAATCAATGGCAAAGATCGAACATAGGGTTGGACGGAGTCTTCGGTCCCCCCGTCAAACAAAATAGTAAACCCCGTTAACATTCTTCCGACAGAATTAAATTGAAAACAGAAACATGAATACTGGAACAGAATCGCAAAAGAAACCTTAATCGAGCCAGAAGGTTGATATCTCTGGAAGTGAAAAGGGCCATTTACCTGGAAACCCTTGAAGAAATACCTCATGTCGGAACCCCAGCGAAAACCCTGATACAGATGGAAAATAGAAAAATGGAAAGGCGGTGAAATGTAACGCCAAGTTGATACATCGGAATAACCGCGGGAATACCCTCGCGCATACCGAGATTTGCTACGGGAATTTATGATACCTAGCGAATCATTTAACACTTTTTGTACCACAACTGCAGAGTTCTATAGAATTTCGTGACTTGTCGAATGGGATGAGAGCCACATGGCAAAGTCTAATGCCAACTAGACCGACGATCAAGTCTGGAGGGATGGGCATCCGAAGTGAATCTACGGAGGGATCGAGACAGGTGGTTAACCTGTATCACATTCAATTCATGACCGTAGATCATGTGAAATGATATAGTTAATAAATCATAGCCGAGGCCAAACCATACAATTTTCTTGTGGAGATAAAAAACCATGGTTTATAAATGATTATATTTATGCGCCTTGGTTATGGTGTTTAGTTTGGAGGTTAATTGGAATATGTTTAATATTTTAATTAGTTAATTGGAATATGTGTAATGGTTTAATTAGTTAATTGGAATGTGTTTAATGTTTTGATTATCTCGTGGAGGTTGTGAATAATTTTTTTTTTATGTGTTTATTTACTGTTCGTGAATTTTGGTTTGAGAATGTTACATAAAATTACACAATTTTTTTCCTTTTCAATTTTTATAATTATAAATAAATGAATATTTTTGGATTACTTCATGCGATTGTTGAATTATATTATCAAAATTTCAATTAGTTCATAAATCTTAATATCATTTTTAAAAGGATTTTTGAAATTTCTAATGTCAGAATATTGGAAAAAAAAATTGAGATAAAATCCTGATTTGTGTTATTTCAACTAATTTTCTTATTATATATATATATATATATATATATATATATATATATATATATATATATATATATATATATATATATATTGAACACCGTGAAAATCTTTTCGAACTTACTCATCAAACCTGTGATTTCAATAAATTCTTGCTAGATTTTAGAAAAATAAATTTGAAAAATCCATGAGAAACTTCAGAAAAATCTCACTAAGAAAAAAGTTTACACATAGTAAAAAATAAAAACTAATATATAAATTGTAATAATGAAGTAATAATTAAATATATATTCAAAATAAAAAATTGAATAAATTGTATCATTGTCATCTATTAGTGGAAAATACTATATTCTTACCATGTATTAATTAAGGAATTTATTTATCCACTTTCACGTTCTTATGGTTGCGGCAAACATTCTTCTACAATCACGTATATACATTCATTTAAAATCGGGCATATACTTCCGTCTCATACCGATATTGACACTTCATATATATATATATAGATATATAGCTATAAGATGTTTTAGCAAGTTAATCCTAGAGCAAGTTTATTTTTGTTGATTTAGGGTTTCTAATCTTTCTTTAAGGAAGGATGGCACATCATTCGTCCCCTTCACCCATAGATGTCACATAAAGTCTTCAAGAAAAAATTTGTCAGTGTTTCATAATGCTGGATCTTCACATATTAGAATTTTAGACGGAGGAAATGGAGCAATATCTAGGTTTCTTAATACTGGAGCTCCACATGTCAGAATTTGGGTGGAAGGAAATGAAGCAACTTCATCTCCTCACTGGAGAAGAACAGAGAAATATAGGAATATTTTGGAGATGTCACAGATATTGTGGCTTTTCTCGAACTCTATGGAGAGGTGAAAGAAAGGCAAGTTTTTTATTGGTTTCAAAACACTAGCTCTGGCAAGAGACCACGAAAGGAGAGGAAAATTCCATGCAGGAGTCATCTCAATAAGAGAAGGAAATCACAGAACTCTCTCTGCTACCACTCTTCACAGCTTCAAGCCCTTGTAGACTTTACTTTTATGTCTATATTTTTCAATAATTTTAACTATTTTCCTAATAAATTCTTATTTCGGACCCTCTCTACTTTCAGCGAATAGTATTAGCATGAAATCCTTAATAGATCAAACCCAGTTTTCACCCTAGATAAAAGGAAATGATTCACAATTTACTCGTGTATATTCATTTTATAAAGAGAAAACAGCTGATTTATTATCAAGATAACTCTTCTGTTGTTATACATTTAGTCAGAATCTCAAGAAGAAGCATCGAGGATAGAGGGCGAACTGATTAGCCTCACTGTAAGACAATGCTTTGAGCATAAGAAGCCCAAACCACTCAACGAGAACTCCAACTCCTTTTTTTAGTTTTATATGCCCTTTAACGTTGCAGGTTTGGTGTTGTCTATGTTCAGCCCCAACCCTAGGTCGCAACGTTATCTCTGAGACTTCAATGAATATAGTTACATTTTCAACTCAAGTAACGAGATTCTTGATGACATTTGTCCGTAATTTGTATGTTAATAGGGAGATATTTTAACAAATTCATAATAGAGGAATTCAATTGCATTTTAAGTTTTTGTGGATTTGATTGCAGTTTTCGAAATTTTGATAGATAAGGAAAATTTTTTTGTGTATTTAAAGGGATTTTGAGCATAATTCATTGCAGTTTTCCAAATTTCGATGGATATGGACCAAGTCAAATAGTTAACCATTAAATTTGTTAATATTTATGAAACTATCAAAATATTAAGAAAATTGCAATTAAATAAATAGGAAAATAATGGACTTCGCTAGATTGTTCTTTATTAGTTTTCCAACATATTTAGGAATCTACAATGAGCCTTCAGCATTAAAAGCTAAATCAAATTTTTTCTAACCTTTTTTTCTTCCTGTGTGAGATATCACATCTACATCCAAATAACTTAGCTTTTATTATTGATTTCGAACTAAATGTTTTCAAACATTTGAGATACATTTTCAAAATTTTGTAACATTCTAAATTAAGTTACAATTTCAATAGAATATGAAAAAAGGAGAGAATTTGTCTAGTTGTTCCCTCTGCGGCCAGACGAAACCTCAGATCACCAATGGTGCAAAGAAAGGCAGGTGGTGAATAGCACAGTCTTTGTAAAGGAAAGTGGAAGGTGGTGAAGAGTCACATAATTAAAGTTATCTCATTAAAGCTATTTTTGTTGTGAAGTCTACTTTAGATTCAATATTATTTTTGTTTTCTATTGTGTAACTTGAGAACTTTCTCCCTAAATCAATGTATAATTTTGGTTTTTTATTATCTTTTCTTTCTGCAGTGTAACTACGAAATTCCTAAGCGAATCTAAGTTTCCCTTTCGTTCTGTATTAAGTTATATTTATGCTGTGCAACTAGGGAATTTTTGTTGAAATATTAAAGTCACCTGTGTACCCTGTGTAGGTAAAAAACAGAGTACAAAGGGGTAGAGAACTTGTGTGCACAACACTATGCATTCAAGAGGAATGGAGAACCATAAGGTGAATTTATGTTTTATGGGCTGTAGCCTACTTTGCAGAGGAGAAATTGAAGAAAGTCGTGGTTCAAATATGCAATAGAAGTTTTTCATTAAAGGGAAGTCATTTCGGGCATTTAAGCCCTCACCAACTAATTAGAACCAAGTTTTGATTCACGCGCCAAGTATTTTTAAACTTATGAATTGGGCCACGTCATCTTTGGTCCCCACCACTTCATCGCCAATCACAAAGTTTATTTTTAAGTGTCTTGTTGATATGAAGTCCCACCGATATAATTCATGCGATGCGATATTGGCATATCGCAATCACCATTCCCAAAGGCCACCGCATATGTTATGCTTCGAAGGTTTGTTGCGATACGATGCGATGTGGTCCCTACCACCATTACTCATTGCAATCACTCGTCACAGAAGTTCTCTGCCCATCCAAAATATTATGCTGAAGTTTTAAACTACCGATGGTGCGATGCGATGTGGTCCCACCACAATCACTCACCGCAACATCGCAAATTTGTTGTTCAACCATTTTTCTCGTTCCATCGTCGATGCGCTGAAGCGATGTGGACCCCACATCGCTCATCGCGGCATCGCACATTGCTGATCGTCGTCCACCAAACCATTCAACCATCCGATATGTGTTATCACTGATGTGCTGATGCGATGTGGCCCCCAGATCCATTGCACATCTCAATCTCCAAGTCCAAAGTTCATTCCGTAACCATGATCCGTTGATTGTCGATTGCGATGTGGGCTCCACTCGCATATCGTGCAAATAATTTTTTTTTAAGAATTATAATGTTATGGGGGCAGTTCAAAGGTTTTAAAATAATCTCTGGTTGCCTCTGCAGCTGACCAAGGCTGGTACATTGACCTAGAGATCAACGGTGGAGATTCTTTACAGGGACATGGCACAGATCCATTGAATCCACAGAGGGGTGCCTCCGCAGGGACCCACAACGAAGATTTTACATTTCGTTTCATTAATCTATTTATGTTTGTGTTTTATGTAACATCGTGCCATATATATAAAGTGTAAAGCCCGTAAGCACAATGTAATGTTTCATTTCTGTGTAAGCCCGTAGGCAGAGAAAACACAGTAAGACCAGATAGCATTTTTTTGTGCAATTTTGAGATTCAGAGAGAATATTTGTGAGCACTGCGTCTATAGCAGTCAAGAATTTTTTGTAATCTCACTTCAGTGGAAGAAAGTTGTAATAGTTTTTAGTCTGTTAATGAAATAGAAAGGATTTTATGCCAACTTTGTCTAGTAGCAGCAAAATTTATTTTATTCTCTGTGTTACAAGGAGAGTATTATTCTCTCAGTTATTTGTTTTGGAATTATCAGAAATTCCAACATGGTATCAAAGATAATCAAGCCTGTTTGAAAGTGCCAATGAAGATGAAGGAAGAGGGAATATTTGTTGCAGCAGTTCTCCAGCAGCGTGAAGGCTCAGAAGAAGTTTAAAGTCCAGGTATTTCAAAACAAAAATAAAGTTGTTGTTTTTGTTGGAACACCTAATCCTACATGGGTAGGTGTGGAATGAGGAAAGTCACAATGGAGTCCAAGTGACCTTGGAATGTGAAACCAAGAGTCACACAATTGTATTATAAATGTACATCATGTATAATGGAAAAATAAGAGAGCCTCAAGCTTATCCTTCATTGTGTGTTGAGTCTCTTGTGTGTGTGTTATTCTTCTCATACACCATGTGTGTGCTTTAACATGGTGTTTAACATGGTATCAGAGTGAGCGATTGCTAGCCCTGCTCCAAATTGAGTGAGCCAATTTTTTTTTATGGCTTCTGCATATCTGCAAAAATTCTTGACATTTTTGCAGTGCTCAGAGTTTTTGTAGCAGTGTTTTTTCCGCCATTCAGAAGTGTTTTGAAGAGGAGCAGCATTAAAAATCCTAGCATTCAGAAATTGGTAGCATTCAGAATTTGTTTTAGAGCAGCAGTGGTTTGGAGAAACACAGATTTGTGCATCTGAAGGTTTTCATTCTGAACTTCCATGCAATTTTTGCTGCCCACTTTTAAATTCTGCATTTTAAAGAGCTGTTGGAAAATAGTTTAAAGAGGGCTTCTGAATATTTTCTAGGTTTTTTGGTGAAAATTATGAATTTTTAAAGTCTCTGCTGCTGGAAAAATCATTTTTTCCCCAAGTCTACAAGTTCCTGCAAATTATTCTACTGTATATTTAAAAAAATTAAAAAAAATTCTACTGTCTTGAAAACTAAAATTCTGCAGTTGCCCTCATTTCTGCATTTTTTTCTACTGGAAAAATATTCTCTGGAATTTTGCATTTCATTCTCGCTCTGTCAAAAAATAAATAAATAAATAAAATAAAATATTAAAAATAATATTTTATTGCTCTTGGCCTTTCGACCTTTCCCACGGCCTCTGCTATCTCCATTTACAACCAAATCGCATGCCCTACCTGCTACCCATTACACCATACGTACCCCCCTAACACTCTGCTATCAACGCTCATCCCTACGCTCTGCCCTCTCCACACAATCTCTCACCTTACACCTCATACGCGCCACTCTTCCCCACGCCTACCCCTTCGCTGCTATCACATCCGCTCACACCCCCGCAGCTTCCTCACATCACTACCCCATCCCTACGCCCTCTCATCTCATAGCTGAACGCTCTCTACGCCCACCAAACCCCCTCACGTCCTTCCCTTACCCAATTATTTTTTTAATTTAAAAAGAAAAAAAGGAAAATTCTATTTAATTAACCGCCCCTCTCCTTTTAAATTCATTTTTATATTTTTAAATTTGTTTTAATATACCCCCCTACCCACATATAATATCTTCCCCTCAATTAATTCTCTTACGTAGATCCATTTCAATCTTAATTTTTTATTATTAAAAGCCCTCTTTCCTATTTTAAATTAATTCCCTTCCCTTCCAATTTTAAAATTTGACTTTTAAATTTTTTTAGTTAATCCCTTTTCCTTTTATTCCCTCTTCTCACATTTTTTAATTAATTTCCCATCATTTCGATTTTAATTAATTTTTAATTAATTAAAAAAAAAAACAACAGAGAGAGAGAAAGGAAGAGATATGAACAGCAAAAATGAAGGAAATGACATATGAGCAGATGGACTGAATATTGCAGATTTACATTGTGATTTTTGGCATTGATTTGAAGGGTGATTTTATGAAAAAATTGACATTTGAAGTCAATTTTGCCATCATTGAAAACAACTATTTGAAGGAGAAATTGAGTTGCCTTAAAGGCCTTTTGCACAAGTGCTTTGCTGCACTTTTTTGCTGCATATTGTATTGAGTAGACATTGCTTCTTCATAGTTGCAATCAGTATTTGAGTTGTTGGAAATTGTTGATATAAGTCATTGTTGATTGTCCTCCATCATTTGAGGAGCAAATTTTGTACTTTGAGATTTCCATAGTTGGAAATTATTTAGAGTCATTTGTATTTGTTGTTGAATCACATTGTAAACGGGTGCATTTTCGGTTCAAACTGACACCCTTTAATTTTTTGAGCCTAATTTATTAAAATGGCCAAAATCAATGAGGCATTAGTGTTGTTGAATAACCTCATTCATTCAAATGTTGATGATGTGATAAAAATGAGCAAGGACGCTCTTTGTAACATTCAAAGTTGTTTGCAAGATGCACATGAAAAGATTGATTTTTTGCAGTTGGAAACTCAGCTTCAGCAAGACGAACTTCAGCAAAAGAGTCACCATTCTGAACCTGTTTCTGTTCAGAAGATTGTGAAGGACTCTCATCAGAATAAAGAATATAAAGTTTCAGTTGATTTCCATTCAGTTCCTTGTACTAGAGCATATGTACATGTAGACGCAGGAGTTCAACCTGCACTTCTCAAGCCCATCATCAGACCTTGGGAAGAGCTTGTCCACAACAAGCACAAAACTGGTCTTGGATATGACAAGGATGTGTCCTTTAATATTCTAGACTACACAAAGCCCATCATATTTCAGAGTGTCGGATTCCTTTATGAAAGTTCACCTGCAGCTGTTCCAGATCCTATTCCACAACAACAACAGATTGTAAAATGCCAAAAATGTGATTGAGTTGGCCATATGAAAGATCACTATTTTGATCTTCATTCATGCAAGCATTGTGGTCGGCGCACCCATTCTTCATATAGATGCTTCAGACAAAAGCTTCCTGCAAGAACCAAGATTCATCTTGGATGGATCGCTTCTTGGCAATGGGCATCAGCAGCCAAGAAGATGTTTAAGTCGCATGTCAGAACATGTTCACGAATATTGAGCAAACCTGAAGTTGATTTTTCGCCATCATCTCACCTTGTCCCTAACAGGGGCGGAAATGGTAGTCATGTACAAGCTTCGAAGATAGATCAAGCGAGCCTGAGCCACAATCTCTCATTCCATGTTCAGAGTTGTATCCAGCAGTTCAAGCGAGCCTAAGCCACAATTCGTCATTCTAGATTCAGAGATGTAGCTAGAGACACGGATGCCCATGAGCATGCCTTTTGTTGACAGACAACCTTAAACCATCATCTTTGGTTGGTGGATAACCTAAAACCATCACAGGTAGTAGACCTCCCTTCTTTTCGGTCGAAGGTCTCCATTTCATATATGAGGAACACTTCCTCTAGCAGAAGCCTTCAGCTTAGCAGCCTTCAGCTTCTTGCCAGCATTGGTTGAGTTCTAGGAAATGCTTCAAGCATTCCAGAGTTGTTGGTAATCCTAAAACCATCACAGGTAGTAGACCTCCCTTCTTTTAGGTTGAAGGTCTCCCTTTTTTATGAGGGACAATTCCTCTAGCAGAAGCTTTCAGCTTCTTTCCAGTTTTGGAAGATTTCTGGGAACTGCAACAAGTTTTACGTTCCAGTGTTTGTGGTCATCCTAAAACCACCTCTTTTTTCCAACATTTTAGAGAGTTGATTCAGCCCAAGTGTTGCCATGTATACTTTGCATATTTGTATTAGAACTCTTTTCTTGGACTCACACATACCCCTTCGGATTAATGGGGGATGTTGGAACACCTAATCCTACATGGGTAGGTGTGGAATGCGAAAAATCACAATGGAGTCCAAGTGACCTTGGAATGTGAAACCAAGAGTCACACTATTGTATTATAAATGTACATCATGTATAATGGAAAAATAAGAGTCTCAAGCTTATCCTTCATTGTGTGTTGAGTCTCTTATGTGTGTGTTATTCTTCTCATACACCATGTGTGTGCTTTAACATGGTGTTTAATAGTTTTGATTAAAAGAATAGTTCTCAGAAACAGAGTTTTGTATTTTAAAGAAGGAAAGACAATTTGTTTATTAAAAACACAATCAAGTTTATTAATGTTCAGTTTATAAGTAATGGTTGGACCAAGCACTAGCATTAGTATTGAAAATGTTTAGCTTCCCCAATTTAATGGGAGGAACTATGATATTTGGGCCATTACCATGACAACCCTATTTTCCTCACAAGACTTATGGGAATTTGTAGAAGATGGTTTTGATGAACCATTTAATGAGTAGGCCTTTAATGCCTTAACACAGGCAGAGAAGGATTTATTGAAGAGTAATAGAAAGAAGGACTCTAAAGACCTCTACTATCTCTATCAAGAAGTACATGAGAGTGTGTTTCCAAGGATAGTAGTAGCTAAGAGATCCAAGGATGCATGGGAAACTCTTAAAATAGCCTATCAAGGTATGGAGAAAGTGAAGACAACAAAACTACAATTATTGAGGAGATATTTTGAAACTCTCTATATGAAAGAGTCTGATAACATAGACTCATTCTTTACACATGTGATTCGGATGGTCACACAGATAAGGTCCCATGGAGAAACACTTGAAGAAAGAAGGATAGTGGAGAAACTATTGAGTAGCCTACCCTCAAGGTTTGATAGTATTGTTACCACCATAGAAGAGACTAAGGATCTCTCGAAATTCACAATAGATGAAATTCATCCATCACTGATGACTCATCAACAAAGATTGGGAAGATCTGTAAACCCATCTCTAGAGCATGCCTTCAAGACCCAGATGCCTTTTGGAAGAAGAATAGGTCAAGATAGAGGAATAGGAAGAGACAGAGGCCAAAACAGAGGAGGAAGAAACAACCCTTCTCATACTCATGGAAGGAGCAACAGTTAGAATCAAAGCCACAGTCAAAGTAGCAGCTAGCAAGGTGGAAACCAACATGAACATGGAAAAAGGTATGACAAATCCAATGTTCAATGTCATTATTGCAAGAAATATGGGCACTATGCCAATGAGTGTAGGAAAAATAAAAATGACATGAATAATAGGAATAATGAAAATGTAGCAAAAGAAGAAAAGAACCCAAAGAATGTGTTGTTAACATGTAATTTAGCACAAGATAGACAAGATGATGTATGGTTCTTAGATTCAGGCTGCAATAATCACATGAATAGAAACATAGAAATGTTTTCCAATCTTGATGAAGAAGTAAAATCTGAAGTAACAATTGGAACTGATACTAAGATATATGTCAATGGAAAAGGTAGAGTAAGTATCCGTGCAAGAAATGGCGAGCAGAAATTTGTGCCTGATGTGTACTATGTTCTTGGCTTGAAGTGTAATCTTTTGAGCGTTGGGTAGCTCATTAACAAAGGTTACAATGTATTCTTCAAAAATGATGTGTGCACAATAATGGAAATACCTCCAAGCAAGAATATTATTGCTGAAATACAAATGACCAGCAATAGAATGTTTCCACTCAAGCTCAATACTGACTTGAAGGGAAAAGGAAAGAATGTGGTGGTTGTAACTCAAGAGGTCTTTCAGAAGGAAGTGAAAGATGAGAATTGGTTATGGCACTTGAGATTTGGACATCTCAATTTCGGAGGTCTGAATTTGATGCACAGAAAATGAACGGTAAGAGGACTACCATTGATAGAGAAACTAGACAGCGTATGTGAAGGGTGCATCTTGGGAAAACAACACAGAGAAAACATTCCATCAGGAAAGAGCGTAACGGCGAAAGCACCCTTAGAAATTATCCATTCAGATTCATGTGGGCAGATGTAAAGAACCTCAATTTCAGGAAAAAATTACATGCTAACCTTCATTGATGATTTCACAAGGAAAGTATGGGTTTATTTTCTAAAATATAAAAGTGGATTTTTTGAAAAATTTTGCCACTTTAAAGCTCTAGTAGAGAAATAGAGTGGGCATCATATCAAATTCCTAACAACTAATAGAGGAGGTGAGTAAATCTCAAAATAATTTCTGCATTTTTGTAGAGAGAAAGGAACACACAAACAGTTTACAACAAGGTACACACTGCAGCAAGATGGAGTTGCTGAAAGGAAGAATCGAACCATCATGGAAATGGTGAGAAGTATGCTAAAGGAAAAACACTTGCCAAATGAATATTGGGCAGAAGCTACAAATTGTGTTGTGTATATTTTAAATATATGCCCAACAAAAGCTGTAATGAATAGAATTCCAAAAGAAGCGTGGAGTGCCAGAAAACAAGGAGTCACCCACATGAGATTTTTTTGATGTGTGGCTTATGTACACATTCAAAATCAGTTCAGAAAGAAGTTGGATAGTAAGGGGGATAAGTGCATCTTCCTTGGATATTGTGAAGATTCCAAGGGATATATATTGTATAACCCATCCACAAAGAAATTTGTAATAAGCAGAGATGTGCAATTCATTGAAGAAGAAACATGGGATGGAAGCATTGAGAAAACGGTCAATGTTAAAATTTGTTTGTCTCATGATGAAGATGAGGAAGATGTGGCTGAAAATAACACCTCATCAGTAGCACCACCTCCACCAACACAAGGACAGCAAGGGACACCTAAAGTAGGAGTAAGGACACCCTTGAGAAGTAATGCAAGTGATTCTCCAAGAACACCACATGGAGCAGATTTGAGTGCTTCTTCAAGCACATGTACACCAAATGAAAGAGGAATGAGATTCGGAAATTTAAATGAAATTTATGAGCAAGAGACAACAAATGAAGGTATGAACTCTTTGTTTACCTTATATTGTCATATTGATGATCCTATTCATTTTTAACATGCCATAAAAGATAGAAAATGGATAGAAGCTATGGATGATAGAATTAATGCCATAGAGAAAAATAAAACATGGGAGTTGTTTAATCTCCGAGAAGCTAAAGAAGTGATTGGAATAAAATGGTTCTACAAGACCAAAAGCAATGCTGAAGGTAAGATAGAAAGACCCAAGGCCAGACTTGTTGTTAAAGGATATAAGCAGCAGCATGGAAGAGACTATGAAGAAACTTTTGCACCAGTTGCAAGAATGGAAAGAGTGAGAGCAGTGTTGTCCATAGCAGCACAAAACAAATGGAAAGTTTACCAAATGGATGTAAAATCAACATTTTTAAATGGAGTTTTAATGGAAGAGGTTTATGTTGGACAACCTCTAGGCTATGATAAAAAGGGCCAACAGCACAAGGTTTGCAGATTGAAGAAAGCTCTTTACGGGCTGAAGAACGCACCAAGAGCATGGTACAGTAGGATAGATTCCTATCTATTGGAAAATGGATTTGAAAAATGTGAAGGTGAACCCACATTATACATCAAAGAAAAATATGGTAAGATGCTCATTGTTGTTTTATATGTTGATGATGTGATATTCATAGGTAATGATAATTACCTAATTGAAAATTTTAAAAAAATCATGAAAGATGAATTTGAAATGAGTGATATGGGATTGTTAAGATACTTACTAGGCATAGAAGTAGAAAAAAATGAAAATGGGATTTTTATCTCTCAAGCAAAGTATATTAATGAAGTATTGGCAAGATTTAATATGTAGGAGAGCAAGGCAATAATTACTCCCAGAGTAATGGGATTGAAGTTGAGTAAAGATGACAACAATAAGGATTTTGATCCTAGCTTGTATAAGAGCATAGTTGGTAGCCTCATGTATTTGACTGCAACTAGGCCAAATATTATGCATGCTGTTAGTTTGATTTCCAGATTTATGGAGAGGCCAATAGAAGCACATTTGCAAGCAACAAAAAGAATTCTGAGGTATGTGAAAGGAAGTAAAAGTTATGGTATTTTATATACTACTTTAGAAAATTCTGAATTAATTGGATATACTTACAGTGATTGGGCTGGAAGCATTGATGACTGGAAAAGTAATTTTGGTTATGTTTTTCATATCGATTCAAGAGCCATTCATGGGCTTCTAAGAAACAGTCTATTGTAGCATTATCTATAGCAGAGGTAGAGTATGTAGCAGCTAGAGCAGCAGCATGTCAAGTAGTATGAATGACAATAATGTTGAGAAATTTGTGCCAAGAACAGGTAAAAGGCACAGTGATATATTTTGACAATAGCTTAGCTATTGCATTGTGAATGAATTATGTGTTTCATAAAATAACTAAACATATAGATGCCAAGTTTCACTATACCAGAGAATTGGTGAACGATGAAGAAAATATTTTACAGCATTGTAGAACAGAGGAGAAATTTGCAAACATATTCACAAAGCCATTGGGTAAAAAGAGTTTTGAATATTTAAGAAAATGCCTGGGTATGACTGATAACCCAGCAGCTGACTTTAAGGGGGAGTGTTGAAATATTAAAGTCACCTGTGTACCCCGTGCAGGTAGAAAGTAGAGTACAAAGGGGTAGAGAACTTGCGTGCATAGCACTGTGCATTCAAGAGGAATGGAGAACCGTAAGGTGAATTTATGTTTTATGGGCTGTAGCTGACTTTGCAGAGGAGAAATTGAAGAAATTCATGGTTCAACCACACAACAACAATTTTTCATTAAAGAGAAGTCATTTTGAGCTTTTAAGCCCTCACCAACCAATAAAAACCAAGTTTTGATTCACGTGCAGAGTATTTTCAAACTTATGAATTGGGCCACGTCATCTGTGGTCCCCACCACTTCATCGCCAATCGCAAAGTTTATTTTTAAGTGTCTTGTGGATATGAAGTCCCACCGATATAAGTCATGCGATGCGATATCGAGATATCATAATCACCATTCCCAAAGGCCACCGCATATGTTATGTTCCGAAGGTTTGTTGCAATGTGATGTGATGTGGTCCGTACCACCATCGCTCATCGCAATCGCTCGTCACAAAAGTTCTCCGCCCATCTGAAATGTTTCGCTGAAGTTTTAAATTGCTGATGGTGTGATGCGATGTGGTCCCACCATAATCTCTCATTGCAACATCGTGAATTTTTTTTTCAAACATTCTGCTCATTCCATCTCTGATGCACCGATGCGATGTGGACCCCACATCACTCATCGTGCCATTTTACATCGCTCATTGTCGTCCGCTAAACCATTCAACCATTCGATATGTGTTATCACCGATGTGCCAATGTGATGTGGTCCCCACATCCATCACACATCACAATAGCCATGTCCAAATGTCCATCAGCAACCATGATCTGTCGATCATCGATTGCGATGTGGGCTCCACTCGCATATCGCACAAATAAAATTTTGTTTAAAGTTCAATTTCTTTTTTGAAGAATTATAGTGTTACGGGGGATGTTCAAAGGTTTTCAAAGAACCGCCAGGTGCCTGCGCAGTTGAACAAGGCTGGTATATTGACCCAAAGATCAACGGTGGAGATTATTTATAGGGACACAGCACAGATCCATTGAATCCACAGAGGGGTGTCTCCGCAGGGACCCAGACAGAAGATTTTGCATTTCGTTTCATTAATCTATTTATGTTTTTGTTTTGTGTAATGCCACGCCATATATATAAAGTGTAAAGATCGTAGGCACAATGTAATGTTGCATTGTTGTGTAAGTCCGCAGGCAGAGAAAACACAGTAAGACCATAGAGCATTGTTTTGTGCGGTTTTGAGAGACAGAGAGAATATTTGTGAGCACTGCGTATGTAGCAGTCAAGAATTTTTTGTAATCCCACTTCAATGAAAAAAATTTGTAATAGTTTCTAGTCTGTTAATGAGATAGAGAGCATTTTATACCAACTCTGTCCAGCAGCAGCAAAATTTATTTTTATTCTATGTCTTAGAAGCAGAGTATTATTCTCTTACTTATTTGTTCTCGAATTGTCAGAAATTCCAACAATTTCATCACAAAATATATGTCTACTTTTCCTTCTCTATGCAACTGGATAATTTCTTGACAGAATCTGTCGAATTTTTATTTTTTATTAACTTTGATAGCTGGTATGTAACTGGATAATTTCCTGACGAAATCTATGTCTGCTTTTGATTTTGTATTAACTTGTATCTCTGAATTTCCTGCTGCAACGCTGATTGAGTAATTATTTTAAATCTAAGAATTTGTCCATATGAATGATAAGAGGATGGGTGTATTTACGAGATTATTAATTATGATAAAAGGACAGGTGGATTTGCGAAGTGGTGAGTTTTTTTTTTTTTTTTAACTAAATTTACGAGTTTTTTTTGGGTTAAATTGATAAGTATTTTTTGGGCTAAATTAATATGTTTTTTTTTTAATATCCTGTTTTAAAAATATGATTAAGGTTAAAATCAATATTATGTTTTTCTTGTTTACTAAGTTGTTTGTAATCCTCTATACTTTCATACTTGATTTGTGGCTTCAGAATATTCATTCAACACAGAGCACAAAACTTGACAAAATTAAAAAGAATTTTATGTTATTAATATATAATAAAGATTACATTATTAATTTTTGATATCTTTCTTATCTAATTTAGTGGAATTAGTTAGTATATTTTAAAATAGAATACATATTTTGAAGGTGAGATTAAGGTTATGTGTCACTTGAAGTAGCTAAATGTAACCCATGTGTTGAATGCAACGGAAAATTGGGTTATTGCTTTCAATATTTACAACAAAATATTTTTTTGTTTGAGAATAACACTTTAAAATGTATTATCCTATGTATTCTATGGTTATTTTACTAAAAATTATATTCCTAATTTTAATAAAAAACAAAAAATAAAACAATCACTTATCATTTTCCAAAAAAAAACATATTTCTCATAATCAATTAAAAAAGATTAAGAGTAAACTAACATATTAATTTAATAATACATAAAAATTATAAATTATTAAGAAAACGTTAAATAAAATATAGAACTCTTTCTCATTGAAATTTTCTTAAAAGATTGGGAAAAACGTGTTATTATAGATGAATATATTAAAATATATTTCATAATAATTCAACTATCATAATGAAAATATTATTTATTATTATTATTATTATTTTTAATAATATTTAAAGATCCATTTCTATGTGTGACTATTCAATACTTGGGTTCATTTCTCTTTCCTGCTTAATTTCAATTTTAATAAATTTTGACTAATAATTATCACTTAAAATTGAGATGTAGTCTCATTAGGTTTTCTTTTTGTTTATTTTCTAGATAGTCTTGCTATTTTTCATGCTTAGACTTAAGTTTCTATTTGCTAAATGATCATTCACTTAGAAATAGTTCAATCCCTTTTTGGGTCCATTTTTTAATGGTTAGTGTGAGAGTTGTCATTTTTAAGTTACTCACTTTCAAGTTAGCATTGATTGATTTTTTATATGATTTTTATAGTTTTTTAGTGGTACTAACTATTTTAATTAATATAATATAAGGGATATTATATTAAGGATAATATTCAACCATTGTAAAATATATTAGCATTGATGTAATGATGTGTTCCAAGGTTATAGTAAGAAACAACATTCATAATTATATTGTTGGCTACTCATGAACTAAAACAACAAAACTATGGACCTCAAAACTATGTAAGGAAAGAGTCCTGAACTATGCCATCCAAAAACACAAGGCCATGTAACAACACTAGGGCATAAATATAAGCTATAATGAAAGATAACAACAAGATATGAATGCAATATCCAAGAGATCCATCACACTAGTTCTTCACTGCAAAACTTCAAAGCCACCACTTGAAAACAATTTCATCGTGAATCCTTAAACCTTTAATTTTTTCCACACTCAGCGATTATCTAGATAAATAATCAATAAACCTAAATTAGCTCATGGATGCAGAGAATTTGAGTTATCTAGTTGATATGGAGATTCCAAGGAAGTATAATATCAGTTGTAGAATATTCCAATGTGTACAGATGGCGTATGCAGTTACAGGAACAAAAAAAGGGGATAATTCCCCTTTTTAATAGGGGATAATTCCTCAAGGAACAACAGAAGGAATTGGGAGCTTGGAGGCTTAAAACACTATCTAAGTATTGGACAGCTTCAATCAATCACACAAAGGATAGAATAGAGAGTTGCAGGATGTGCTCAAGCTTCGACAAGCATATTGTATTCATCTAAATTCTTTGACTAATGGAATATATGGGGAGGTCATTTTTCTTTAAAAATTAAGGCCTCAATTTTTTCTAGAAAAAGCGCCATGTGCCTATGCTCAAGAGAAATTCCCTATGTTCAGCTTGGATGTCACCAATTCGAAGAGATATTTCATGCTTATCTTCATTCTTTCCCAATGGGTCCTTTCTTCATAGTGTTTTTATATGCTAATATAGTTCAGGTATACAATAAAATTGTATTTGTCTCCCTAGTATGCCCAATGGCAAGAAACCCCTCTATAACTAAGGCAATAATTTCATAATATATGAAAACCCAATCATTTTTTCGTTAGTAGTGGCAAGGTAAAGTTCCACTTATATCTTGTTAGGGTCTATGCATGGTAGTGTTTGGAAACTACACGGGCACATTATGTTCCATGCACATTACCCTCATTGTCACTAGAGGGGCCCCTCTAGCTCCATGCATGCTCTTGGGGAGTGATTGATGCTAGTAAAGAAAATTATTCACTATATATAGATGCTTTTTATCACATTGGATAAATGAGAACAAAGACAACCAACCAATGAAAAAGCTACCAAGGGAGGAATTTTAAGTGACAACTATTGTGTTTGGGAGTGTGAAACAAAAAAACTCTAGGTGGAGGCACATACTGGAGAAAGTGTGGGGCTCGAGTGATGAGAAAATATATCTAGTAACCGAGAGCATATCATACCAGACAAAAGGTCTCTGGATAGACCCTAAAAATAACTCTAGGGAGTAACTAGTTTTTTGAAATGAAGATATCGAAAATGATAGTTGCAGCCATTCAATGGGTAAGAAATTGATATTGTGAAGGTCAAAATTGCACATGCTAGAAAACCAAAAAATCAAAGTAGTTGTCACTCTACACTCCCTACTTCTTTTCCTATCTCCTTGAGATATGAAATATAGTTGCAATAATTTCTAATTTCCAAGGTCACCCCTTGAGAGAGAGCCTGTAAGATTTCTTATAAAAACTTGAATGTAATTAGAGGTTGGAAAAATAATCCTGGAAGTCATTAAAAGAAAGGAAGCCTAGTTAAAGGGACTCACTCCTACCCACTTTATGAGATAAGAAAAAATGAATAAAGAGTGGTAAATATTTGTGGAAAAAATTATAACTTTGGTCATCAACACAAAATATAATATGACAACATAAGAGCAAAATTAGAATGCATCTTGGCTTACATGGAAATATTTCTCTTTTTGAGAAGCCTTGGAAGATCAAGTAGGCAATGCTTTTAATGTGGCATCATTATTTTGAATGTGAGGATATTTCCATTTCCCCTCTTTGCATTTGTAGGAGGAAATTTTTGTTTCATTCGCCATTGCATGGGATGATAATTGTTGTGTCTCCCTCCCACCTCTTAGTTTATAGTTTATTGATTATCGACCCTCAACATGATCGGTAAATAGAATGTCCTTCTCCATAAGTTACCAATGTTCTACTTTCTAATTTGAGGAGGGGATATCCTTATCGTGGGGGGAGAGAGAGAGTATGACTTGTTGTCCCACCCTTTTTATCACCGGCTCTTATGATATGACACGGGATGATTATCAAAATATACTTCGCCAGATTATCAAATAGATATAGGGCTCTAGTCTTTAATTGGTTCTCTGTTCTTCTATGATAGTATTTTTTATCATCTTATTCAACACTAAAATAGCCAAAATAGAACCGTTTTTGTCTATAATATTGGATAATCCTTACCTTGTGGAAATATGTGAACCATATGATGGGGTATGAAATTTTGTGGCATTAATAGAAGCATGAACTAAAAAATTTGGAAGGAGAAAGAGTGGGCATTCAACATGGTCTATGAATAGTCCTCAAAGTTAAAATCACTTGGATTATTTTAGGAAGCTTCATGTAAGGTGATATTTAGAAAGTTGAAGGTAGGGGTAGACCATGAATTACGAAAATAAGGAATGGGAGAGGAGGTGTAATTTCCCCAACCCGTTTTCTGATATATCTATAACATGCCTAGCCTATAACATCCCTAGCACATTATTTTATCTACCTATAACATTTTGAACCCACTTCCAAGTCATTTCACCTATCTTCTAGGTATATCCACACCCAATGGCCCTTTTTAAATTGGGTTATTAATGGATTTTCCTTTATTTGTAACTTGACTAATGCCTCTAGCCATCGGCGAAGGAATATTTTTTTTCTTGTTATCTTTTTACCTTGTAACTTGGGTATCTTATTTTTTTATTACATTTCCTTCATGGTGATATCGATGTATAAATGGACCCTAATGAAAATTCTTATATACAAGAATATAAATTCTTATATATTTAATTTTCACACAAATTAATTCATAGTTCATAAAAAAAAATAGAATTATTATCTAACACAAAAATTATAAACAAGTAACTGTAGCATAATTGATTGAACTTTAATATAATAACTTATCTCACAAATGATCAACTAGTTGTAAACCTTTCATGTTCAAACCAAAAATTTATATACCTTTTATGTTCCTCCTAGTCATATACCATTTTATTCATTCTCTCTCAACAATGGGTCACCCTTAGCAAGGGCTTCGACTCCATGAGGTAACAACTAACTCCAATCTATATACTTATGAAATAACATCAGCTAGAAAAGTTACCAAACCTTAAGAACCTATACCCCAGAGATTGATATGCCCCATTATCCTACACCTAAGTAGTGCACAACCTTCTCTACACTTTCTCTTCCCAGAGCTATGACACTACCTATAGGTCATATTACTCACTTAAACAAGGATGTTCAAAGAGTCTTGTAACTATAACAGTTCCTAATTCCTTGTAACAATCTCCATGTTTCATCCAAGCCTTCATATAAAACCTTATCAGTATACAACCCACACAATCACATCCCCCATGAGGACACACCAAAGTGGTGCACTCTCTTCTTGTGACCCAAAATCCCTCATGTTGTTACACCAACTATAGGGTGTCTGACATGGATATATAGAGGTTTTTTTGGTACCAGTTCTCTAGGAGGTCCTATTGCCATCCTAGGCATCCAAATCTAACTGATTAAATCATATGACCAACCTCTTTCCATTTATGTACATGTATTTTATCTTTACACTTGGAATTTCATAAAACATGTGCAAATTTTTTCTTGGTGACAGGCACTCTACAACCCAGTATGGGGTGTGTACACATTAAGGGTATTGTAAGAAATATTATATGTCAACATTTTTTAAGGTCAACTTAATATGTTGAATTTGTATTAATACGTTGAACTTATAAGCCATAAAGGATATTAATAATAACAATATAGAACATTGAATTCAAAACTTAAATTTGTTTATGGATAAAATCAATAAAATTAATATAGAAACTCAAATATTGTGAAAAAGCAAAAAAGAACTCATACTAAGGAAAAAGTCAACAAATGAAATTTCATTTCAATAAAACTTATTCCCACATATATTTTATTTCAATTGAATAACATGGATAGCTTAAATTAAGTTATTAATAATATTTTTTGATAACTATAAAAACTTCATTTCATGGTCACCTCCTCCATATATTAAATTTATTACTACATTAAATCAATAAAATAAATATTTGAACTTCAACATGGTGAAAAATTGGAAAAAATCATGACTAGGATGGAAAAAAGTCAAAAAATATTTTTTTTTCAACGAAAATTATTTCTATGCCTATTGCATATCAATTCAATGACTACAACAACTTAAAATAAGGTATTAATAATTATTTTTTGATAAATATAGAAGCCTTGTTTCATGGTCATCTCGTCCATAAATAAACTAACCCTTTAGTTACTTTCCTACAATGTTTTTCAAAGCTTGCATTTTAAAGGAAACAATAGAGCTAGTCAAAGCCCAATAGTACACTAGTGTTCCAACTTCATCTCGGTCATTATACTTGGTAAGAACCCTAAAGCTACAATCCATGAAGGTCAGTAGGAATTTTAAATATATGTTCGATAATTTTTTAATCAACTATTTTTTTTTTCCGATCCTGTAAGGCAATTTTAATAAAAAATTAACTATAAGATAAAATATTTAATATATACATATGGATAATTGGTTACTGATATTTATATACTTCATAAATTTTAACTATATTAATTTTAGTGGTAAGTTTTAGATTTATGTCATTTGTTTTTATAGATAAAGAACTAAGATATTCTATATAATATTTTGAACTTATACATGTTTAATAATTAGTGATAATAAATTATAAAAAGAATCTTAAATTTACGACTTACTCCATAAGACTGTTGGAGCTTGAATTTTTTTTACTATCGTGAATTGGTAGTTCACTAAAGTAATATGGTTCATGGGTCTGATTTTTCCAACCACTTCATAATTCCACTAGGAGATTATATTATATCCCTATTAATTATTTAGACATATTTTATCAAAGTAATACTAATAAACCAACCTAGATCCATCTTAACTCTATATCTACAAAGCACAAAGAGGCATCAAATCTCTTACGGGATCCAAATTCAAGATAGATATAGGTTGGTTTTATTAAATCATGTGCCCTCATTTTTATATCCATGGAGTCTTACTCTTTTTGTCTAACTCACCTTAAAACTATAATGTGTTTATTAACATCCATGAAATAAAATATTTAAAATACTAGCATTTCTAGCCTAAAAACGTATACAAGACATGTATATACAATAACACCAACCCCAAAACATAATAATACACAACTGCACAGGCATATTAGTCCCAAAAGAAAATATTGACTCACCATCATAGTTAATGTCTCACATTAGATTTCAATTTACAAAAAAAGGTGTAATTTCAGTTTAAGAGTTTTCAGTCACAGCATATGCATGTTTGGGATTGGCCCAATGGATCAGGCTACTAATCGATAATGTTTTTGACATCTCACAAGGAGATGCCATCCCCATGTGAAGCCGCAGTTAGGGTCCTATAAATATAGGATTCATAATTTTTGAATTGACTTTGATAGTCTTGTAAATATGTACATACCTTACTTTCTGCAAGTTGTTTTCCCATATTTGAAAATAATAAAAAATGAAAATACAGTAAAAGTCCTAAAATAAAGATCAAAGGACTTAGAAAAAGATTGGACCCCCCCCCCAAAAAAGAGATAAAAATAGATCATGAAAGTGTTGCAAGTTTAAATGCCACTACTTTAGTTTAGTTTTGCAAATAAGATTGTGTGGAGCTTGTCCTACATGCCACAATCCATGAGGGTCAAACAACTTAAACTTGACCTATCATGCTTTAAATTTCATGTTTTAGATAGAGAATAAAGATATGTCAAACAGTTTAAACTTGAAAAATCAGTAGATAGTTAGAGAATAAATGAGGAGCTCAATAGTTTAATCTGAGCCCTCACATGAAATAAGGTTACACTTAGATAGATTTTATGCTTTGAAAAGAAAATTGATTTACGGTTTCAAGCTTAAATGCACCATGAAAATTAAGTAAAAAATGTTATAAATAAAGATGGGTAGGTAGAAAGTAGTTGTGAAAGCATGTAATAAAGAATCATCAGGAAAAATTACTAATTTCCCTACACCACAATTATTCAGTATTCTAAACTATCAGCTATGAAGGCTTAGAACATTTCTCTCACTTTTGTTGGGACCTGACCCAAGGCTTGATGAATGATTGTTTAAAAACATTGAATTCCTACAAAAAAACACATATTCATCAACATTTATCTTTCATTCATAATCATAATCCCCTTTTCCTATGTAAAAACAGATTTTTACTTAGTAAAAGCAAAACCCTAAATAACTAATTTCATCTTCTTTCAAAATTATTCAAAAACCCATAAAAATCCATTTTTCCTAATTTAAAGTGTGGAGAAATACAAACAAAGACAATATGTGCTTTATTTTCACTTTACTTAGAGTTAAACATATATTTTTATTCATTATAGACACTATCCCTCTTTCATATTAATTTCTATTTTTTTTATTAACTCCCTAAACTATTCCCTAACATATAGTATTAAATTCCTTTTATTTTAAATAAACCCAAAAAAACCTCTATTTTATTGTTTAAACCAATGCTATAATAACCCATGTGACAAAATAAAACACCACCCTTATTTCCATTGGTTAAATCCTATCAATAAAACAAATACCCCGCGCCCTATAGTTTTAAAACAAATGTCAAATGTTTGAAAAACTATATAATAAAGACCCGTGCATATGTATGATTGAAACAATATGTAAATATTTTAATTTAACATACAAACCTTAAACTCCCGCCCATAATATAGACCTAAGGTTTTAAAATTTATTAAACGCTTATTCATTAAGGTTTAAAACTTATTCCCGTCACGTTAATAAACCCTAACCCCACTCCATCCCGATGCAAATTTCATAAGAGATCTAGGCCATATGCAATCGAACCCCATGATCCAACAGCAGAAGACCTATATCACAAATAAACTTACATGAAATTTCCCATCTCAATTCCACACAAAATGGGTGGTATTAAAACTTTCTCCATCCTCCATGTGGTTCATTCTTATTGGATCGTGTTCGTTTCATCCAAAACTACTTACGGCCAAAGCGGCACGTGATAAACAGTGATATTTTTATACCCTTTCAGCCTAAAAACCACCCATGGCTTAACTTTACCGCCATTTATTGCAGGCCCAATTCAACCCTAATTTTCCCAATACACCCTGAAAACACACCATTTTATCCCTTTTCTGCACTCATCAAGTATATCTGCCATTCAGACTCAGATAACGAAGCATTTTATACTATTTTCTTACCTAAAACCAGTGAAAATCCCGCCGAATACCATTGCAGATTTCCAAGAAGCTTCATAAAGCTCCTGAAAACTAGAAAGATACCATAGAGTCTGTTTAAAAGCCTCAGAGACATCCTCAAGCCATGTAGCTCTATATAACATGTACTCCTCCAGAATTTAAGCCTACTATCAGCTTTAAGAAGACCTTGATAAATAAAAATTCCATTTAGAGTTTAAATTTATCCAAAAGAAGCCTATCAGAAGATTCAAGAAACATGCTAAACCCTATCAAAATTTCTGAAAAAACCATGTTTTATGCTACGCACTATTTTGAATAAAAAAGTTGAGTTTATATAGTTTTTCTAGACTGTTTAAAAATCTAAATTGAGCCCAGAAATCCTTTGAAGGTGGCCAAACCATATGTTCCTAATTTCAAAATATTCTTAGCCCTCTTATCCATTGAAAAAACTCAAGAAACCCTTGTTTCTTGTTTTCTAACCAGTAAAAGTATGTAACTCAGTTGAAGATTGAAATTGAAGGAAAAATCCAAGAAAACAATCATATTCTCCCTATTTTAATCCAATAACCCCTGTCAAAGTCAAAAATTACTTCTGTAAATTGTTTAATCTCACAGAAGTAGCCAGAAAACCGAAAAATGAGAGTTCCTAAGATCTAAAGGTCAAAATTATGAGAAAACGTCTGCTATGGCAAAAAATCCTTTCACTATGTTCCCTGTTCCCTAAAGTCATTATTTGCTTCCCTTTAGACCAACGTTTTATTAAAAAATTATTTTATTTTTTCAGATTATTATCAGAATGTGAAATTTGGCCAATAGTTTCAATACTAGTTAACAAAATTGTTTGCTCCAAATTTTGAGAGTTTAATTCAAAGAGCTTCATTGAACAAATAGTTTCTATTCAAAGCAAGAATTAAATCATAGTCAGAGAGAGATCAAAGAGTAATAAATTTCACAGTGAGTGGTAAAAGTGAAATAAGAATTCAAATTGACAATAAAAATATAACAATCAAAGAGCGTCAGAGTTAAAGTGTATCAGATGAAAGTTAGAGTGACAGTCAAATCAGAAAAAACAAAGCAGTCAAGGTAAAACACTAAAAGTAAAAATGGAGGCAGTAATGGTTAAAAAAATATGAAAATACTTTCACCAACAATGAAATTTAGCCAAAGTAAAAGAAAAAGTAGTTAAAAGAACAAAAAGGTTAAAAGATGAAAATAAAGAAAGAAGGTACTTCTTTTCAGAAATTCCGTGTTTAAGTCATAGTTTTTTAGAGAAGAGTGTGGCAAATACAAGATGAATTGTGAAAAACAGGATGATTTTTATGTTCCAAAAACACATACCTACAAAAACCTATCTCATTTTATGCATAGGTGTTACAGAATGAGAGATACATGCACATATGTACAGCCTATTTTTCAGACTGTGGAAAGTTCTGTTTTACACATCATTTTGTAGAGAATATGGTGAACAACTAGAACTCATTTTTGGGAAATGGAGAGATGTTTACCTTAGTAAAATATTTATCTAAAAAACCCTCTTTCAATTTTTACATATCGATTTCGGATTGAGATATAAAAAGGTATCATTGAATCCAAATTTTGCAGATTTTCTGGAGAAAAAAGCACAAAGGAAACAGTTAGTGACTTGGATGCCTCATCATCAACTAAGAGTTGATATCAAATTCGAAATCACTTCTTTGTCAACATAAATCCATAGGTATAGTGCCAAATATATTCATTAGTTTTGAGTGTCATTTTATTAAGTTCTATTTATGTAAAACATTTTGAGATATTTGTAAACCAATCGTGATATTTTTTCAAGATATTCTAGTTTAGAATTTGTATAGATACTTCATCCTTTGAATAATTATTGTGGAATAAATTGTTGAAGATTTGGACTTTCATTTTTTTGGACTTTAAGGCTTTTGTGTTTCAAATTTCAAGTAGCAGACTAGATCATATCAACTAGCATCATATTTCAGGATTGATGTGATGAGCTATTTAGAGTGAAGTATTTTCTAAATTTGTCATTCTTATCTTTCTTTGTTACATGCAATCCTTTATCTGTTCTAAATTTTAATGAATGAATAGGAGTATTAATTCAGGATTGGTTAAAAGCACCCTGTCTTAACTATTTCTCATTTCTATGAATTCATCTGATTTCCAGTGTAGGGAACCCTTAATTGCTCCCTCTGTCGTTTCACCTCTGTCGACTACTTCCATTTTCCGGATCAAATAACCCTTCATTGATCTTTATCCAAACCATACCATCTCACAAAACAACTTTCCAATATCTCCAAGGGTTGTCTATCCTGACCTGAAAACATTTGACTTTTTGACCTTTATCCCAGCTCTGTATGCTTGATTTTTGACTCCTTAGACCAATGGACAGTTGCTTTAGTATAATTAACAGTTAAAATATTCCTGAAGTAGGTAGTTGCAGTTTAACTAAAATTATATAGTCACAACCCTACTAGTATAAACAATTGCATTCTTACTGTAAATGAACTATTGTAGTCTTGTTTGCATAAACAATTGCAGTTCTATTGTAACCAGTAATCACAAGTTTACTGAGATAAAAATTTCTACTTGGAAAAAAAATTAGCAGTCACAATACCCATAATATAATGATTGTTTATCTCATTGGTAGGGCGATAAAATAGGAAACTCAGCTAAAGGAGCCCTCCTCCCGTCTAGTGAGATCGAAAATTACATTTCAATCTCCCCCCAAGCCCCCACTACTAGGACATTATGTGTCACCTTTTATATGACCACCTTGCAGAGGTCAAAACTTCCAGGTCTCTAGGTTTAAGGGTCTAGAGGAAATCCCAGTTGTTCAAATATAACGATTACTTATCTCATTGGTAGGGAGATAAACTAGGAAACTCTGCTAAAATAGCCCTCCTCCATCCAATGAGATCAAAAATTACGTTGAGTCTCCCACCAAGCCCCTACTACTACGACATTATGTGTCACCTTTTGTATGACCACCTTGCTGATGTCAAAACCTCCAGGTTTAGTCTTTAAGGGTCTAGAGGAAATCCCAGTGGTTCGAAGCCCAATTCTAGAATAACCTTTTTTGCAATCTCTAGATTGCAGTTCTCCATCATTTTTTCTGTTTTCTTTTCCATTTGATCTTGGTGTGAGGGTGTAACCCTCTCCTCCCACATGATATTCCTTTTATCTCTAAGGATAAATGACCAAGAAACAAAACTGTCTAATTTTTTGGTAGTTAGGTAACTACTACTCGGGCCTCTTCTTCTGATTTAGCTTCTCATGCCTTCTTAATTATAATTCATATAACTTATGTATGTAAAATTATTAAATTTCTATAGTTTACTAAATTACTGTAGTAAAAGTAAATTAACTATTTACTTTTCACTAGGGGTGTTACAAACACCCTGAAAGCTTTCGGGACTTGGAATTTGAAGAGTTCACTTGTCAAACATGTGACTTGAATGAATTATTGTTTCCAGAAAACTTTACAAAAATTCGCACTTAAAAATTAATATATATATATGTGTGTGTGTGTGTGTGTGTGTGTGTGTGTGTGTGTATTTTTCCATGATTTTTGGGAATATGTTGATTTATATATATTTATATAAATATAAATTTTCCTTTTGTTTGTTAGTGTTTCCAATATTTGTGGGATTAAATTTTGGTATAAGAAATTATGGTTAAGGAATTTATACTTCATATTTATAAGTTAAAATGAAAAGTAAATATTTTTTTTGTTTAAATGTATAAAGAACGTATGACTTAGAAAGAGCCTAGGAGGTCTCACCCCTAGAACTTATGACTTATGACTTATTTAGAGGCAGGGTGGCTACACATTAGACCCTATCAAAAAAGCCCAAAAATGTCTAGTGGAATTAAACTACAGGGGATGAGAAACAAAATATTAATTTTAATGTAAGATTAATCTTTCAGCATCACACAAGTTTAAGTTTTCATGAGGGATAAACCTATATCCATCAAATCACCTTGAGATAGTAATGGGATATGTATTCTAATTAAAATTATCTTCTAAATTATGTAAAATAAAATATATCAAACATCACTCCTCATATGACTCAAATTTAAAATGATTTAAAAGTAAATGTTTTTATGTTTTTTGGTTGGAAGGAATTATGATTAAGCTTCTAATTAATATTCCATTTGTCTTTGGTGAGGCTTTTTGGCTATTTTTTCCATGGAATTTTTTAGTCTAATTTCTCTAAAATCCGATAGGAATTCATTGAAATCACAAGCTTGATGGATAACCCCTACACAAAAAAAAATTCCGTTCGAGTATTACAGGGCTATGAACCCATATATACAGTAAAAAAATAGTTTGAAAATAACAGAAATCAAACTCCATAGTTAAGCATGCTTGAGCCAACATTTCTCGATTAAGTGACCTTCCGGGAAGTCCTGCTTACTAGGTGAAAGCCCTAGAAATGATGATTGACATAATTCATTTCACTGGTTTCAACCCCACTTCTTCACCCCTCTAAGTGAAAGCCCTGGAAGTAATGATTGACGCTATTCATTTCGGAAGTTTCAACCCCACTACTTTACCCCTGTGAGCATCACTCGATGAAATGAGCGCTAAGTGGACTATTTAAAAATCATGAGAAATTAGTTACCTGAGACTACCTCTCATTGAAATGGTCATATATGAATTACTTACTTAAATAAGTTGAATCCAAAAATGATATCTAATATAATGGAGTGTTGAAACCCCTCATCCTTACAAATCAATATTTCACCTCAAACTTTTCAGTGGGATTTAGGAAACTCCAAAAAATAGTACTAAAGACACCTTCATTAATATTTGTTGATTATTTTATTCCAAAAACATTTAATATAAATTAAAATTAATTTCTTCAAGAAGTTCTTTACAAATCAATATAGTACAAATATCCCCTAACATTACAGTTAAAAGATAAAATAATATATAGTTATATATTAATAACTAAAGAAACTTTTTAAACTCGGTGAAAAAAAAATATTTTTATATCTATATTATGTCATATAGTTTTTATTAATTATATATATAAATACAAAAAGTAATTCAAATCAAACATTTCTCATATTTTACATATGCCAATGCCAAAAAGGGGTGGATTTTTTCACTTGTTATAAATATTTCAATATTTATCTTATTATAAAATAATTTTATGAACGTGGAATATGTATAAAAAGGGAAAAGTAAATAAAAATAAATAAATAAAATAAAATAAAAATAAATAAGTAAAAATAAAAATAAATCATATTTTAAGAAAAAGAGAAAATTCATTTGAGATAAAGAGAGATGTTTAATAATAATATATTTTTGGATTAATTTTAAATATAAAAATAGTAAAATTACACATTTTTTTTTCCTTTTCGTTTTTGTAATTATAAATAAATGAATATTATAGGATTAAGTATTGATATCTAATTATGGGATTACTCAATGTTGTAATTAAATTATATTATCAAAATTGCAATGAGTTCATATATCCCAATATCATTCTTAAAGGTTTTTTGGACTTCCTAGTGCCTAAATTGAGTGAAAAAAATTGACGTGAAATCTTGATTTCTTTTATTTAAACTAGTGTATATATATATATATATATATATATATATATATATATATATATATATATATATATATATGGATTCAACACTTTTAAAAACATCAACACATTAAGAAAACCCTTTCGATTCTACATGGTTTACCCATCAAACTTGTGATTTCAATAAATCCTTGTGAGATTTTAGATAAATTAAACCAAAAAACTCCACTAGAAACTTCAAAGAAATATAATGAAGTAAAAATGACATAGAGATTGAAAGAGAGGAAATTGAATAAATTTTATCATTATGGCATATAAGTGGAAAATACGATATTCTTACCATGTACCCTCATTAATTAAGGAAATTATCTCTCCACTTTTAGGTTCTTAAGGTTGTGGGAAACATTAATTTAAAATCACACGTATACTTCCCATTCATACAACTAATAAAAATTATATATATATGGCTATAGGATGTTTTAGCAAGTTAATCCTAGAGAAAGTTAATTTTGATTGATTTATGGTTTTTGACCTTTTAGTAAGGAAAGATGGCACGTCATTCTTTCACTTCACCCATACATGTCACTTCTATAATGTCGTCACCAAAACATGTGTCAACATTTATTAATGTTGGATCTCCACATATAAGAAGTTTAGAGGGTGGAAATGAGCCAACTTCATCACCTCGTTGGAGACAAACCGAAAATCATAAGAAGCTTCTGGAATAATTATTTGCCATAGGTCTCCGTAACCTTACTTGAAAATATGTCACAAATATTGTGAGTTTACTCAAAATATACATATATGTGGAAGAAAAGACTGTTTTTTAATAGTTTCAAAACACTCACTCCCACAAGAAATGGAAAGAACAAAAAAGTTCCATGCAGGAGTCCTCCCAATATGAGAAGGAAATTACAAAGCTCTCTATGCGGCCACCCTGAACCCCTTCAACCGTTTACTATTTTTATTTTTTATGATAATATGTGAATATCCATTTCTATGTGTGACCCTAATCTTTCTCTTCAGTGCTTGATTTCAATTTGATAGATTTTGATTAACAATTATGATTAGGAATCAAGATATAGTCTCAGTAGTTTTTCTTTTGTTTTTTTATCAATAGTCCTGCTAGTTTTCATGCTTAGACTGTACTTTTTATTTTTTAAATGACCATTCATTTAGAAATAGTTCAACCCATTTTTCGGTGCATTTATCAATTTTTAATATGCGAGTTCTCATTTTTAAGTTAGTCACTTTTAAGTTAGCAGTGATTATGTTTTTATGAGATGAATTTTATATTTTTTTTAGTGGTACTCAAGATTTTAATTAATATAATATAAGGGACATTAACTTGAATGAGAATATGAAACCATTCGAAGAGATAGTAGCATTGATGTAAGTATATGTTCCAAAATTACAGTAAGAAACAAAACTCAAAAACCATAGTGTTGGTTATCCACGAACTCAAACAACAGAACTAAAGACCTTAAAACTGTGTAAGGAAAGAGTCGTTGACTAGGTAATCCAAAGACTGAAGGCCATGTAACGAAACTAGAGAATAAATATAAGCCATAAACAAAGATAACAACAATATATGAATACAATATCCAAAATATCCATCACGTTAGTTCTTCCATGAAAAAATTCAAAGCAACCACTTGATGATGATTCCATCGTGAATCCTTAAATATTTACTTATTTCAACCAACAATAATGGATATAAAGAGTTATCTAAGTCCTACCCCATAAACCATAGAATGTGCCACACTAGCCATAATCTAGGAACATGTATCAGAAAGGATTCGAAGACCAACAACTTTTCATCCCAAAGAAACAACACCAAGAGTTGAAACAAAGATAACCATGCGAAGAGACATAACCGAGTGAAACGTATGAACCAAAAAAAATACTTCAAATGATCTGAAAATCGGTGGAATTAGCTAACAGTAGCTTTCCCTTCACCGCTAGCAAACTCAACTTTTTAAGAAATACTCAATTTGCAAACAGTTAAATTCTTTGCACTGTTTAAACACCTTTCAAGTCAAACAAGCAAGCTAGTGGTCTATCAAGCAAGAAACCTAGTGCTATGATACCAACCTGATCTGAAAATGGGTTTAGAAATTGAAATTCTTATGCGCAAGCACCTCCCACTAAGTTAAAAAAATAAAATATCTTACTTATAGATGACTGTACGAAAATGAATACTTGAAACATGTGTATGCTTTTTGTTTAACTGTTCAAGTGCTTTAAGAATTTTTTTTTTGGGTTATATTAAGCATGTACAACAACCATAAAGTGTTGCAAATAAGAATGAACATATAACAACAAATTTTATAATTGAGTTCACCTAAATATCATTGGCAACCTCTCCCTGAGCCTTTGTCAACTGATTTGGCTCTTTAGGATTATGATGGGAAATTTATTTTACAAGTTAATAACTCAACTCCAATCATTATTTGGGTGGTAATATTGGTTTTATAATGTCATCATACCCCTGAAATGGTTGTCATCACTCTGAAGATAGACCTAGGTTCCCTTAGACTTGATCTCTGTTGTCGACAACCTTAAGCTTCCCTGAGCTTATTTGTGGCACTAACTCCTTAAGAAATCATTTTCTTTACCTGAAACCTCACCAAATTTCTCCAACACATATCATATGTCAAAAATACACTAATCGTTTGCTCAAAATGAGCTCTGGCACCCCAATCTAGGCCTCGATCCACTGTTGGCGGTGAGCTGCCTGAAACTTCCCCGTGGCTTCTCGACCTACAGAAGTCTCAATATCATTTTTAAAATTAATGTCAAATATAGTTATAATGGAATATTCACTTGCATAAAATTGGCCTCCGGCTGCTTCGATTATGCCTCCAACACCTGGTGGCACCCCGTGGCTATAAGTTCACTGAAAACTTATCTGAATCATATCGGCCTTAAAAGTTATTCAAAACCTTCTGAAAATCCTTCCATTGGATTCAAAATTCTCAAAATAGATAGAATATATTACTATTTTACTGAGAATGGATACTCGCCACTCTGGATAGGCCTCATTCTCGTCCTTGCACCTAGTGGCCCTCCTGACCCTTGGAACTTCTCTGAAGAAAATCAGCCTTGAGAAGTTCTCTAATGGTTATAAAAGCCTCACCATTAGTTCTATAGTTTCTGAAGCATCCAAAATTGACTATTGGATTCTTTAATGAGGCCTCTAAGAGCCCTGGCTAGAACTGAAACTGCTACTAGCCCCTAGTGGCCTTGGTGGCTCTTGGAACTTCTATGAAGCAAAAAAATGCTCAGAAGTCCTCTGATGGCTTTGTGACCCTCACCAATGAGTCTACAATGTATGAGATCATTGAAATTAAATATTCACTCTCTCAGAATGGATGAATCTAGCTCAATATAAAGCCTAATTAATTCTTGTCTAGTTACCCCTAAATAAGCTCCACCAAATGTGGAGGAACTGTAGTGAGCCAAACTAATTTTCACCTAAGCACCTTATTTGGTGCACTACCTCCAAAAATCCTGCCAATGTAATTGTGGATTTAATTAGTGCTAAACTGGGGCTATTGGTGGATCAGCGCAATTAACGATGATAAGCATGGTTTACAATCTAATGATGGTTTATCGTGGTTAAACCATGTTTAAAGCTTAATTAAGCATCATTAATAAAATCCCATAGGTTTTTTATTAATGCTCAGTAAAGGTGCTTGGGTGAATGGGGAGGTTTCGTCATTGGGGATGGCCCTCTCCCCCCCCATATGCACACATAAACAATAAAACTAACCCACGCCACCATAGGGTTAAGAACCAAATGATAGCACGAGCGGTAAGACGTGGGTGTGCTAGCGAGGAGGTTGCGGGGTCGAATCTATTTAGCTCCACCAAAAATTTTACATGACCACTACTGCTCCACGTGGTGACCTCTGGTCCTGCCACGTGGCAACCTCTTATTGGCCCAAACCACAACCCCAACAATAAAATTTGACACATGTCAACTTGTAGTTCATCTAAAATATTCTGGGGAATAGTTCAAGGAATATTCCAAGAATATTCCCTGGAATATTCCAGGAATATTCACTGCGATATTTTTTTTTTAATTTTCAAAAACCCAATCAAAACTCGTCAAAGGTCAAAAATTATATATTACTAGAATTTTCAAATCACGATAATTTCTTCATACGTTGTCGATTTTTCAAATCGTTCACGAAACCAGAATTAGGAAGACGAGATCTATGCGGTCACTCATGTTCAACACATTTTCTAACAGTTAGAAATTTCAGCTATCACTTAGGTACTTGATCCAAATCTGATAACACCTCCCTATTGGGAACCTTTTGGATGCCAAAAGACTGATTACCTGTTTGTTCAGTACATTAGAGTACAACACCCTAACATTTCAGCCTCCATACACTTTTCCTTGCATGGCTTAGTGCCTTTGAGCCCAAAATTGAAGGTATTCGACACTTCCCTTCTTAGATGCTTTGGTCCTCCTGTCAAGAATTGTCTTCCTTGCTCATCTAGAAGTTTTTGGCGAATAGTTTATAGAAGGTAGTTGAAAATCATGTCCTTCATCATCGATCCAAGGTGGCACAAAAAAACATATGTTTCCAACATAAATTCATGCATGATTGAAATTTTCATATGTACAAATGAATGTATGTATTACTGAGTTAATAAGTCAAACCATTTCTTAGCAAGCCACTTCCCTTGCGATTTTTTCTGCTGAAAATATTCTTCATGTGAAACATTTATCCCTTCTCCAGCATTGGGCTTCAAAATTTCCCTTCTTCTGGAAATGTGTGCAAGTATTTTGCATCTTCTTTGCAAGTTTCCTTCAGTTCAACTGTTCACTGTATGCCTTTAATCTCTTCCAGCATCTCGAAACTTCATGGTTGCACAAACCACAATAGGAACAACAACTCTTTCTTTCATTCAAGCATACAGATTTATTATTCTTATTAGAAACATAATCAACTTGACTATGGGCAGAATTATACCTCTCATGTTGCTTTGCATGTCTATCTTTCTTACCTTCTTTAGGAGATGAACTAGTAGAGGTTCGAGCTTTCTTTTGAAGACCAACATCAGTGTTCATGTCTTGATATCTGTCAGAAATCTCTTGCTCACCATCAGCTGCATGTTTACAAACATCTTGTTGCAACATAGGCTTCAAACAATGGCAATCAACTTGAAAAAAATATTCACATGTTTTTGATTAGAACTTGTGAAAAAATTTCTTTTTGAAGTTGCCTCAAATGCCTTCATGGCTATAGATTTTTCACGATAAGATTGAACATAACCTAGAAAAAACATCTTATGTATTTCCTTGAACAAAATAGGATCAGTCATGCCTTATGCATGTTTTCCTAAAACCTTGCCTTCATAGCCCATTTTAAACATCAACTTGTACCCTATACCTCTAGTGTTTTTTTCAAATGAACCTGCACATCTATCTGAAGAGGAAATTGAAGACAGATTTGATTGTTTTACCTCTGTTTCAAGCATGTTCTTGGTTAAAGGCTCTTGGGCTTGATGGAGCTACATCTCCATCTCATGCATTCATTGAATAATTCCTTCTTTCTCTTGCTTCATAGAAACCAATTTCTCATGAAGTCTAGTTCCTTCCCTTCTATCTTCAAACACAATCTGCACCATATCCTTCAGGATATAGAAGTCGCGCTTCATCTATTCATCGAAGAAGATTGCGAAGGAGGAGAATTTTTTATCCTCACTTGATGAAGTTTTCATATTATGTAAATAAACAAAATAACTTCAGTCAAAAGTTCTAAACCTTCCAAAAAAAATTGAAAATTATTATGAACAAAATGGATGTAGATTGAAGCTCTTCTTGAGACAGCCTTTTGTAAACAAACCCTCTTGTGTTTCAAGGGTTTCCTTGAGGTATTTTGGGTAAGGAGAATGCCTTCAACCCTTCTTCCTTCTAGTACTCTTCTAGACTTAGCTAATAGTAGCTTTCCCTTCACCTCTAGCAAACTCAAAATTGTAAGCAATAGGAAAATTGCAAACAGTTAAACTCTTTACACTGTTCAAACACCTTTCAAGTCAAACAAGCAAGCTAGCACTCTGTCAAGCAAGAAACCTAATTCTCTTTCAAGCAAGCAAAATAGTGCTCTGATACCAACATGATACAAAAATGGGTGGATAACTTTAAATTATTATGCGCAAGAACCTCCCAATCAGTTAAACAAATAAAATATCTTACTTATACATGATTGTGTGGAAATGAATACTTGAAATAGGTGTATGTTTTTTTTTAACTGCTTAAGTGCTTTAATAAAATTTGTTTTTGTTGATATTAAACATGTAAAAAAACCATAAATTGAAACAAATAAGCATCAACACATAACAACAAATTTAATAAAGGAGTTCACTCAAATATCGTGGGCTACATCTCCTTGAGCCTTTGTCAAATGACTTGGATCTTTGGGATTATGATGGGAAATTCCTTTGAAAAGTTCATAACTCAACTCCAATGGTTATTTGGGATGTACCATTGGTTTTACAATATCATCATACCCTTGGAATGGCTTTCATCACTCTGAAGATAGACCAAGTTTCCCTTACACTAATATTTGGATCATCAAAGATGTTGAAAATGCAATAAGAAAGTATCAATTTTTATTTTTCCTTTATAAAATTGAGGAAATTTGAAATTTCACATCAGCACACAACTTGGAGGAGTTAACTAAGGTGACATGGATATTTTCACTCATTTAAGAACACTCAATTCGTGTTAATGAGATCAAGTTCAACTTACCTGAGTCTATTCCTAGAAAATAGTAGTCTAGAAAAGTTAATTCGAGTTAGGGGCATGAAATTCAACTGTGTGCGCTCATTTCCTAAATTTTATGAGCCTAGGCTATGTTGGTTTTAGTTGTAGCAATTTAATTAAGTTAAATTGAGTTATGGTCGATTAAAATAGTTCCAATTATTGGAGAAACTATTGGAAGGTCAATTTTTGCAATCTAACTTCAATCACACTCATTGATCATCCAAATAAATAATCAATTAACCTAGATTAACTCATGGATGTAGAGAATTGGAGCTACCCAATTGAGATGGAGATTCCAATGAAGTGTTATCACTTTTATCATATTACAATGTGCACAAATGAAGCATGCAGCTAGAGGAATTACTAAAGGAATTGCACAATGCAACTGACATAATTTCATTTTTAATAGGCGATAATTCCTCAAGGAAAAATAAAATTAATTGGGAGGTTGGAGGCCTGAAAAATTGGCTAAGTATTTCCCAGCTTCAGTCAGTGAGGCAAAGCATAGAAGATACAATTACATGTTGTGCTAAAGCTCAAGCAAGAATATTGTATTCATGGATATTATTAGATTAATGTAATACAAATCGAAAGGGATTTTTCATATTTCATATTCCATAGATAAATATTTCTACACGTGTGATGTTTCATTTTGCATGTTAATGATTTGTGTTCTCGATCCTCAATTCTCTTATGAAGATTAGTAGAGTTGCGTCTAGTCTTGTGATTTAGTAAATTTCATGAGTAGAATAGAATATAAACATTAATTTATAGAAAAGAAGGGAACAATACCTAATCTGAAGAGATAACAATGATATTTGAAGTATTGCCAACATGATGGTCAAGAGTCCCTTTGAGAGGATCAGTCTGGTCCCATGAGTCTAATTCTGGCACTGCATAACCTTCAATCCTATGGACACGTGAATCAATATTTTCAAGCTGATACTCTATGTTCCTTAAAAGGTGCATAATGTTCTCCTGTCCCATGAAGAGTTTGTAATTATCCACTTGTTTATCTCGGAAAACCATGCGAAAAATATTTTCTAGCTTTTTTCTCAAAGTGGAGGAATAACCTGTTATGAGTATTTTAACCCAACATTTCGGACTTCATAACTGAGTCCATCATCAGGGATAAACGCTCAGTGATCTTCGAAATTTTTTTAGAATTTAGGGCAGAGTAAAGATATATATAGTAATTTCAGAGAAAAAATTATTTTTAATAATGATGTCGGTTTGGAAGAAAGGTTAATAATTTTATTTATTTAGATTAATTTAATTAATTAATTAATTAATTTATTATTATTATTATTATTATTTATTATTTTTTTTTATTTATTATTTTTTTTAAATCATTATTTATTATATTTCAATTTATTATTTGTTGTTTAAACATTTCATTCAAATTCTTATTTATTTATTTATTTTAAATTCCTTTTATTATTTTTATTTTTATTTTTATTTATTTTAAATTATAGTTGCTGATAAACCAAGAGAGAGTGAAAAAAACAAAATCTCCCTTTCCTAAACTTTCCAAGTTCTAAACTTTCCAAGTTCTAAAATCCATTTGACAACCTTGACTACAATTTTTGAATCAGAGAAGTAAGTCCATTCCCCAATCTCCTCTTTCTCTAGTTGACGAATTTCCCTCCAAATTTCTAGTGGCACTGATAAAAAATAACATGAAACATATTCCCAAGCGAAGGCCTATGATGATGAGGGCCAACATTGCCAGATACTCATTTTCAGCTAACCTCTCTCTAATGAGGAGGCATGGTAGGTAGGAGGAGAGATCAATTCTAATAACCCAAATGAGGACCATTGTTGACCAACAAAAATAAGGAGTAAAAAACTGCACCTTCTTTTCTAAAAATAAAGAAAAATAATTCATCCCCCAAATGGCACTGATATAACATGAGTTCAAAGGGGAAAGGTAATTTATGAGACACTAAGGGAATAACCATTTTAAAACTCATAAAACCCCACTAAATTTGCACCACACTAAGATTCCATAGACTCAAACAACCCACTAAAACATTCTCATAATGTATGACAAACAAAGGAAATGTCCCAATGTTTCAAAGTGTAATTAAAAAAATACAATTCTCAATTTTGAGTACAGAAACTGAATATCCCAGAGTAAGAGTTAACCTAGACTTGCAAAAGAGATACCAACACACTAGAAATATATTTTTAACCTTTAAGAAAAAAATAAAAACCTTGTACTGGTATCAAACAGATAAGTTACCTTGGTACCAACAACCAAATATAATTATTGGGCAATAAAATTAGATATTACAGAGTCTTCATCCTCGAGGGACAAGTTGGAAAGAGAAACCACTATTTAAATGATCGGCCTTGATATGTAGTGTGTAGGGATAAAAAAAAGAACATTTTTTCAATTCTATTATCAATGTAACTAATCCTCTCGATAATGATGAGTTCATGTAATTAGAGTGCACAATGTTATCAGTGGAATGAGAAAAAAAATAATTTTCCCATCCCATAAAAATTTCTTCACCGACAGGAAAAGAGTATCACGATATGAAACTGTAATGATAACACCAGGGAAAATCACTGCCAATCTGACATAACTCACTTCACCAACTAATAAAATACAGTAAGGTGAGGATGTCACCTCACCTCCATTGTAATGCAGCGCAAACCTATGCCACCCTAATTGTGTTGCAACCATGCATTTAGAATTAGAAAACATAAGTTTATCCACTTAATCCCAAGTACCATTTCGTGCCATGTGATGTTTGAAAATGGACAAGTGGGAGATTGTTACATGAGTCACTATAAATTCCAAATGGATTTTACACCCCCATCAAGGAGATCATTCTTTATTTTTTATTTACATTAAAATGGAAGAACAAGAGACAAACTAGGTTGCCTATATATCCATTTTCATGTAAAATATTGTGTGTGTGTGCGTGTGTGTTTGTGTGTTTAATTCATGGATATGTATGTATTTTGGATCACACTATCCTTTACCATGGTAAGTTTATAAGACATGTACTCCCAACCACTTAAGGTTTTTTTTGTAAGCTTCTAAATTATATTCATTTGTGAGAATGAAATATATTTTCCTTCCATAACAATCTGTTTATCCACACCATATTCTACACAAGGGAAACAACACCATCAACGAAAAATACGTGATTTAGTCCAAAATATAATATATGAATGACCATGTGAATACAATTTTATAAGAATATTTCTAACACCATTGAACCAGAATTATTATTTCCATTTTACAAAATTATAATGATATATGTACACATCATAAACAAAAATGTATGTAGACTCAGCAAATGATTCCTATTGCTAAAAAATGGGAGTCATTAGGGGGAGGTCATTTTCATTTTAAAAGTAAGGCCTCATACTTTCCCATAAAAAGGGCCATGTGTCTATGCTCAAGAGACATTCCATATGTTCACCATAAATGTCATTCATTGAAAGAGAGATTTCATGCTTAGCATCGTTCTTTTCGAATGGGTGATTTCTTAATAGTGTTTTTATATGCCAATATAATTAAGGTGTACAATGAAAGTTGATGTTCTTCCCTAGTTATGCCTAGTGGAAGGAAACCTGTCTACATATAAAGCAAGAATGTGAGAATATATGAAAAACTAACCATTTGTTTCATTAGAAGTGTCATGGTCAAGTTCCACTTATATGTTTCGAGGCATCTATGCATGGTAGTGTCGAGAAACTACATCGGTAGATTACCTTCCATGCACACTACTCTTATTGTGAATAGAGTGGCCCCTCTTGATCCATGCATGATCTTGGGGCATGGTTGATGCTACTAGAGAAATGTATGTACTATATATAGACACTTTTTATCACCTTGCATGAAAGAGAAAAAATTCAATAGAAAAATGAAAAGAATAATGACGGAAGAAGTTGATGTGACAAATATTTTTTTTGGTAGACTGTTAAAAGAAAATATTGGATGTGGAGGAACATATTGCATAAATTTTGGGGCTCGAGTGATGCTAAAATAGATCTATTAACCTAGAGCATCTAATACCAAACAAAATGTCTCGAAATAGGCCTTATAAATAACTGTAGGGAGGAAATTGTTTGGTATAAATGAATATATAGAGAAGGATATCTCAAGCCATGCATTGGGTAAGACATTTCCATTGTGAAGGTAAAAATTGGTTAGCCTACCAAACCAGAAAATCAAAGTAGTTGTCACTCTACATTCCCTACTTCTTTTTCTATCTCCTTGAGATATCAAATATAGTTGCAATAATTTTCCATTTCCAGGGTCACCCTATAACACCTCCACATTCACATATTCAATTTTATTTTTTATTTTTCCTGTTGTCCCATACTATCTTCTTGACAAACTAAATGTTCAGTAATGCATACATCTATAGCTCCAATAGATATTATTTTATTATTTTTTTTCTATTACAAATAATCTGGAACCTTTATTAACAATATCCTCATGACTATACCTTTATCACCCATTAACATCTTTATTAATCTAGAAAAACCTATCTCAAGGTATTCGATTAAAGGATTCTCTATTTGTACTTTGATCTATGAATACCTTGCCCAATTTTTTTTCATGAGATTATTATACTTGTTAACCATTTGATGAGTCTTCACTCAATGGTTTTTTTTACTCATCCATTATTCGATATATATATCGAACACATTAGCCATATAACATTTAAGTGATTTTATTACTACGTTGTCCATTGTTAAAATATGACTCATTCCCTATGCTAATGGTCATACTCTCCTACCATGTCATTACCTACGTGGGGACTACAAATATAGCCTATTGTTTTTATACAAACTTCCATTGCATAGGACTTTAGAGCTGCACCGATTTCAACTTAACATGTCTCCTCTCACATCAAGATCTCTTGCGTATATATAATTGCGTTAGGATTACAATGCATAAGGTCTATTGTACTCCTGTAGTACGACGCTGGAGTCCCATTAAATTTTTTATCTATCTTGTTCTTTGTCAGGATTTCCATCCTTCAATTCATTTCTTCTGAGATTAATTACATTTGTGGGTTTCGATGGAGTTCTAGTACTTTGGCATCGTCGCTCATTAAATTTTTCTAATCGTTGGGATGAATGTCGCTTCAGCTCTACGTTAGACTTTATAGTTGGTTTATTGTACACATACGTCCTCTCCAGATTCCGCCATCTCAATGGTGAGGATTGGTTAGGGTTTTAGCACGACCCTGGTTATTTAATTCACATTTTTTCATTGCTATGTTTTATTTTTCTTCGTCCCATTCTGGTTTTGGAACTTACAAAGGTCTCCCGATTTGAGCTTTTTATGGATGCATTTATGCCACCCTCGCAACCCTTCATTGTTGAGGTTTCGCCACCGAACCTCGTCGATGTCTGTCTTGTTTCCTGGGTAGCTCGAATAGGATGCAGACTCCACTGAATCTCTCAGGTATTCATCTGCTTGCCCTTTGATTTATACACTTAGCTATTTTTTTTCATGAAGTTTTCGTTGATGATCATATTATGCCTTCGTTCGCTATCTGGATATAAGTGTAATCATATGAGAATTTCATTTGTTCCCTGATTGTGCAAACAGAGTTTCATTTGGTTCACGGTTATCACATTGGAGAGCATTGAATCTTATTCGAACTCCTCATGCGTTCTCCTACTTGGCTACCATTTGGTACATTGTTATTTGTATAACTAAATTAACTTATGATTTGGTAACGAGCTTGATTTCTCATATCTCGGGTTTACATTTCACAGTGCTCATGTTCACGCCGAGGCTCATGCCCTTCGTTCAAGGTATTGGATTTTTCATTCTTATTTAATGAAATTCGTACACAATTCAATAATTGTTATATTGTTTGGATGCAATGATTTGGGGTTTCACTCTCTGGTTCTCGTTTTTGTAGGTAATCTCGTCGCCGAGCGCCCCTGTATTTCTCATACTGCCATTGCAAGCAATGCTACCGGATTTGACCCTTAACGTTGCTATTCATTTGTTCTCAGGTTGGTACTCTGTTATCATCCAGACCTTCATCACTCTCATGGTTAGAAGCAAGTCTTCCATTTGTGAAGTAGTTTGTCTTATCTGACAGTCAGATTCAATTCGCTCTTGTAGCCGCCCTCTTTTTATTTTCAAAAGAACTATGGCACTATGTAATTTATATTTTATCTTTCTATAATATTCTGGACATTTCCTAACTTATTTGGACCTACACATATTCTGGAATATTCTCAATTTTAACCAGTGTGTCGACCTGGTATTAGGTCTCTGTTCTATTTTTTCTCTTACATTATTTTTATCTAGAGTTTTGCAATGGGTCCATACTTTTTCTGGGTGTGGAATAATGGAGTTGTTTGTATTGGCATATTCACAACTACTGACTCTATATTTTTATTAATTTAAATTTTGTAATTTCCGGTATATAGAATATCATTATTTGTTTCATTTCATATCAGTTCGAAACCACATAAAGATAATAATAGTACTTATTTTTAAGTCATAATTCTATCTCAGCTGGCTATTTTTATTTGGTCTTCCTTTTCTATTAAGCTTTGAAATGATTTCCTTCATAGTACCTATACTATGTCCTTGTAATGCAAAATATAAAATGATTTCAGAATACATACATATCTATTTTTAAATATATATATATATATATATATATATATATATGTATGTATGTATGTATGTATGTATATATATATGTATGTATGTATGTATGTATGTATGTATGTATGTATGTATGTATGTATGTATGTATATGCATGCATGGGGCAGAATAGTAATGTCTTGTTCATTCCTTTTTATAAAGTAATTTATGTTGAGGCTAAGGTTCCTTCTTTACTATATCTCTTCGGTAACTTTTATATACATTTCTTGCTAGAACAAAGTTGTTTTTTTTTTTTCAAGTTTGCCCATGAATAATAGGAGTTCTACTTTACAGTAATAATACCCAACTAATCACTTTACATACACAGTGTTCTTGTGGAATGTTTTCACCTGTTCCTTCACTAAAAGATAAAAATGTTCTTTTAAACACCATTCTGTTTTATTTTTGTAATTTATAAATTTTTTTCACAATAGTAGTGTGAAATTCTCTTCTCAAAAAATAACAATCCACTTTATTTTATCATGGTGTTTTATTTCTTTAAGCATCAAGGTGACAATTTAGTTTTACTGCTAATTTTTTTTTTCAAAGTAGCCTTACTCCCGGTACAATAGAGAAAGTGTTAATAATACTATGATCATTCAGTATAATAAAAAACTCCTCAGGCTTAATTTACATAGTAATTACACCAATTACACTCTTAAGTCTACACAATATTCCTATGTACATGCATGTTCATATGTAAAGTGTAACTTATCTCAGTTTTCCAAAGTTCAATACATGAACTAGTACATGTTCAATTATTTATTTATTTAATTACCCTTTACTACAGAACCATATTAAAGTTACATTAATTATTCTAGGGAATCATTTACGCTCTCTCCAGATTTAAACCATCTAATGGTTTAGAGATTCTGGTTGAAGATACTCACTATTATTTTTCCTACTACCATACAGAAGTTAGGAGAATTATATCTCCTATTCAACTCTGTTAAAAGTAAGGGAATTCATAACACAACAATTTAACTCAACATAACTACCATAGAAACTTTCACTACAATTCAACAACATTTAATTTAATTATTCATCAGAACCATGTGCATACCACTTCTGTGATGACCAGTCCTCCCAACCATAGAGTTCCTTTATCCACAGGACTCACCCTCGAGCTAAGATCCTCTCCCCAGAATAGACCAACCCCCAATCTGTTCTGGAGTAGCTTATCTAAGCTTATTCTCCCCAAAGCATGTTTCTAATTCTGTGTCCAGAATTACAGGATGCTTTTATTTCTGTTTGGCTAGGCTTTCCTTATTTAAGGACTTTTGAAACTGATTTCTTCTTTTCCAGATTTTCACCTCTTCCCAACCACTCTTCACCTCATTGGGGAATTTAGATTTTTTTCTCAAAATCTAAATTAGAAATAAATTCTTTCAAATATTTTTGGGGAAAATTTTAGCCTCTTTCCATACCTCATGAATTTGGCAAGTGATCTCAAATTTCTCATTTGGTCAATATGCACAGAAATATTTTATTTATTTCTCATAATTGAATAATTAATTACATCCACACAATACTTATCCATTGGGTTCCACTCCCCTTTGGATTTAAGTTCAAATGTCTAACTTGCAAGAAGCATAAAACTAGGGGTGTTACATATTCCCCCCTTTAAAACAAACACCATCCTCGGTGTTAACCCCTAACTATTATAGTTCATTTTGAAAATAGATATGGATGTTTTTCCACCATCTCAGCCTCTCTTTCCCATGTATCTTCTTCAGCAGTAAAGTTCTTCCATTGCACCTTTACTCTTGCTACTGTTTGGTTTCTCAATTCAACTTCTTCCCGCTCCAATATCTAAAGCAGCTCTGGAAGGAACTCCCCTTTTGGCTCCACCTGTATCACATTCCAATCAACAATATGAGAAGCATCATGAACATATATTTTTAATAAAGATACATGAAACACATCATGAACTTTAACATGGGGCAGTAGGGCCATCTTATAAGCCATTGGTCCCACCCTCTCTAACACCTCAAAAGACCCACAATATCTAGGAGCCAATTTTGCACAAATTCCAGCATAAAGTGTGCTATTTTTGGGTTTAATATGCAGATACATATGATCATCCACTTTAAATTCTCGATGCACCCTCTTCTTATCAGCATAATTTTTCTGGAAATCTTGTGCTGTCTTAATGTTTCTCTGTATTTGTTTGACAATTATTTCCATTTCTTGTAAAGTATCTAGTCCTAATATTAGCTTATCTTCTGGTTGGCTCCAACTTAAAGGAGTATGACACTTCCTTCCATAGAGTGCTTCAAATGGAATCATTTTAATGGAAGATTGATAGCTGTTATTATAAGAAAATTCAACTAAATGCAAGTAGTATTCCCATTTTGATGGCCCATCCATCACATACATTCTAAGCATATCCTCCAAAATATGATTTGTTCTCTCTGTTTGACCGTCTGTTTGAGGGTGATAGGCAGTACTAAAATTCAGCTTGGTGCCCATGCCCCCAAATAGACCTTTCCAAAACGCTGATGTGAAATTAGCATCTCTATCTGAAACAATCATCTTTGGGACCCTGTGTAGCCTTACTATTTCTTTTAGGAACAGATCTATTACCTGGGCTGTCCCAAAAGTGGATTTTTTTGGTATGAAGTGTGTAGCTTTTGTTAAAGTGTCCAGTACTACCATCACTGAATCATGTTGTTACTTTTTTTTGGGTAACCTGGTTATGAAGTCTATAGAGACAGTGTCCCATTTCCATTCTACAATTGGCATGGGATTTAAAAGTCTAGCTGGATGTTGATGTTCTACTTTGACTAGTTGACATTCCATGCACTTAGCTAAATAATCAGCTACATCCCTCTTCGTTCCTGGCCAAAACAATTTCTTTTTCTAGTCTGTAAGCATTTTCTGATATCCTGAATGTCCTGCATATGGCTATTTATGGTATTCATCTAGGATCTCTTTTTTCAAAGATTCTACATTGGGGATATACAACCTGTTTTTATAGCAGATCAACCCTCTCTTGTTTTGGGTGTACTTAGCCGTTTCTTTTTTATGCATTTTTAATTGCAGACTTTCATAATTGGGATCTTGATCCACTACCTTTTTAACTAGCTCTTCTAAGTCAAAACTAGCACTACTCCCAAGGCTGCTTATGCGTTGGCAAGCATTTCTGCTTAAGGCATCAGCAATTTTGTTTTCCTTCTCTTTGATATGTTTGATGTCCATATCAAATTCACTCAGAAAGGAAAACCATCTGGCTTGTTGAGCATTCAATTAAGTTTGGGAAAAAAAATGTTTGAGGCTAATATGATCAGTCATCAATATGATTTTTTTCCCAAGAAGATAGTGTCGCCACATCTTCAAGGCATGAATTACAGCAGCCAATTCCAAATCATATACATTGTAGTTCTGTTCATGTTTCTTAAGTTTCCTAGACTCATATGCAATAACAAAATTTTCCTACAACAGAATTCCTCCCAATCCTTCTCTGCATGTGTCAGTGCATACAACAAACTCTTTTTCAGGATCTGCAATTTTGAGTATAGGTGTTGTAGTGAGTTTTAGTTTTAGTTGTTCAAAACTGTTTTGGCATTTTTCAGTCCACTCAAATTTGGTGCCTTTTCTTTATAACGAAGTTATGGGATATGCTATTGTAGAAAATATTTCCACAAACCTTCTATAATAACCTGCAATCCCCATGAATGACCTTACTGCTGATACATCAGTGGGCACCGACCATTCTCTAATAGCCTTTATTTTCTCAGGGTCCACCTCCAATCGTTTTTCAGAAATAATATGCCCCAAGTATTGAATCTTGTCATTATAAAATTCACATTTACTGAACTTGGCATATAACTAGTTTTCTTTCAAGGTTTTCAAAACTATCCTTAAATGTTCTTTGTGATCTTCCTCACTTTTTGAATAAACCAAAATATCGTCTATGAACACTAGTACAAATTTATGCAAGTACTTGTTCAAAACGTTGTTTATTAAGAATATAAGGTGGCAGGGGAATTCGTCAAACCAAAAGGTAGGACTACAAATTTGTAGTGACCATACCTGGTTCGGAAAGTTGTTTTACTAATATATTCCTCCTTAATTTTGAGCTGGTGATAACCAGTCCTCAGATCAATTTTAGAAAATACTAAGGCTCCTCTTACTTGATCAAAAATATCATCAATTCTGGGCAATGGGTATCTATTTTTGATGGTCAACTTACTCAGCTGATGATAGTCAAGGCACATTCTAAAGGTTCCATCCTTCTTTTTCAGAAATAGCACCGGTGCTCCCCATGGAGACACACTCGGTCTGATATAACCTTTATCCAGCAATTCTTGGAATTGCATTTTCAGTTCCATAAGTTCGGGGGGACTCATTCGATAAGGGGCTCTGGAAACAGGTATTTCTCCAGGCACTAAATCGATTAAGAAGTCAATCTCTCTTTTGCGGGGAAGATGAGGAATCTCATCTGGGAAAATTTCCTTAAACTCTCTTACCATGGGCAGAGTGTCCAGCAGGTTTTCTTCAGGTTCCTATCCTAATTCTTCGACATGTATAGCATACACTTGATATCCTTTCCTAGCTGTTATTTTTAATTGCAAAGCTAATATTTGTCTTATAGAGATTGATTTTGGTTTTCCTTCGAGAATAAAGGGTTTCCCCTCCTCATCTATGTAATGCAGAGTTTTATCCCAACAATTCATCATAGCCTTTCTCTTTTCTAACTAGTCCATTCCTATCAGCAAGTCATATGGGCCTAAGGGCAGAATGTTTAAGTTTACTTCTATCTGATAATCATTCAATTTAATTGTTGTTTGAGGTAACCTATCAGTTACTTTTCGCTTAGTGCCACTAGCTAGCTGAACCAACCAAGACTGCTGAAATTTTTCAGTTTTGAGATTTCATTTCTCTACAAATTGTGGACTAATATAACTCAAAGAAGCACCTGGATCAATTAAAACTGTAACAGACTGGTCAGCAATCTTACCTTCCATCTCAACCATGGTAGCCCGGTGCTCTGCTTGTCGGTTTTCCAATGTTGCGCTGATAGTGGGTATGTTTCTTGCTATATCATTTAATATGGTAGATTCTCAATCCCTCATAATAATCTGAATGTGGCAGTGTGGACAATCCCTCAATAGATGAGGTTCTCCACAACCCCAACATTTCAAGGGTTCCCGCATTTTTACTACTCCCTCCTTCTTATTATCTCCATCCATTTGTTTTGAACCGACTTGGGATTGAGCAGTTTCGCTTTCCTTGGATTTATTAAATTTCTTCTGCTGATGATCCCTACCAAAGTTTTTCAGGTAAGCTGGTTTCTGTTTCTTCCCTTTTGATTCACTCTTATTTACCCAACTTTTTCCTTGTTCACCCTTGCCTTTAAACTACTGGTAGCATAATCTAGCTTTTCTCACCGCTTCATCCATAGTCTTTGGATTATCGAACTCTATTTCCTCCTTGTACATAGCAGGCAAACAATTCAAAAACCTTGGTACCTTTTCCTTCTCTTCACGAATATAAGGAACGTACCTTAGCAGATTTGTAAACTTGGTGACAAACTCATCTATAGTGAGTTGTCCTAATTTGGTTTCATGGAACTTCTTTGCCTTATCATCATAATAACGTTCGTTCAAATTGCAGTTTTTAAACTTGACCTGGAAATATTCCGAAGTCACTGTTTTTTCATCAATGTCATGGACCATTTTCATCTCCTCCCACCACAAGGTGGCTTTGCCCTACAACTAATAGACAACCAATTTTGACTTTAGATTTCTTTCATATTCATAGACCTTAAAATACTTAATTATATTCAAGACCCATGCTTCAACATCTTCCTCCTTCTCTCCATCATAGGAGGAAGGTTTTAACTTTCATAATTCCCCCTGTAATTCCTTTCTCTATTTAGACTGATGTCTAGTAGTCTCATCTTCATTGGAATCATCTGAGAATTTTCCTTTCTTCCTGTTTCTGAAACCTTCGCCTTCTTGGCTGTTCCACGAAGTCAGTTCTCTTATGAGCTTTTCCTGCTCCTCACTGGCTAATGACAGCCTGTCATTCAGACTTCTTAACTCAGCTATCTTCTGTTGCAACCCATGAAACATAGCCATCAAAGGAGCATTGGGATATGGCATGTTATCTTCATCACATAGATCCACATAAATTTCATCTCCTTCAACCATTGTCTTTTCAGTTCCAATACCACTGTACACTAAACAAAACAACATCAGAAATTTTTTTTTTTTCCCAAAAAATAATTTACAAAGTGAGGACAACAACAGTCCAGTTTTCAAACATGAGCTCTGATACCATTTGTAAAACCTCCACATTCACATATTAAGTTTTTTTTTTCTTCTTGTTGCCCCATACTATCTTCTTGACGAACTAAATGTTCAGTAATGCATACATCTATATCTCCAATAGATATTATTTTATTATTATTTTTCTATTAAAAATAATCTGGAAATTTTATTAACAATACCCTCATGACTATACCTTTATCACCCATTAACATCTTTATTAATCTAACAAAAGCTATCTCAAGGTATTCGATTAAAGGGTTCTCTATTTGTGATTTGATCTATGAATACCTTGCCCATTTTTTTTTCACGAGTTTATTATACCTGTTAACCATTTGATGAGTCTTCACTCAATGGTTTTTTTTACTCATCCATTATTCAATATATATATCGAACAGATTAGCCATATAACATTTAAGTGATTTTATTACTACATTGTCCATTGTTAAAATACGACTCGTTCCCTATGCTAATGGTCATACTCTCCTACCACATCATTACCTATGTGGGGACTACACATATAGTCTATTTTTTTTATACGAACTTCCATTGCATAGGACTTTAGAGCTACACCGATTTCAGCTTAACACGTCTCCTCTCACATCAATATCTCTTGCATATATATAATTGCGTTGGGATTGCAATGCATAAGGTCTATTGTACTCCTATAGTACCACGCAGAGTCCCATTAAATTTTTTATCTGTCTCGTGCTTTGTTGGGATTTCCATCCTTCAGTTCATTTCTCCTGAGATTAATTACATTTGTGGGTTTCGATGGAGTTCTGGTACTTTGGTGTCATTTCCCATTAATTTTTTCTAATCATTGGGATGAACATTTCTTAAGCTCTACATTAGAATTTATAGTTGGTTTATTGTACGCGTATGTTCTCTATAGATCCTGCCATGTGGATGGTGAGGATTGGTTAGGGTTTGAGCACAACCCTGGTTATTTAATTCACATATTTTCATTGCTAATTTTTATTTTTCTTCATCCAATTATGGTTCTGGAAATTACGAAGGTCTCCCGATTTGAATTTTTTATGGATGCATTGATGTTTCCCACGCAACCTTTCGTTGTTGAGGTTTCATCACCGAACCTCGTCGATGTCTATCTTGCTTCCTTGGTAGCTTGAATAGGACGTAGACTCCACTAACTCTCTCAGGTATTGGTTTTCTTGCCCTTTGATTTATACACTTAGCTATTGTTTTTCATGAAGTTTTCGTTCATGATCTTATTATGCCTCTGTTCCCTGTATGGATATAAGCCTAATCATATGAGAATTTCATTTTTTCGTTGATTGTACAAATAGAGTTTCGTTTGGTTCACGATTATCACATTGGAGAGCATTGAATCTTATTCAAACTCCTCATGCGTTTTCCTTCTTGGCTACCATTCGGTACGTCGTTATTTGTTTAACTAAATTAACTTATGATTTGGTAATGAGCATGATTTCTCATACCTCGGGTTTACATTTCGTATTGCTCATGTTCACGCCAAGGCTCATGCCCTTCGTTCTAGGTATCGGATTTTTCATTCTTGTTTAATGCAATTCGTACACAATTCAATAATTTTTATATTGTTCGAATGCAGGGGTTTCACTCTCTGGTTCTCATTTTTGTAGGTACTGTTGTCACCAAGCGCCCCTCTATTTCTCATATTTCCATTGCAAGCAATGCTACCAGATTCGACCCTTAACACTTCTATTCATTTTTTCTCAGGTCGGTACTCTGTTATTATCGATACCTTCATCGCTCTCATGGATGGAATCAAGTCTTCCATTTGTGAAGTAGTTTGTCTTATCTGACAGTTAGATTCAATTTGATCATGTATCCACCCTCTCTTTATTTTCAAAAGAACTATGGCACTATGTAATTTATATTTTATATGTGTGTAATATTCTGGACATTTCCCAACTTATTTGAACCTATACATATTCTCGAATATTCTCAATTTTAACCTGTGCGCCGACCTGGTATTAGGTCTCTGTACTAATTTTTCTCTTACAGTATTTTTATCTAGATTTTTGCAATGGGTCCATACTTATTGTAGGTGTGGAATAATGGAGTTTTTTGTACTAGCATATTCACAACTACTGACTCTATACTGTTATTAATTTAAATATTGCAATTTCCAGCATATAGAATATCATTATTTGTTTCGTTTCATGTCAGTTCGAAACCACATAAAGAGAAGAATAGTACTTATTTTTAAATCATAATTCTATCCCAGCCGGCTATTTTAATTTGGTCTTCCATTTCTGTCAAGGTTTGAAATCATTTCCTTCATAGTACCTATACTATGTCCTTGTAATGCAAAATATAGAATGATTTCTAGAATACATACATATCTATTTTTAACTTATATATATATATATATATATATATATATATATATATATGTATGTATGTATGTATGTATGTATGTATGTATGTATGTATGTATGTATGTATGTATGTATGTATGTATGTATGTATGTATATGCATGCATGGGGCAGAATAGTAATGTCTTGTTCATTCCTTATTATAAAACACTTTATGTTGAGGCTAAGGTTCCTTCTTTACTATATCTCTTTGGTAACTTTTATATACATTTCCTGCTAGAACAGAGTTGTTTTTTTTTCATGTTTACCCATGAATAATAGGAGCTATACCCTATAGTAATTATACGCTCCTAATCACTTTACATACACAGTGTTCTTGTGGAATGTTTTCACTTGTTCCTTCACTAAAAGATAAAAATGTTCTTGTAAACACCATTCTGTTTTATTTTTGTAATTTATAAATTTGTTTCACAATAGTAGTGTGAAATTATCCTCCCATAAAATAACAATCCACTTTATTTTCTCATGGTTTTTTATTTCCTTAAGCATCAAGGTGACAGTTTAGTTTTACTTCTAATTTTTTTTTCAGAGTAGCCTTACTCCTGGTAAAATAGAGAAAGTGTTAATATTACTATGATCATTCAGTACAATAACAAACTCCTCAGCTTAATTTACATAGGAATTACACAAATTACACTTTTAAGTCTACACAATATTCCTATGTACATGCATGTTCATTTCTAAAGTGTAGCTTATCTCATTTTTCCAAAGTTCAATACATGAACTAGTACATGTTCAATTATTTATTTATTTAATTACCCTTTACTACAGAAGCATATTAAAGTTACATTAACTATTCTAGGGAATCATTTACACTCTCTCTAGATTTAAAACATCTAATGGTTTAGAGATTCTAGTTGACAATACTCCCTAGTATTCTTCCTACTACCATACAGAAGTTAGGAGAATTATTTCTTCTATTCAACTCTATTAAAAGTAAGGGAATTCATAACACAACAATTTAACTCAACATAACTACGATAGAAACTTTCACTACAATTCAACAACATTTAATTTAATTATTCATCAAAACCATGTGCATACCACTTCAGTGATGACCAGTCCTCCCAACCTTAGAGTTCGTTTATCCACAGGACTCACCCCCGAGCTGAGATACTCTTCCCAAAATAGACCAACCCCCAATCTGTTATGGAGTAGCTTATTTAAGCTTATGCTCCCCAAAGCATGTTTCTAATTCTGCATCCAGAATTACAGGATGCTTTTATTCCTGTTTGCCTAGACTTCCCTTACTTAGAGACTTTTAAAGTTGCTTTCTTCTTTTCCAGCTTTTTACCTCTTCCCAAATACTCTCCACCTCATTAGAAATTTAGATTTTTTCCTCAAACTCTAAATTAGAAATAAATTACTTCAAGGATTTTTGAAATATTTTTGGTGAAAATATTAACCTCTTTCCATACCTCATGAATTTGGCAAGTGATCTCAAATTTCTCATTTGGTCAATATGCACAAAAATATTTTATTTATTTCTCATAGTTAAATAATTACTTACATCCAGACAATACTTATCCATTGGGGTCCACTTCCCTTTGGATTTAAGTTCAAATGTCTAACTTGCAAGAAGCATAAAATTAGGGGTGTTACACACCCCTTGAAAGATATTCTATAAACTTGATTATAAAAACTTTGATGTGATTAGAGGCTGGAAAAATAATCTTGGTAGTAATTAAAACAAGGGCGACATAGTTAAAGGGAATTGTGCCTACCTCCTTTAGGAGATACGAAAAAATTAAGAAAGAGTGGTAAATATTTGTGGAAAAAATAATTACTGCATTCATGAACACAAAACACAATATGACGAGATAAGAACAAAAGTATAATGTGTCTTGGCTTATATGAAAATCTTGCTCCCTTTGAGAAGCCTTGGAAAATTGACAAGGAAATGATTGGAATGTGACATCATTATTTTGAATGGGAGGATATATCCATTTACCCCTATTTATAGTTGAAGGAAAAAATTCTCATTTCCTCCTCCTCCATTGCATGGGATTATGGTTGTTGTGTCTCCCTCTGACCTCTTAGTTGATAATTTGTTTACTATGGATCATCAACCTGATCGGGATCTAGAATGTCCTTCTCCATAAGCGGAATCCATATCATTTATTCCTGGTTGTTTTCTAAAGAAACGCCTCAGAGAGATAACCTTGTACCCATAGGGTTCGATCTTCCAATGCGATGTAGATAATTATACTAACAATCAATATTAGATTGTTCTAGAGTCCTCTTAGATCTTTGCTAATCTATTTATGTAACATTATTAATCACCAGCTATATTCTTTAGTTAAGGGTTTTGTTTCTGTGATACCACCATTCCTTGGTGGTAGTTAATAAGTTTTGTCTAGTGGTTTGGCCTGCCTTATTATTTATAGTTTTTAAATAGTATATACTTTAAAATTTTCAAAAAAACATGAAATCATTACCATTCACACCATAACTTACATATTTGAAATCATAGAAAGTTATATGTAATACGAACAAAGAGATAGCTTATAACATTATATTTCATTTTTCTGATACTTATATAGTTATTGATTTAAATCGAGAACAATAATGGAAAGATAAATTAAAGACTCTTTAACCCAATAGTAAAACCTTGAAACCATTTCCATAGCATTTCCCTAATCCTCTTTGGTTCTAGCACAATCAGGTTTCGAATCAATACATTCCTTTCGTCAACCTCGAGACCACAATCCAGTCTAATAAATTTTATGTTCTTTTACAGGTTTCCATTAATTTGAAATGAACTCAATAATAAGCTCCTCTTGACACTTGCTACCATATTTTATTTCTTGGACAAAGTTTTATCCTCACTCCTTTCTCTCCTCGAGCCTCCTTAACCTCTTTCCTCTATTCTTCCTTGGAAATGGGTTGCTAGGAAAGAGGTATAACCACCATAGTTTTCTGGAACTGAAATCAGTTATCTTTCCACCCTTTCACACAAAGGAATATCATTTCTATTATTTTAAAAATAAATAAAATTAACTTAAGCCTCATTCATAGTTTCCTACTTATTCTACATTTACTGCATCACATTTGGTAAAAGTGAAAATAGTTTAATTTAAATAAAAATGTATTTAACCTTCATGGGATATCACATCTCCCCTACCTTAGACAATACACCATCCTTGGTGTTAATTCCTTTCTCAAAAGAATATCTAGATATGACTCACATATGAAGCCTTCATCCTCCCAGGTGGCTTCTTCCGAGCTATAGTGATTCTACTTCAATTTAACCTGGATGATAGCTCACTTCCGTAACATTCTTTCTCTTTGGTCGAGAATGCAAAGTTGTTCTACAAAAAACTTTTTCTTCAGTTCTACCTGTTTCACATTGTACATGATCATTAGTGAGATTGAAGTTCAATAATAAATCTTAAAATCAAAAGGAGGTAATAAAATAAATTAAATTGAACATAATCAACTTGTGTTACTTCATTCTTTTACCTGTACTTGCTTCGAGTTAACAATATGTTTAGGATCATAGACGTATTTTTCTAGTGACAACACATGAAAAAAATTATGGTTACATATATGACTAGGCAATGCTAGCTGATATAGCACTAGTCCAATCCTTTTCAAACTTGGAAAGGTCCATAATATTAGGCAGCTAGCTTTTGTACCCTTTCTACCACATGGCGTGGCTCTGTGGTTCTACCAAAATGAACACGTCGTTTTAGGTCCCTATATTACTATTATAGTCCCTTATTGTTGTTTTTGTAACCCCCTTATTGTTATTATTGTACCCCTGTAACCCCGATATTGTTATTATTGTGCCCTTAAATTATTATCTTTAGGTCGGCTAGGATTACATTGTGGCCCCACTAAGATTACATTATGGCCCCATGGACTCCTATATATAAAAATGAGGTTTTTTAATTTGTATCATCCAATAATTGTTCATTCATGTAATGTATTTGAGGTGTCCCCCTCAAATTGGCATATTTCTAAGGTGTTTATATCTCTTTTCCTCTCGTTTTCGAGCTGGTTTCACAACATTTGGTATTAGAGCTCTAGATTCTAGGGTTTTCACTGCTCTGAACCAGTCATCATGGAATTTTTACTATAATTTTTTTTCTACGAAGGTTCAAAAGATAAAACTATTAGAGTGCGAAGCTAAATTCCTGAGGAACGTCGTCGCAAAATTTTAGAGCTTGTTTCACAATATTTTCAAAGATATGATCTATGGAAGTTAGATATTTTTGTAGGATCCTGAATTTAACCTAAATAGGTCATCATGGCATTTTCACTATAAATATTTCTCTAAAAATATTCAAAAGATGAATTTTTTAGAGAGAATCCAAAATCTGGAGGAACATCGTCGCAAAATTTTAGAGATTGGTTCGCAATAATTTCGGAGATATGATCTGTGGAAGTTAGGTCTTTTTCAGGCTCCTGAATTTCATCTCAAAGAGGTTATCATGGGAAAATATTCCTAACTCTCTCTTTGAGAATCGGATTTGAATGCTGTAAAAATTGGCCACAATCACACAGACTGTAGTTTATATTTTATCAATTTCAGATCCAAATGAGGAAACACTGACACGTGGAAATTCGTACAAGTTTTCTCTACTGAACCTGTCCATAATTGGGTTATTGTGGGATATTGGACATAGCTTTTCCATGAGTAATCCAATTTAGGTCATACCTATGACATTTGAAAGAAGCTTCAGAGGTCTACTACAAGACTTAATTTCAGATATTGATGATTCACAATTATAGAGATAATTCAATTTCAATATAGACCTCCTCAAAAGAAAGTAAAAGGTGTGTATTTGTTTTTCCCAAATTTCATAAGTCTTGCTTGAATAATCAAGTTGAATTGATTCCAAGCGAATATTGTATAATAGATATCAGTATTGGATTCTAAAATGGCCCCTAAAAATAATTCAACAACCATTAAGCCTTAACAAGGCTCTACTATGACTCATGAATATGAAGAATGGAAACATGACATATCAAAATTACAAGAGAAAGTGCAACAAATTTTTCTCTCACAAAGAGCAACAAAAAATGACATTGAAGCTTTGAAGAAAGGCATGGAAACTAATATGGATGGTTTGAAGAAAGGAGTAGAATGAAGCTAAGATAGATGGCATGGAATATGGCATGGAATCTAAGATGGATGAAATGGAATCTAAGATCGATGAAAAAATGGAAAACATGAAGAATGATCTAAAAGAAAACATGGAAGGTTTGACAAAGTTGATACAACAAATTTTTCCTAATGGTGAAAATATAGTAGAGGAAACTAATGATAAGAAGAAAATAAATTTTAATCATGATTTTATAAACTCTAATGTTGGTGGGAAGAAAAACTATATTCCAAAAATGGATATGAGGAAGTTTGATGGAAAAGGATCCTGTAACATGGATACTACAGATGGAGCAATAGTTTGATCTTAATAATGTGAAAAACACACAAAAGGTACGCATTGAAACTTTGCATTTAAAACAAAATACATTTGTATGGTATCTATTGCTTTGCTCCCGTAAAAAAATTGTGACTTGGTCGGTTTTTACGGAGGAAATGATAGCACATTATGAGGATTCAAAGAGAAACACCTTCTTAGCCAATTGATAAATCTCAAACAAAAGTGTTTAGTGTAGGAGCACATTGAGGAATTCCAAAAATTGAATATAAGGGTAACTGATATTCGAGAGGAACACAAGATTGATCTCTTCATAGGTACTTTAAAGGATAACATCCAACATGAAGTTCGCGTTTTGGAACTTGATTCATTAGAGAAGGCATTTAGCTTGGAAAGAAAAACTCAATCTAAAATTATGGCAACAAGGAAGCCTACCACTCACTTCTATAAAGAGGGAAGTGTTGCTACTCCTAGATTTCCACAACCTACAAGGTTGACACCACAACAATTGGAAGAAAAAATAGCAAAAGGGATTTGCTACAGCTGTGATAGAAAATACACTAAAGGTCATAAGTGTGCTGAGAAGAAATTATTTTACATAGATTGTGAAGAGGAAGAAGAAAATGAACAAGAAGGGGATATACACGAGGAACCAACCCTAGAAGAGGAAGAAATAAGCCCGACCATATCATGTAATGCGTTGGCAAAAATTAGCACTCCTCAAACTATCAAGATAGAAGGACATATCAAGAAGAAAAAGGTAATAGTGTTGATTGATTCAGGTAGTACCCATAATTTTATTCATTGTAAGGTAGCCAAAGAATTGAATTATTTCATATACCTAGCACCAAAATGTCAAGTGATGGTTGCAAATGGAGGAACTATAAATTTCTCCAGAAAATGCCATAATATGAAGCTAACCATGGGGGAATATATATTGAATATTCCAATGCTTTCGATTCCTATGGGAGGTGCTGATGTTGTACTAGGAGTACAATGGTTACAATATTTGGGGACGGTAGTTTTTAATTTTCAAGAAATTTTCTTGAATTTTTTTTCAGAAAGAAAGGAATTCAAATTACGAGGTATTTTAGGGCAGCCGGGAAATATAATAAGCTCTAATTTCATGAAAAAAGTTCTAAATAAATAACAACGTGGTGTAATTGCACAATTATGTTCACTAGAAGTTCCAACGTCAAAATCATCTATTTCTGCAGATCTCCAAAAAGTCTTGGACAATCATTCCAAGGTTTTTGAAACTCCCAAAGGACTCCCACCTATTTGTGATCATGATCATGCTATTAATTTGATTCCAGGAAGTGTTCCTCCAAACATCAGGCCTTATAGATATCCTTATGTCCAAAAGAGTGAAATTGAACGTATGATTGCAGAAATGTTAGAAGCTAGTATAATTCAACCTAGTCAAAGTTCTTTCTCTGCTCCTATAGTATTGGTACAAAAGAAGGATGGATCATGATGCATGTGTTCGTATTATAGGGAGCTGAATAAGCTCACCACTAAAAATAAATTTCCCATTCCTGTGGTTATGAATTATTGGATGAATTACATGGAGCAATTTATTTTACCAAGTCGGATCTTCATTCATGATATCATCAAATTAGAATGAATATTGGAGATATTCTGAAAATAGCATTTTGAACTCATGGGGGTCATTATGAATTTTTGGTCATGCCTTTTTTCCTTACCAATGCACCTTTTACATTTCAAGGGTTGAAGAATTGCATTTTCAAACCCTTCCTTAGAAAATTTGTGCTAGTATTTTTTGATGATATACTAATCTACAACAGGTCTTGGAAGGATCATGTTAAACATGTTGACAGGGTGCTCAAACTATTGCAGGAGAAACAATTATATGCAAAAACCTCCAAATGTTACTTTGGAGTACAAGAGGTGGAATATCTGGGTCATATTGTATCTCATGAGGGTGTTAAGGTAGACCCTAACAAAATTAAAGCCATTAAAGAATGGAAAGTCCCCACAACCATGAAGAAGTTGCGAGGATTTCTCGGTTTAATAGGGTATTATCGCAATTTTTTTAAGAATTATGGGCGAATAGAAACACCTCTAACAACATTATTGGAAAAATATGCATTTTCATAGACTCTTGAAGCAACTAAGGCCTTTGAACATCTTAAAGAGTCAATGTGCCTAGCACCAGTCTTAGCTACACCAGACTTCACAAAAACCTTATTGTGGAATGTGATACCTCAGGAAATGGAATTGTTGTTGTTTTAACGCAAGAAGGAAGACCCATTGCTTTTGAAATTTCTCCAAACAAAGGAAATTATTTACATAAAGCTATTTATGAGAAGGAAATGTTAGCAATACTGCATGCACTAAAGAAATGGTGAAATTACCTAATGGGAAGACACTTTGAGGTAAAAAATTATCACGATAGTCTTAAACGCCTTTTGGAACAAAGACTATCTTCAGAAGAGCAACAAAAATGGGTCACAAAGATGTTGGGTTATGACTTTGAAATAATCTACAAAAAATGGAAGCTAAATGTTGTTGCAGATGCACTCTCAAGAAAGAATGAAGAGGTGAAAGCATTGCTTTGTGCCATTTCTATTATCCAACAAGATTGGATAACCAAAGCAAGGGATGAATGGAAGAAGTACGAAGAAGTTTGGACACTCATTCAAATTATGCAGCAATATCCTAGTACATATGATAGATTTAGTTGGAAAAATGATTCCTTATGGTACAAAGATCATTTATATCTTTGTAAGAATTCCCAACTAAAACAAAATATTATTTTGGAATTGCACACTTCTCCTTTAGGAGGACACTCAGGATTTTTAAGAACTTACCACAGGGTGAAGAAAGATTTTTTTTGGGATGGCCTTAAATTTGATATTAAAAATATTGTGGTGGAATGTTTGATTTTTCTACATCCTTTCTCAATTCCAAGTGAATGTTGGGAGAAGATTTCAATGGATTTTATCATAGGTTTACCTAAGTTTGAAGGAAAGAGTGTCATCATGGTGGTAGTTGATAGACTTACCAAGTATGCACACTTTTCTGCATTATCTCATCCATTTAAAGCAAGTACAGTTGCTACTACATTTATGGAGACAATTCAAAAGCTACATGGAAACCCAAGGGTTATTGTGAGTGACAGAGATCCCATTTTTACTAGAAATTTTTGGACGGAGTTATTTTCTTTTTTGGGTACTCAATTAGCTCATAGCTCATCTTATCATCCTCAATCCAATGGTCAAAATGAGATGGTAAATAAATGTTTGGCAGGATATCTTCATTGCTTTTTATCCGATAAACAAACACAATGGGTCAAGTGGTTACCTCTCACTGAATGGTGGTATAACACTTCCTTCCATACTGCAGCAAAAATGACCCCATTTATGTCACTTTATGGATATCATCCACCGTCCATCACATCATCTTTAAGAGAAAATTCAAAGGTTCAAGTACTGGAATATCACATTGAGCATCAACAAAAAGTTCTCTAGCTCTTAAAGGATAACCTGAATTTGGCACAAAATCGGATGAACCAACAGGAAGATCAACATCGCAGTGAGATAATTTTTGATGTAGGAGATTGGGTATTTTTACGGCTATAACCATACAAACAAATGTCCCTCAAGAAAGCTAAGAAGGATAATAAATTATCACCAAAGTACTATGGTCCTTACAAGGTGTTGCAAAATATTGGTACTATGGCATACAAATTGGAGCTTCTTGCTTCTTTACGAGTGCATCCAGTTTTCCATGTTTCATGCTTAAAGAAGGTTATAGGTGAAAATATTCCAGTTCAAACAATATTGCAAGAACTTGATGAGGAAGGAAAAATCATATTGGAATTTGAAGCAGTCACGGAAACAAGAACTCGACAGCTACGAAATTCATCAATTTCAGAGTATCTCATTAAGTGGAAGAACTTACCCACTGAAGATTCGACATGAAAGGATGAGAATTTTATGCAGAAGCACCCATAGCTACTCAAGAGTTGAGGACAACACTTTTCTGAAGGAGAGGGGCATGTTAGGTCCCTACATAACTAGTATAGTCCCTAATTGTTGTTAGTGTAACCCCCTTATTGTTGTTATTATACCCCTGTAACCCCGATATTGTTATTATTGTGCCCCTAAATTATTATCGTTAGGTCGGCTAGGATTAAATTGTGGCCCCACTAAGATTACATTTTGGCCCCAATAAGATTACATTATCGTCCCATGGACTCCTATATATAGAAAGGATCTTTTTTAATTTGTATCATCTGAGAATTTTTCATTCATGTAATGTATTGGAGGTTTCCCCCTCAAAGTGGCTTATCTATAAGGCATTCATATCTCTTTTCTTCTCTTTTTAGAGTTGGTTTCACAACACATGGTCCCCAACCTGAAATTATATATAGGTTATTTTCTTATATGCCTAAGATTTTTTTGATCTCGAGAATATTTCAAATTCTGGAAAATTTTCATCACAATCACTTCCATCTACGCTAGCAAATTGGGTCCCAAAATAAAATTGCTTCCATATTGTTCCAATTAATTGATGTATGAGATTTTCTTCCATAGAAAACTTCAAAAGGGATCATCTTAAATGATTCATGGTATTTTTATTATACACAAATTCAACTAAATGGAAAGAATCCTCCTATTTGGCACATTTAATGAATTACCTACATTCTGAGAATATCATCCAGCATTTGGTTTACCCACTCAGTCTCCCTGTTAATCTGAGGGTGGTATGAAGTTCCAAATTGGATTTTTGTGTCCAGCCCATTAAAAAGGGTCTTCCAAAATGGAGATGTGAATTTCATATCCCTATCAAAGGTCATAACTTTCAACTTCCCATACAGTCTGAATATCTCATGCATAAAGATATCATCAATTTGAGTTGTTTTGTAGGTAGATTGAACATGGATGAAAATATATGCTTTGGTCAATTTGTTAGCTATCATGACGATTGAGTCATTTTTATTCTTATTTTTAGGCAAACCGACTTGTCACACCTCCAGTTGAAGGAATTTTTTTTTTTTTTTTTTTTTTTTTTATTGGATCTGATTCAATCCTTCCTCTCTTTGGATAGTAGTGTATAAGATACATATTCCAAGGACACTTACTTATATATGTGACCCACATACTACTTAATTATAGAGCTTTGGTCCATATACATTTAACCAACATATACATGTATATGTATATTTAGCTCCTACATGTATAGATATATTAAATATATATTTCCAAACCTTTTTCATAAATACTTAGCTCCTATATGTATATATATCTTATAAATATATATATATATTTCCAAAAACCTTTTTACATAAATACATCGGACATATCTATCCTTGGACAATATTTATTTAAATGAGTAGGTGAATATATATATATATATATATATATATATATAAGTCCGAAACCTTTGGTAAAACGAATGGGAAGCGCCACCTTATATAGATAATGCATATAATTTAAATTAACCCATATCGCATATAATTTAAATTACCCTATGAATTATTTCCATTGGGTTCTCACACCTATCTCGCTTGCGTGTGGTATTCTTTATGTTGGATATATATATCATATACCGGTTGTATGGGTTCAAACCTACCTGCTCGTTCGTTATGGCGCGTCTTATGGTTTTTGCAACTCATTTCCAATCTGGTATAATGGCCATGTGTTCGTGTGAGTACGCCTACTATACCACTTTCACCTGTCTATGTCTCGGTCGAACCCCTCGACGGCGCCCTAATCATACTACTTTACTTAGCCTCGCGCGTGTTACCAAACTCGGGTTCCGGTTTCTGTTTCCAGGTGTCGGTTCCTTGGCGCTAATGCGTTTCGTGCCTGCCTAACAGAGCTGATACACACCGCGATGACTAAAATCTTCCGGTTGCGTATTTCGGTCTCAGTACTAGGACAACTCATTTCATCCTCCTTACAATCTGCTCCTGTACTGAGAGCGTGGTTCATCAACAGTTGGAGGAGGAAAAAGAAGAAGGTCCTTTCGATGAACAACTTCTCATGCATCTGCCGGCAGCCCGCCTCCCAGGTACACTGAACAGTCTGAAATTATTATTAAACTGACAGAAGGGTAGGCAGGGTTGGGGCTCAGCGTCGATCTGTGAAATCTTCTTCGGGATTTCGTAACTAGTCGATTGCGCTGGAGGTACCTGATTAATTCCGTGAGCAGAATTCGAGGGTTTAGGTGGTCGTTATTAACCCTCCCGGGCCCCGAACATCCTTACTCTTTTTCTCCGCCATTTTGCTGATTCAGGGTTTCTCTTGTGTTTTTATGCGTTGAGGTTCTGTGAAGGGGCATCGCCGGCTCGCATTATACAACTACTCACTTTACCTGAATATTCGCATTCTACATTTAACTATTTATGATTTCCTTCAGCGTATAATGTGTTCATTTTACATTTCATTTTGTTATGTTATACCAGCTATACTGAAGACGCTACTTACTGTTGGTGTCATGGCAACGTTGCAGGTCTCGGGTCTTTAATGGACGGGATTAAGGTTCCTCCTGAGGATGGGTGACGAATGGTGATTCTCTAGCCGCAAGACAGTGGTTGTATCACCAGGTTTCATTCCATGGCGAGTGCTCTATCTTCGGAACTATCTCTCACCCTAACACCAACATGTGAATACTCTTAACTTGCCATTTCCGTTATATCTTCAGGATGAGCTGCGTTTAGTTCTTGTATTGTTTCTATATTCCTATTTTAGATAATTTTCCCTATATTCCAAAATCTTGCGTTTTAGGTGGTCAAGTATGTAGGCGCTGGCTTCGGCCTTTAGGTTTTGCAAGAAAGATTCGGAGATTTCTATTCCTGTTCCATTGTGCCTCCTCATATCGTTGCTTTGGCTCTCTGCTATTTCTCAGTCTTTGTTTTCTGAAGAAGTTTGGTTTTAATAAAGGGTCCACTGTCAGGTGTTTGGCTAACCCATCTCCCTCGCACCTGTGGTCAAGGGGAGTCACGAACCAGTTACACTCCCTCTATTTCGATTTGCTTCGTTTACTTATACGGCAGGCTGACCATAAATTGAACCCTTCCATCGCAATTGTCTGTGCACTAATAAGTTTTAGTTCTGTGCTTAAGTAGGTGTAAAAATGGCTGCGTACTCAACGAGCAGGGTAAGGTTGTTTCTCGGCAATTTTTTTTTCATTTTATCCTACTGGATGTCAAAGGAATCCCAATATTTTGCACAACAACTACTATACACTGTGAAATCACACATGCGGCCCCTTATCACTGCACATTATTTTTCTTTCGTAATACTTCATGGTAAATGATGAATCTCTTCACGCTGTTGCGCAATAGCTCTGGTTAACGCCGTTGTTTATGCAGTGTATCATCGTGTTACTGCGCACGTCTGATCGTTTGTTTTTATTTTTGTTGAAATTAACGTGGAAAGATCCACGCCGCGCCGTGAGATGTAATCATCACAACAGTCCACCGGACTTGTTTTAAGATAGGTTAAGGACATAGTATTTCAATTATTATCCATGCATTATTATAACTTGACTATGCTTTCGTTCCATTAGCAACTATGATCATATATATTATCATTGATTCGTTCGTGTATTCCATTTTGGATGTATAGATTCATATACATTTGGTTCGTATGTATATTCTCTCTTTACATATATCGTTTAAGTATAGGGTTAGATTTATATCGCTCTTGGGTCATATAAAATTTATGTATATGTTTATATATAACGCCTTATAGTCAAGACTAATAAGGACCGAATCATGTAGTGTTCGCCACTTGCCAACATATATATATGTTTTTGTTCTTTGAACCACTTATCCATACTCTCGGTACTAGTTAACATATTGGCTTTTCTTTTTAAATGCACATATATATATATATTCAATGGTTCAAGTAATGGTATATAGATTAACTTTTTTTTTGCACTAATGTTTATCTCAAGGGTTTAAGAGAAAGTTAAATACAGAATACTCTACACCTGCTATGAGGGCTACAGCTTTTCTCTAATGTGAAGTTATTTTGTAGCTTCATAAAAATTCAACATACATGTTCTAAAGCCCTTACTCTTAACTTCAATTTTCTCGTGAAGTATATCTAAATGTATTTAATAGCAATTGACTAAAGGACCTTAGTTACAAATTATTTTTCTAGGATAATTGTTTTCAAGGAGTAAGGATAAACTTGGATATGAATATATATACCCTCATAAATATTTTCAAAATCATATAGAATAGAATTTTTCTTTTCCAGCACCATTATATAGGTTAGAATGCTCATATATCCAATCCATAAATGTTTTAAATGTTAGCAGGCTTATATATGCAATCTATATTTCAAGTATCTTGCTTTCTTACTTTCTGCTACATACCCTGTATGGTTCAGTGCTACTATAATGTTTCTCTAACGTACACATAAGCATATCATGTCATTTTTTTTTTATACAGGGAACTCCATAAAAATTAATCATCTGTAGAGGCCAAGTAACTTCAGATTTAAACCGACCTTGGTTTAGAGTTTCTGGAGTTTCTACTCTACAGATTTCTAGTCTACAACTAAACAGAATCTGGAAGGTGAATGCCTTAGGATGGATTCTGTTAAATGTAGTACTAATATCAAACACACCATTTAATTAACTTTTCTATATGTAGCCAATTCATACCATCAGAAAATAGAATAAACAAAAATTTCAGAACATACCACAATCTGCAAATGACCAACCTCCCAACCTTAGAATCCTCTTTATCTCCCAGGATTCACCCCCGAGCTGAGATCAACTCCTAGCACAGATCAACCTCTGATCTGCCTAGGAGCAGCTTATTTAAGCTCATAATTCCCCAAAGCATGTTTCTAATTCTGCGTCCAGAATAGCAGGATGCTTTCTTTCCTGTTTAGCCTAGGCTTCCCATTTTGGGATTCTTTAAAGCTGCTTTTAAGCTTTTCCTCAGCTTTTCCAGCTTTTTCTCACCTCTTCCCAACTACTCCTCTTCATTGGGGAAATTTAGATTTCTCCTCAAATCTAAATTGATTGCTTTCAAGGATTTTTGAAAGATTTTTGGGGATTTGTTGCCTTATCCATCCTCATGGATTTGGCAAGTGATCTCTAATTCTCTTTTTGGTCAAAATGCACAATCATTTTATTTATTTCCTCAAATAAAATATGCAAATGCATTCATACCATACTCATCCCTTGGGGTCCACCCCCTTAGGATTATAGTTCAAATGTCTAATTTTTAAAAGTTCAATACACAAATTGGGGGTGTTACATATTCCCCCTCTGAAAATAAACACCGTCCTCGGTGTTATTCAACTACTAGAGTTCATTTAAACAAAAATGGATATTTCTCCATCATTTCAGCTTCCCTTTCCCAAGTGGCATCTTCAGCAGTAAAGTGCTTCCACTGCACTTTTACTCTGGCCACTGTTCTATTTCTCAATTCAATTTCTTCCCACTCCAATATTTGAAGCGGTTCTGGCAGAAACTCCCCTTCTGGTTCCACCTGTACAACATTCCAATCAACTATGTGAGAAGCATCATGCACATATCTTTTTAATAATGAAACATGAAACACATTATGCACTCTAACATGGGGTGGTAAGGCCAGCTTGTAAGCCACTGGTCCCACTCTTTCTAAAATTTCAAAAGGTCCACAATATCTAGGTGCAAGTTTTGCACAACTTCCAGCATAAAGTGTGCTCTTCTTGGGTTTGATGCGTAAATACACATGATCCCCCACTTTGAATTCTCGGTGCACTCTTTTCTTATCAGCATAGCTTTTCTGGTGATCTTGTGCTGTCTTGATATTCCTTTGTATCTGTTTGATAATTCTTTCCATCTCTTGTAGTGCATCTGGTCCCAACACCAGTTTATCCTCTGGTTGACTCCAGCTCAAAGGAGTACGACACTTTCTCCCATAAAGTGCCTCAAAAGGACTCATCTTAATAGAGGATTGATAGCTGTTATTATAGGAAAACTCAGCTAAATGCAGATACTCTTCCCATTTTGATGGCCTATCCATCACGTACATTCTCAGGTTATCCTCTAAAGTTTGATTTTTCCTTTCTGTTTTCCCATCAGTTTGAGGGTGATAGGCAGTACTAAAATTCAGCGTAGTACCCATTCCTGCAAACAATCCCTTCCAAAATGTTGCTGTAAACTTAGCATCTCGATCTGATACAATCACCTTGGGAACTCCATGAAGCCTTACTATCTCCTTTAGGAAAACATTTGCTACTTGAGATGTTCCAAAGGTAGACTTGACTGGTATAAAGTGAGCAGCTTTTGTGAGAGTGTCTACTACTACCATTACAGAATCATGTTGATATTTGGTCTTGGGTAATCCTGTTATAAAATCTAGGGAAACTGTGTCCCATTTCCATTCTGCAATTGGCAAAGGGTTTAAAAGCCCTACTGGGTGTTGATGCTCAACTTTGACTAACTGACATTCCATGCACCTACTTAAATACTCTGCCACATCTCTTTTCATTCCTGGCCAGAACAACTTCTTCTTCAAGGCTGTTAACATCTTTTGGTACCCTGGATGTCCTGCATAGGGTTGTTTGTGATATTCATCTAGAATTTCTCTTTTCAATGACTCTATATTTGGAATATACAACCTGTTTTTATAATAGAGCAGCCCTTGTTGGTTTTTAGTGAAGTCAGTTTTATCCCTTGTCTGTAGTTTCACCAAGAGTGCTTCATATTTGGGATCTTGAGTTGCTTCTTTTCCTACCAATTCCTCTACCTCCATATGGGTACTACTCCCCATGTTGTTCACATTTGGACAAGCATTTCTACTTAATGCATCAGCATCTTTATTCTCCTTTCCCTTGATATGCTTTATGTCCATATCAAATTTACTTAGAAAAGACAGCCATTTGGCTTGTCTTGCATTCAGGTCAGTTTGGGAGAAAAAATATTTGAGGCTGATACGATCAGTCATCAATGTGAACTTCTTCCCCAAGAGATAATGCCTCCACATTTTTAAAGCATGGATAACAGCTGCAAATTCCAAATCATATGCACTATAATTCTGTTCATGTACTTTCAGTTTCCTAGATTCATAGGCAATGACTGAATTTTCCTGTAACAGGACTCCTCCCAGCCCTTCTCTGCAAGCATCTGTACATACAACAAACTCTTTATCAGGATCAAAAATTTTTAATATAGGGGCTGAAATAAGTTTTTGTTTCAATTGTTCGAAAGTGGTTTGACATTTCTCAGTCCACACGAACTTGACACCTTTCCTTTGTAATGAGGTTATGGGATTTGCTATAGCAGAAAATCTCTCCACAAATCTGTGATAATAGCCTGCAATTCCCATAAATGATCTTACTGCTGATACGTCAGTGGGAACTGGCCATTCTTTAATGGATTTTATCTTTTCAGGGTCAACTGCCAACCCTTTTTCAGAAATTATATGACCCAGATACTGAATTTTATCTCTGTAAAATTCACATTTGCTGAACTTGGCATACAGCTGGTTTTCTTTTAAAGTCTGCAATACTATTCTCAGATGTTCCTTATGTTCATCTTCATTTTTAGAATAGACTAAGATATCATCTATGAACACAAGAACAAATTTGTCCAAATACTTATTCAACACACTATTCATCAGACACATAAACGTGGCAGGGGCATTCGTCAAACCAAAAGGTAGGACTACAAACTCGTAATGCCCATACCTGGTTCGAAATGTTGTTTTGCTGATGTCTTCTTCTTTAATTCTGAGCTGGTGATACCCAGTCCTTAGGTCTATCTTGGAGAAGACTGAAGCTCCTCTCACTTGATAAAAAAGATCATCAATTCTAGGAAGTGGATATCTATTCTCAATGGTCAACTTGTTCAGTTGACGATAATCAATGCACATCCTAAAAGTTCCATCCTTCTTTTTCACAAATAAAACCGGGGCTCCCCAAGGAGACACACTTGGTCTGATATACCCTTTATCTAACAATTCCTGTAATTGCATTTTCAGTTCCATTAGTTCAGGAGGACTCATTCGATAAGGTGCTCGGGAAACAGGTGTTGCTCCTGGTACCAGATCGATTGAAAAATCAATCTCTCTTTTGGGGGGAAGATGAGGAATTTCTTTGGGAAAGACTTCCTTAAATTATCTGATGACTGGTACAGCATCCAGTAACTCTTCCTCAGTTTGCTGTTCTATTTCTTCTACATGCACTGCATAAACTTGGTATCCTTTTCTAGCTGTTCTTTTCAATTGTAGGGCTGATATTTGCCTTACGGAAATGGACTTGGGTTTCCCTTTTAATGTAAAAGGTTTCCCCTCTTCATCCACACAATGCAATGTTTTATCCCAGCAGTTCATTAGAGCTTTCTTCTTTTCTAGCCAATCCATTCCTATCAGCAAGTCATAAGATCCTAATGGCAATATGTTCAAATTTACTTCTGTTGTAAAGCCATTTAATTGTAGTGCTGTTTTGGGCAATTTATGTGTAACTTTTCTCTTAGTTCCAGTGGCCAGCTGTACAAACCACGACTACTGAAATTTTTCAGGTTTAATTTTACATTTTTCTACAATTCCAGGAATAATGTAACTTAAGGAAGCACCTGGATCAATCAAAACAGTAACAGGTAAGTCAGAAATATTACCCTCCATTTCCACCATGGTTGCTTGATATTCTGCTTGCCGATTTTCCAATGCTGCACTGATAGTTGGTATGTTTCTGGCTATGTCATTGACTGTTGTTGCCTCTCGCTCTCTGCTGATCATGTGTATATTTCGATGGGGGAAATCCCTCATCATATGGGGTTCTCCACAGCCCCAACATTTCAGAGGTTCCTTCATTCTGACTGTCCCTTCCTTTTTATTGTTCCCCTCTACTGGTTTTGAAACCACTTGGGACTGAGCAGTTTGACTTTCTTTTGGTTTGTTGAACTTTTTCCTTTGATGATCTCTACCAAAATTCCTTAAATATGCTGGTTTTGGTCTCTTTCCTTTGAACTCACCCTTGTTCATCCAACTTTTCCCTGTTTCAGCTTTACCTTTAAACTGCTTTTCTGACAGCTTCATCCATGGTCTTTGGGTTGTCAAACTCAATTTTCTCCTTGTACACAGTAGGCAAACAATTTAAAAACCTTTTCACTTTTGCCTTTTCTTCCCTAATGTAAGGGACATACCTCAGTAAATTAGTAAACTTAGTGACAAACTCATCAATAGTGAGCTGCCCTAGCCTAAGCTCATGGAATTCTTTTGCTTTATCATCATAATAACGTTCATTCAAATAACGACTTTTGAACTTTGTCTGAAAATATTCCCAAGTAACTGTTTTTTCATCAATGGCATGCACCATTTTTGTCTCTTCCCACCACAGTGTGGCTTTTCCTTGCAGCTGATACACAACTAATCTGGCCTTCAAATTGCTCTCATATTCATATACTTGGAAATACTTGATCATGTTCAGCAACCAAGCTTCAGCATCCTCCTCCTTCTCCCCATCATAGGAGGGAGGTTTGATTTTTCTAAATTCTCCCTGCAATTCTCTTTTCTGCTTTTGTTGATGCCTAGCTGCATCCTCATCTTCAGACTCATCCATCTTTCTCTTTCCAGAACCTTCGCCTTCCTGGCTGTTCCAGGAAGTTAGCTCTCTGATGAGCTTTTCCTGCTCCTTACTGGCTGATGACAGCATGTCATTCTGGCTCCTTAATTCAGCCAACTCTCGTTGCATCCGGTGCAACATAGCCAGTACCGGGGCATTGGGATCTGGAGTAGCAAACTCATCACGCAGATCCACATAAATCCCTTCACCTTCAGCCATTTCAACTGTACACACTTACAACACAGATTAGCAAAAGTTCATAAAACTTCAAAAAAACAAAATATGTAATAAGTAGTGAGCACAAAACTGACAGCCCAATTTTTGTAACCGGGCTCCGATACCATTTGTCACACCTCCAGTTGAAGGAAATTTTTTTTTTATTTTTATTTTTATTGTTTTTGTACTGGATCTGATTCAATCCTTCCTCTCTTTGGATAGTAGTGTATAAGATACATCTTCCAAGGACACTTACTTATATATGTGACCCACATACTACTTACTTATAGAGCTTTGGTCCATATACATTTAACCAACATATACATGTATATGTATATTTAGCTCCTACATGTATATATATATTAAATATATATTTCCAAACCTTTTTCATAAATACTTAGCTCCTATATGTATATATATATATTATATATATATATATATATATATTTCCAAAAACCTTTTTACATAAATACATCGGACATATCTATCCTTGGACAATATTTATTTAAATGAGTAGGTGAATATATATATATATATATATATATATATATATATATAATATATATAAGTCCGAAACCTTTGGTAAAACGAATGGGAAGCGCCACCTTATATAGATAATGCATATAATTTAAATTAACCCATATCGCATATAATTTAAATTACCCTATGAATTATTTCCATTGGGTTCTCACACCTATCTCGCTTGCGTGTGGTATTCTTTATGTTGGATATATATATCATATACCGGTTGTATAGGTTCAAACCTGCCTGCTCGTTCGTTATGGCGCGTCTTATGGTTTTTGCAACTCATTTCCAATCTGGAATAATGGCCATGTGTCCGTGTGAGTACGCCTACTATACCACTTTCACCTGTCTATGTCTCGGTCGAACCCCTCGACGGCGCCCTAATCATACTACTTTACTTAGCCTCGCGCGTGTTACCAAACTCGGGTTCCGGTTTCTGTTTCTAGGTGTCGGTTCCTTGGCGCTAATGCGTTTCGTGCCTGCCTAACAGAGCTGATACACACCGCGATGACTAAAATCTTTCGGTTGCGTATTTCGGTCTCAGTACTAGGACAACTCATTTCATCCTCCTTACAATCCGCTCCTGTACTGAGAGCGTGGTTCATAAACAGCTGGAGGAGGAAAAAGAAGAAGGTCCTTTCGATGAAAAACTTCTCATGCATCTTCCGACAGCCCGCCTCCCAGGTACACTGAACAGACTGAAATTATTATTAAACTGACAGAAGGGTAGGCAGGGTTGGGGCTCAGCGTCGATCTGTGAAATCTTCTTCGGGATTTCGTAACTAGTCGATTGCGCTGGGAGGTACCTGATTAAATTCGTGAGCAGAATTCTAGGGTTTAGGTGGTCGTTATTAACCCTCCGGGGCCCCGAACATCCTTACTCTTTTTCTCCCCCGTTTTGCTGATTCAGGGTTTCTCTTGTGTTTTTCTGCGTTGAGGTTCTGTGAAGGGGCATCGCCGGCTCGCATTATACAGCTACTCACTTTACCTGAATATTCGCATTCTACATTTAACTATTTATGATTTCCTTCAGCGTATAATGTGTTCATTTTACAATTCATTTTGTTATGTTATACCAGCGATACTGAAGACGCTACTTACTGTTGGTGTCATGGCAGCGTTGCAGGTCTCGGGTCTTTAATGGACGGGATTAAGGTTCCTCCTGAGGATGGGTGACGAATGGTGATTCTCTAGCCGCAAGACAGTGGTTGTATCACCAGGTTTCATTCCATGGCGAGTGCTCTATCTTCGGAACTATCTCTCACCCTAACACCAACATGTGAATACTCTTAACTTGCCATTTCCGTTATCTCTTCAGGATCAGTTGCGTTTAGTTCTTGTACTGTTTCTATATTCCTATTTTAGATAATTTTCCCTATATTCTGAAATCTTGCATTTTAGGGGGTCAAGTATGTAGGTGCTGGCTTCGGCCTTTAGGTTTTGCAAGAAAGATTCAGAGATTTCTATTCCTGTTCCACTGTGCCTCCTCATATCGTTGCTTTGGCTCTCTTCTATTTCTCAGTCTTTGTTTTCTGAAGAAGTTCGGTTTTAATAAACGGTCCACTGTCAGGTGTTTGGCTAACCCATCTCCCTCGTACCTGTGGTCAAGGGGAGTCATGAACCAGTTACACTCCCTCTATTTCGATTTGCTTCGTTTACTTATACGGCAGGCTGACCATAAATTGAACCCTTCCATCGCAATTGTCTGTGCACTAATAAGTTTTAGTTCTGTGCTTCAGTAGGTGTAAAAATGGTCGCGTGCTCAATGAGCAGGGTAAGGTTGTTTCTCGGCAATTTTTTTTTCATTTTATCCTACTGTATGTCAAAGGAATCCCAATATTTTTCACAGAAACTACTATACACTGTGAAATCACACATGTGGCCCCTTATCACTGCACGTTATTTTTCTTTCATAATACTTCATGGTAAATGATGAAGCTCTTCACGCTGTTGCGCAATAGCTCTGGTTAACGCCGTTGTTTATGCAGTGTATCATCGTGTTACTGCGCACGTCTGATCGTTTGTTTTTATTTTTGTTGAAATTAACGTGGAAAGATCCACGCCGCGCCATGAGATGTAATCATCACAACAGTCCGCCGGACTTGTTTTAAGATAGGTTAAGGACATAGTATTTCAATTATTATCCATGCATTATTATAACTTGACTATGATTTCATTCCATTAGCAACTATGATCATATATATTATCATTGATTCGTTTGTGTATTCCATTTTGGATGTATAGATTCATATACATTTGGTTCGTATGTATATTCTCTCTTTACATATATCGTTTAAGTATAGGGTTAGATTTATATCGCTCTTGGGTCATATAAAATTTATGTATATGTTTATATATAACGCCTTATAGTCAAGACTAATAAGGACCGAATCATGTAGTGTTCGCCACTTGCCAACATATATATATGTTTTTGTTCTTTGAACCACTTATCCATACTCTCGGTACTAGTTAACATATTGACTTTTCTTTTTAAATGCACATATATATATATATATTCGATGGTTAAAGTAATGGTATATAGATTAACTTTTTTTTTGCACTAATGTTTATCTCAAGGGTTTAAGAGAAAGTTAAATACAGAATACTCTACACCTGCTATGAGGGCTACAGCTTTTCTCTAATGTGAAGTTATTTTGTAGCTTCATAAAAATTCAACATACATGTTCTAAAGCCCTTACTCTTAACTTCAATTTTCTCATGAAGTATATCTAAATGTATTTAATAGCAATTGACTAAAGGACCTTAGTTACAAATTATTTTGCTAGGATAAATGTTTTCAAGGAGTAAGGATAAACTTGGATATGAATATATATACCCTCATAAATATTTTCAAAATCATATAGAATAGAATTGTTCTTTTCCAGCACCATTATATAGGTTAGAATGCTCATATATCCAATCCATAAATGTTTTAAATGTTAGCAGGCTTATATATGTAATCTATATTTCAAGTATCTTGCTCTCTTACTTTCTGCTACATACCCTGTATGGTTCAGTGCTACTATAATGTTTCTCTAACGTAAACATAAGCATATCATGTCATTTTTTTTTTTATATAGGGAACTCCATAAAAATTAATCATCCGTAGAGGCCAAGTAAATTCATATTTAAACCGACCTTGGTTTAGAGTTTCTGGAGTTTCTACTCTACAGATTTCTAGTCTACAACTAAACAGAATCTGGAAGGTGAAGGCCTTAGGATGGATTCTGTTAAATGTAGTACTATTATCAAACACACCATTGAATTAACTTTTATATATGTAGCCAATTCATACCATCAGAAAATAGAATAACAAAATTTCAGAACAGACCACAATCTGCAAATGACCAACCTCCCAACCTTAGAGTCCTCTTTGTCTCCCAGGACTCACCCCCGAGCAGAGATCACCTCCTAGAACAGATCAACCTCTGATCTGCCTAGGAGCAGCTTATTTAAGCTCATATTTCCCCAAAGCATGTTTCTAATTTTGCGTCCAGAATAGCAGGATGCTTTCTTTCCTGTTTAGCCTAGGCTTCCCATTTTGGGACTCTTTAAAGCTGTTTTATGCTTTTCCTCAGCTTTTCCAGCTTTTTCTCACCTCTTCCCAACTACTCCTCTTCATTGGGGAAATTTAGATTTCTCCTCAAATCTAAATAAATTTCTTTCAAGGATTTTTGAAAGATTTTTGGGGATTTGTTGCCTTATCCATCCTCATGGATTTGGCAAGTGATCTCTAATTCTCTTTTTGGTCAAAATGCACAATCATTTTATTTATTTCCTCAAATAAAATATGCAAATACATTCATACCATACTCATCCCTTGGGGTCCACCCCCTTAGGATTATAGTTCAAATGTCTAATTTTTAAAAGTTCAACACACAAATTGGGGGTGTTACACGACTATAAAATATAAAGTAATTATTTCCCATTTACACTGTGGAACATGTAACGAATGTGGTAATCTGACTTGATGTTGATGTTCAAGCTTGACTTGCTGACACTCCAAGCATCTAGCCAAGTATTTTTCAATTTATTTCATTAATCATAGCAAAAATAAATATTTCCTCACTGCATATAATAACTTTTGATACCCAAGTGAGCAACATATGGTCTTCTATGGAATTCATATCTCACTATTTGTCTAATTGACACGTGATTTGAAATGTATATTTTCCCTTTATAGGTTAATAAATAATTTTATGATATACCATATTCAGTTTTTTTTCCAAATTCAAGGATACATTGGGAGAGATGCCATAAATACTTACATTATGGGTCTCTATTTGTTGCTTCCATAAGAAAATAAAAAATTTGAAATCCACATGACTGTAAATAACTTAATATACATAATATTCCTTTCTTCCGAATTCATCAACAACATGATTTTCTTTCCCTTTCAAATGTCAAATGTCAAAATCAAACACACTCAAAAAGGCTATCCATATGCCTTTTCATGCATTAAGGTTAGGTTGTTTGAGGAAGTTGGTCAAACTACAAAGATTAGTGATTAACATAAACTTATTCCCTAACAAATAATGCATCCAAAAATTTAAATCATGCACTACTGTAATTTATTCGAGATCATAAGTATATTACCTTTTCTCATGTTCTTTTAGTTTTCAAGACTCGTATCCAAATACCTTGCCTTCTTACATTAGTATGTCCCCTACTGTTGCTTGTATTTCATAAACGAAAATGATGAACTCTTTTTCTGGATCCACAATCCTTTATACTAGGGCTAAAGTTAGTGTTTCTTTAATGGATCAAAATTTTGGTGACAATCAACTATCCATTTGAAAAGTTTCCCTCTTTTTTGAAGAGAAGTTATAAGGCAGGCCATTATAAATAATCCTTGAATGAAGTGATGATATTATCCTACTAATCCCATGAAGGATCGAATATCAACTACATTTTGTGGAGTAAGAGATTTCATAATAGCCCTAATTTTCTTATGGTCAACTGAAATCCATTCAACAAATATTATAGGACCTAAATACAATTATTTGTCCTTGGAGAACCAAAATTTGGCATACATTTCGTGTACCTATAGTGTTTGTAGGACTATTTGTAAGGTATTATTTTGTTCTTCTATGCTCTCTGAGTATATGAGAATTCCGTCAATGCAGATCTAAACAATGTTTTTAAGGAAAACATGAAATACCTAATTCATAACACTCATGAATGTTGTTGGGGCATTAGTAAGCCCATAAGGTAGGATCAGAAAATTCATAATTATCATATTGGGCCATAAATCATAAATTCCCAATGGATTTTATAGCTGCATCAGGGAGATGATTCGTTATAGCTATGTACATTGATATAATTGTTTTCTATTTACATGAAAATGGAATAACAAGACATATATATATATATATATATATATATATATATATATATATATATATATATTGCGTGTGTGTGTGTGTGTGTGTGTTTTTAATTCATGGATATGTACATATTTTGGTTCACACAATCCTTTACCACGGTAAGTCTATAACACATGTACTCCCAACCACTTAATTTTTTTTTTTTGTAAGCTTCAAAATTATAATAATTTGTGACAATGAAACATATTTTACATCCATAACAATCTCTTTGTCCACCATATTCTTCACTAAAGAAAGCATATCATTGATGAAAAATAAGATATTTAGTACAAAAAACAATATATGAATGACCATGTGCATCCCATTTTCTAAGCATACTCTTAACACCATTGAACCACAATTACTATTTTCATTTTACAAAAATATAATGATATATGTAGACATCGTAAAGAAAACTTTTATGTATACTGAGACAATGTCTCTTGGTACCAAAAAATGGGAGTCATGAGGGTATTCATGTGGAAGAGGAGTTGTACAGATGAGGGGGTCTATATGGGGAGGTCATTTTTCTTTGAAAATTAAGGCCTCAATTGTTTCCAGAAAAAGGGCCATGTGTCTATGCTCGAGAGAAATTCCCTATGTTTTTCTTAGATGTCATCAATTCAAAGAGATATTTCATGCTTATCATCATTATTTCCCAATGGGTCATTTGTTAATAATGTTTTTATATGCCAATATAGTTTAGGTATACAATAAAACTGGATTTGTTTCCCTACTATGCCCAATGGCAAGAAACCCCTCTATAACTAAGGCAAGAATGTCATAATATATGAAAACCCAATCAATTTTTTCCTTACTAGTGGCATGGTCAAGTTCCACTTATATATTGTTAGGGTCTCTGCATGGGAGTGTTGGGAAACTGCATGGGAACATTACGTTCCATGCACACTACCCTGATTGTCACTAGAAGGGCCCCTCTAGCTCTACGCATGCTCTTAGGGAATGATTGATGCTAGTAGAGAAAATTATTCACTATATATAGACACTTTTTATCACATTGGATAAATGAGAACAAAGACAACAATCCAATGAAAAATCCATCGAGGGAAGAATTTTAAGTGACAACTAATGTGTTTGGGAGAGGGTGAAAAAAAAAAATCGAGGTGGAGGCACATAATGGAGAAAGTGTGGGGCTCGAGTGATGAGAAAATATATCTACTAACCTAAAGCTTATGATACCAGACAAAAGGTCTCTAGATAGACCCTATAAATAAATATAGGGAGTAAATAGTTGTTTGAAATGAAGATATTGAGAATGACAGCTCAAGCCATTCATTGGGTAAGAAATTGATATTGTCAAATTTTTTCAGGTTAGAAAACCCAAAAATCAAAGTAGTTGTGACTCTACACTCCCTACTTCTTTTCCAATCTCATTGAGATATGAAATGTAGTTTCAATAATTTTTAATTTCTAAGGTGACACCTTTAAAGAGATCCTGTAAGATTTCTTATAAAAACTTGAATGTAATTAGAGGTTGGAAAAATAATATTGGTAGTCACTAAAACAAGGGAAGCCTAGTTAAAGGCACTCGCCTACCCACTTTATGATATAACAAAAAATGAATAAAAAGTGGTAAATATTTGTGTAAAAAATAATAGCTTTGGTCATGAACCCAAAACATAGTATGACAACATAAGAACAAAATTAGAATGCATCTTGGCTTATATGAAAATCTTGCTGCCTTTGGGAAGCCTTGGAAGCTCAACTAGGAAATTCTTTGAATGTGGCATCATTGTTTTGAATGTGAGGATATTTCCATTTTCCGCTCTTTACATTTGTGGGACGAAATTTTTATTTCCTGCTCCTCCATTGCATGGGATGATGATTTTTGTGTCTCCCTCTCACCTCTTAGTTGATAGTTTGTTGAATTTGGACCCTCAACATGATTAGAAAATAGAATTTCCTTCTCCATAAGTTACCAACATTCTACTTTCTAATTTGAGGAGGGGATATCCTTATACTGGGGGAGAGAGAGAGAGTATGACTTGTTGTCCCACCCTTTTTTTGTTGGATGATTTGTTCTTTTATCACTGGCTCTTATGATACAATAGGGGATGATGATCAAAATCTTCTTCGATAGATTATCAAACAGATATATGGCTCTAGTCTCTAATTGGTTCTATGTTTTTTATATTATAGTCTTTTTGATAATCTTATTCAACACTAATGTAACAAAAATAGAACCATTTTTGTCTACAATATTGAAGAATCCTTCCGTTGTGGAAATATGTAAACCATATGAAGGGGTATGAAATTTTGCGGCATTAGTAGAAGCATGACATAAATATTTTGAAGGAGAAAGAGGGGGCATCCAACATGGTCTATGAATATTCTTCAAAGTTAACATCCCTTGGATTATTTTAGGAAGCTTCATGGAAGGTGATATTTATAAATTTGAAGGGAGGGGGAGACCATCAATTAGGAAAATAAGGAATGGGAGAGGAGGTGTAATTTCCCCAACCCATTATGGATATACCTATAACATCCCTAGCCCATTAGAAACTATACATGTAACATCTGAGGCCCACTATTTCATCTGCCTATAACATTCTCAACCCAATTCTAAGTCATTTCACCTATCCTCTAGATATATCCATACCCAATGACCCTTTTTAAATTGGGTTTTTAATGGATTTTACATTATTTATAACTTGAGTGGTGCCTCTAGCCATCGACGAAGGCATATTTTTTTTTCTTTTTATTTTTTTACCTTGTAACTTGGGGTATTTTATATTTTTATTACATTTCCTGCATGGTGGTATGGATGTATAAATGAACCCTAATGAAAATTATTATATACAGGAATATAAATTCTTATATATTTAATTTTTACACAAAATAATTCATAGTTCATGAAAAAAAGTGGAATTATTATGTAACACAAAAATGATAAACAAGTAATTGTAGCATAATTGATTAAACTTTAATATAATAAATCATCTCACAAATGACCAAATAGATGTATACCTTAATGTTCAAACCAACAAGTTGTATACCTTTGATGTTCCCCCTAATCATAGACCATTTTATTCATTCTCTCTCAACGATGGGTCACTCCCCAGCTGGGGCTTCAACTCCATGAGGTAATAACTAACTCCAATCTATATACTTATGAAATACCATCAGCTAGCTAAGTTACCAAACCTTAACAACCTATACCCTAGAGATTTGCATCCTCCATTATCTTACACCTAAGTAGTGCACACCCTTCTCTACACTTTCTCTTGCCGGAGCTACGACAGTACCTCTAGGTCATATTACTCACTTAAACAAGGATGTTCATGGAGTCTTGTAGCTATAAGAGTTCCTAATTCCTTCTAAGATTTTCCAAGTTTCATCCAAGCTTTCATATAAATCCTTATTAGTATACAACCTACACAATCACATCCCCCATGAGGACACACCCAAGTTGTGCACTCTCTTCTTGTCACCCAAAATCCCTCATGTTGTGAAACTAGCTATAGGGTGTCTAACTTGGATATATATGGGTTTTTTTACTACCACTGCTCTAGGAGTTCCTATGGCCATCCTAGGCAGCCAACTCTAACTGATGAAATCATATGACCAACCTCTTTCCATTTATGTACATGTATTTTATCTCTTCACTTGGAATTTCATAAAACATGTGCAAATTGTTTTGTGGTGAGAGGTGCACTACAACCAAGTATAGGGGATATGTGTAGGAGTTATGTGTATTGTAAGAAATATTATATGTTAACATTTTTTAAGGTGAACTTAATATGTTGAACTTATAAGCCATAAGGGATATTAATATTAAAAATATAGAACATTGACTTAAAAAAAAATAAAAAATTATGTATTAAATCAATAAAATTAATATAAAAACTTGAATATTGTGAAAAATAAAAACTCATACTAAAATGGAAAAAGTCAACAAGTGAAATTCCATTTCAATAAAACTTATTCCAACATATATTTTTTATTTCAATTGAATAACTTGGATAACTTAATTTAAATTATTAATAATATTGTGTGATAACTATAAAAGCTTAATTTCACGGTCACCTCCTCCATATATTAGATTTATTACTACATTAAATCAATAATATAAATTTTTGAACTTCAACATGGTGAAAAATTGGAAAAAATCACGATTAAGATGGAAAAATGTCATCAAATATGTTTTTTTTCAATGAAAATTCTTTCTATGCCTATTGCATATCAATTCAATGACTACAACAACATAAACTAAGCTATTAATAATCATTTTTTTATAACTCTAGAAGCCTTGTTTCATGGTCATCTCACCCATAAATAAACTAACCCTTTAGTTGCTTGCCTACAATCATTTTCAATGCTTGCATTTGAAAAGAAACAATAGAGCGAGAGCCCAATACTACACTAGTGTTCCAACTTCATCTCAGTCATTCTATTTTGTAATAACCCTAAATCTACAATCCATGAATGTCAGTAATAATTGTAAATATATGTTCGATAGTTTTTTAATCAACTCTTTTTTTTTCTGATCCTCTAAGCTAAGTTTAATAAAAATTGAATTATAAGACAACATATTTAATATATACATATGGATAATTGGTTATTGATATTTATATACTTCACAAATTTTAACTATATTGATTTTAGTGGTAAGTTTTAGATTTATGTCATTTGTTTTCATAGATAAAGAACTCCGATTTTATATAGGTTAGTTATGAATTTATACATGTTTAAAAATAAGTGATAATAAATTATAAAAAGAATCTTAAATTTATGACTTACTCCATGAGGTTTGGGGAGCTTGAATTTCTTTTACTATCGTGAATTTGTAGTTCACTAAATAATATGGTTCATGGATCTGATTTTTCCAACCACTTAATAATGCCACTAGGAGATTATATTAAATTCCTATTAATTATTTAGACATCTTTTACTAAAGTAATACTAATAAAAAAACCTAGATCCATCTTAACTCTATATCTACAAAGCACAAAGAGGAATCAAATTGCGTAGGGGATCCAAAGTTAAGATATATATAGGTCAGTTTTATTAAATCATGTGCCCTCATTTTTATATCCATGAAGTATTAGCTTCCCATAGTCTTTTCATCTAATTCACCTTACAATTATAATGTGTTTATTAACATCCATGAAATAACATATTTAAAATATTAGGATTTCTAGCCTAAAAATGTATAGAAGACGTATATATAAAAGAACACTAGCCCCGAAACATAATAATACACAAGTGCACAGGCGTATTATCCCCCAAAAAAAATATTTACTCACCATCGTAGTTAATGTGTTCCCACCCAGTAGCCTAACTTTCACATGTACATATTTTTTATAATCCAAGGGTCGAATAGGGCCATTACATTACCCTCCCACTCATATATGCATTTCCATCAATGCGTTATATATATATATATGCACACACACATACACAAATATACAATAATAACATACAAAAATATAAAGGTACACGTCTCTCATTACATATTGATTTTCCCATGTAGCATATTCAAGATAGAAATGGGACCATTGCCATTTTACCAAGTCGACAACTCGATTCCAGAGTACCTTGACATTCTTGTACAATATGCATACAAGTAGGACTAAAAAGTGTCCCTCTAGCTCCACCTGAACCATATTCTAATAAATTACATGTTTTGGATTAGGAACATACTTTTTAAGTAGTGAAATATGTTGATTTTTCAGGATGTTTAATATGAAAATTATTTCCAATGATTTCTTAATCAATCCTTCCTGTGTCAAATTCATCATTAAGAAATTATAAATATAAAATATCAATTTTAAAATAATAATAATATTAGGATCATGAAGAGACAACTAAATAAAAAAGACAAAAAATTACCTTATGAAAACCTAAATAAGGAAAATCCCAACAACCTTTTCTTTGAGAACATTTTCAATTCAAAAACTAGTAAAATCTTACCTTTTGAGCCAAATATAGTCAAATTGACCATTAAACAAGCTAATGTCAAACTTTTTCAAACAAATATATTTTCAGCCTCTTGTACCTCCCACAAAATTTTGATCGACTACCTAGACAACCTTATAAAATTCTGGTGTGTAGCCCACACATGTGAAGCCAAAATAGAAATAAAATGTGCTTGGTCAATGCTACAAAGAATTGTTCAAATTCTATTGTGCTTCTTGCTTTCCTTTGCATGGTTGATGGGTGAAAATGTCAAGTTGGGTTACACTTTTTGCCCTCTTTGAGGAAAAAATATCGTTTCTAGAAGTTCTTCAACTTTCTCCAAGCCTAGCAATTTTTCTGTTTAGAATTTCATTTTACGATAAAAATAAAACTTGTCAGAAATTTTATTAGCTTTGTATTACTTATTTTTTGGAATTTATTTTTTCACATTTGATATGTTAACTTAACATTTATTTTAGTGTGTATTCTTTAATAATCAATGGATTAACAAAAATTCATTTTGAAATTCCTTGGTTTATTCTTTGAAAACTTTGTGTTTTTGAGGAAAAAAATAGTTACAAAAATCTAGACATAGTCTACTTCAGTATAGTTATATTTATGAAACCAACTGATGCATATGATAATTAATAGAATTTTTTCAAATGAACCAATATGGAAAAACTGCATGTTTTGAATATATTTCAAGTCACGTGAAGTTTCTCAACATATTAGTTATAAGCTAAAAATATAAAAACTACCCATTATAAACGACAGACTGATGTAATACACCATAATTTTTTCAATTTTTTTATAGTCTATTTTGGAAGATACATAATTTTGATTTCACTGAATCATAATCACCTTCATAAATTGTTTGCATGCATTTTATTACAAAATTAATTAAAAGTAGTAAATATTTATGGAATTCCATAAAATTTATATTTCGTGAAAGTAAATTGAATTCTTCAAATGCTTGTCTTGGCTTTGAAAGTTAATTTATAATGTTTGATGGAGTTTAATCATTCCAAAGTTGAATAAACGAATTCAGAGCTGAGCTATAGTGTAGACGCATATGTTTTAGGTCGACCAATCTTTTGTAACTATTTAGTCGAATTGTTTTTTTCCGCTCTGTCCCGTTAGTTTTAACGACAAAAAAGTTAGGCCAAACTTTTTATAAAAGTTCAGTGGAACTTGTGCTCGCAAATTACGTCGGCCAAAAAATTCAATGAAGCCCCTCCAAAAAAAAATATTTCACAACTATATAAAAAGCCGAAAACACAATCATTATTTTCACACTTTTCTTTATCAAGGCTGAATTTGCAAAGAAATATTTTTGGGGTTAATTTTGAAAGGATATTTTTTGGAGGTGTTTTTTAAAGTGACATTTTTTTTAAGGTTTTTTGGGCTGAAGTTTCAAAGGGCCTTTTTTGGAGGTATTTTTTAAATTGACATTTTTTAAGAGGATTTTTTGGGCTTAATTTTCAAAGGACATTTTTTGGAGGTATTTTTTAAATTGACATTTTTTTAAAAGTTTTTTTGGGCTTAATTTTCAAAGGAAATTTTTTTAGAAGATTTTTTGGGCTTAATTTTCAAAGGACATTTTTTGGAGGTATTTTTAAAGTGACATTTTTTAGAGGATTTTTGGGCTTAATTTTCAAAGGACATTTTTTGGAGGTATTTTTTAAAGTGACATTTTCTTATAACTGTTTTGGGTTGAAGTAAATATTTTATAATGATTTTTTAAAATGAGTTTTTGTCTAATTTTTAAAGTGAAATGTTTTTGTGGGAATTGGAAGGAAATGTTCTAAGCTTAATTTCATTTTTAAAAGATTATTTTCTTTTACAAAATTTTTAATGTAAGTGTTTTGGGCTACATTATACCTTTTGTAGAAAATTTTTAAAATCAGTTTTTTGGAAAAAAATCTTTTGTGATGATTTTTTGAATTGACTTTATGTCAAAATCTTGATAGTGAGTTTTTTTTACAGGATTTTGAAGGAAATTGTTTGAGCTCCATACCGAATTATCATGGGAAATCAAAGGAATTGCAAGAGAAAATATGATTGAACAAGCGACCCTGAGGCTCATAGAGAACAATGGAGAGAATATCACAAAAAAAAATAGAGAAGAACACTCAAATATTGAAAGGGAAAATAAACCTCAACTAGAAGTTGAAGCAAGTATGTAAATGTGAATATTATAAGTTCGATATTTAAAATTTAACTAGTGTATTGTGAAACTTAATTTTTATTTGATGAACTAATTTGAAAAATATTTTAAGATGTAAACAAAGAGAGAAATTTCTCAAAACATTGATGATGAGACAAAAATTTTTGAAAGATAAAGTGAAAGAGATATTGAACAAATGATTGAAGATGTTGAAAATGTTGAAAGAAATTCAAGTGAAGAAATTGAATAACCATGCATGTATATATATGTTGAATGTGTATTATTGAAATTATACATATTTATTAATTTTATTATTTATTGAATATGTAAACTAATTTTTTACATTTAATTCTAATATAGACAGATGAAATCAATATCAATGATGAGATGTTAGAAAATGTTCACACTAACACATATGGAGACAAAAAAAAGTTTACCATGTTATATGATATTGTGTCAAGTAAATTATTGGTATGTTCTTCAAAAATGAAAATGTGGCAGTTCAAGCCCAAATTTTGAAAAGTCTCTTAACATCAAAGAAATTAAAAGAAACAAAGAATTTACTGGGTATTTTAAAATAAACAAAGGATAAAAAAAAAATGAAGGAAAATGTGATACAAAATAGAAATAGTTCTCTAAAGTTAATTGGAAGATATAGAAAGAAAAGTGATTTATATGCATGTAGAGAAATATAAATTGTAGTGGTTTCATCAAGTACTTAATAGAATGATTTGGTGAAATCTATGGCACAAGCATTACCGACCTCACAAAAAATTTGCACAAACATTGGAAATTTCGATTGCAAATATATGTAAATGATCAACTCACTTGTTGGATAGTTATTTGTAGGCAACCATCTAAAGATAGACTTGGGGAATATGTTAAAAAAATAATATATGAATATTGCATGAAAAAATCAAAGCTTTCACCAAAATCAAGGGATGTGATTAAACGAACAATACCACGAAATCAATACGAAGAACATGAAAAAAATATCATGGAAACCACTCAAATAGAGGTGCTCAATAAGTTCATACAAGAGAATTATGAAATTAATGTCTCGATCAATGATTTTGTGCAACAAAAACCATGATATGTTAAACCTATCACTGCACGCAACACTTTTTGTTGTCATTAACATGTGGAATTTCAGTTATATTATGACACATTCCTTAATTCTGGTAATTTTTTTTGGAAAGGTTCATCTCCTCCTTCCACTATACATGATTTCATATCTCAAATTCTATGTGCAAGAGAATAAATGCATTCGTAGTAAGAAATGTGATGATTATGGAAATTTGAATTTATTTGAAAACAAATATCATACTGATATAAATAATCAATCATTGTCTAACATAAAAGTTAAATGGAAGAGATATGAATATATTCATACATGGATTGGTTCCAGTGGTACTACAGGTGCTAAAATAATTGATTTACAACAAGAAGAAATTATTGTGATAGAATTTTTAAGAAATTTGAGACACAAATTTATAAATACACCAAGAATTCCCATAGAGCTTGATGGTAGGACATGTAATTCAAAAAATCTCGTGAAGTTTCTCCACAATCGACCATTTTTTCAATTGTAGATTTTTTGAAGAACTACACATTTCTTCCCAAAAAAGGAATACAGAGTGAATTCTATCATTCTTACCAAGTCTCCATGCTTGTACATATACTATATAGACATAGTCAACATTGATCATATATAAAGCAATAGTGAAAATTGATATGTTATTAAAGAATATCACTTTTATATCAGTGACAATCGTACACATGATACATTTTTTGTACAACATTGTTTTGAAAATATTTATGACTCCTTGAAAAGTGGTGAAATAAAATTCAATGAACACTAGATATGGTTAGCTAGATGCGTAGGTCAATGCAAACCTTCATGATCATTATTTTGGTTGCATCATCTTCATATGAAACCCCGCATTAAACATTATTGGAATTTCTTTGAGACTGGACATGGAAAAGGAGAACATGATGGTGTAGGGGCATGTATGAAATGAGCACTTGGAAGATATCAAATGGACCACTCTGTAGACCGACTTGTCTCAGCTAAAAATATAGTTCAATGGTGCATCGATGCACTAAGCCATGAGACTAACTAGTCAAGGGAAGTGTGAAGGTATATATATATATTCATAGATGTTGAACTTTAATATGTACATGATCTAATTTTTATTAATTTTGAATTGCCCAACAATTTCTTCTCCTTGGATTCATCTTTTACAACTTATAGAACTCAAATGGAAATTATTAGCCTTTTTTTTTGTCAATTCTTAAGTTTTACATTATTATAACATGTATATTTTATGTTATGTTACGTACAAGTGTTTGCACATGTACATTGTTTTATTACATGCACATGAGTAATTAATTCTCATCAATACTTATATAAAAACAATAGCTGGCATACATCATAAACCATCAAGTGTTAATAATTTTCACTCAATTTGAGTTTGTAGCATTTTCATAACTGCATCATTATAAATTCTTTCATTTACCCAATGATTTCAGCAATCGATAAAGGCAACTCCAAGTACTACTATTGCAATTTTCAATCCACCATGATATGAGTTCTTTTTTCACTACTTGTTAATCAATAATAATAATATATTTAGAGTTCAATCATTCTTGTATCTCATGAGAGATTATACTAATTATCACTCTTATACCTTTATCCCTATTCACCTATTTATGCATAATAGTTTTATACCAGTAAATTTTAGGATGCATTCAACCTCAACAGTGTCTATGAGGTCCAATTTATCCCTCAAGATCTTCTCCTCCATACAGTAGTAGTTAACAATACATGTTAGAAAAGTTGAACATCAAGAATCCAAGTCCAGTTCATTTTTTTTACTTGTTTAATTTATTTTTTCCTTTCTAAGATTGATTCCAAGAGTCTCCTATTACACTCAACTCAGGAGAAATCATTGGGCGACATCTTACCCAACCTTCAATGGCCTTTTTTCCTTCCCATTTGTATAATGATGTCTACTTTCCCAAGTGGATTAATTATTTTTATTTTGGATTTCACCCTTCTATCTCGAAATTGAGTTATTTGTAACCCATTGCAACACGAAGTCCATTATGTAGCCTGATTTTCAGTTTTGGCTCTTTGAATTTTTGCATTGCAAGTAATTGACAAGTGTTGTATATTCGTGGCTGCATTATCACACTTATATCATTTCCTACGTATGTTACTCACTTTATTCGATTAGTAATTACACAAAGTTATCTGACTCTATTTGAAATACACCAATACTATAATGGAAATGTCATTTACATGATTTATTGACAACTCCAAATAATTTTCTAGTAACTTGTTTTATAATATTGAAACATCATATGGCTCAAAATTCATACAGCTCCCACAAACCGATTTAACATCATGAAACTAAAAATTCATGAACATATATTTTAGCTTCAAATTTCAACTCACTAGATGTAGCACCAGAAAAGATTTCACTATGATGGAATTATGATATCCAATGATTCATGAATAAGTATATTGATTTAACTGTAATAGTGAAAATATATCAAGGATGCATCCATAAAAATATTATCAAGGAGCCCAAATCCAACTTTAGTCCTTTCCCTAGTCTTCTAGTAGGAAGGAAATAATCGGTAGAATAATTTTGGATGCTTCCAAAAAACAAAATACAGTAAATTAGTAAGCTATGCACATGGAAAGAGCCCACATGTAGGTGGATGGGACAATTACAGGACAAGTAGACTAAATTTTTCTATAAATGCATTCCTTAGGACGCTATACAAAAGCCCATAGAAAATATAAAATAAAAATAAAAATAAAAATAAAGATGAAGTTAAAATAAATAAAATAGATAAAAAAACATTTACATATATCTGCAAGGTTGTCTTTATGTATTGAAACATCCATGCCCACAATGTGGAAACATCCATGACAACAATATCAGATATCTTTGGCATTATTGTTCACTTCTAATGGTTGATCTGACCCAATGTTAGATTGCATGCTCCTTTATGAATCATATTTTTATGTAGAATTCCACAGTTATTTAGTGCTAAGGATCTATTTGATACACAAGACTATCCCCTGGATTTGCAAGCCATGGTCCATGATTTGCCTTTCCATCCTATTATGATGGGAACATCTAAAATATTGATTTATATTCTAATCCCTACCAACTAACACATCTATATTCTTGTCCAAGTTAATTGTGTGTGTCTCTCTCTCTCTCTCTCTCTCTCTCTCTCTATATATATATATATATATACCTTGATACAAAAATGAAAATAATTATCATCTAACTCAGGATTGTCCTTACAACGACACACCTAGTGAGATAAATCATTAACCATAATACAATCCATCATTTTCACTCTCGACGCAATGCCATCAAATAATTTCATTTTACAATCAACAACATTATCGACCAAGAAAGTGAACTCTCTCTTGTTCATTGCTCATTCAATTATACCTGAAATGTATATTCTTGTTTTCCAACAAGAACTTAAATGGTCAAAATGGGATCAAAATATTTATGCTTCGTCAGGAGAACAATAAAGACACAAATTTCAAGGATCATCATCCGTGGTCTTGGATATAACTCGTTCCCAAAAACCATTTTCATTAACCTCTCGAGGTTTCCTTGCAAAGTCCAAATTCCAGTATTTTAAGTACAACCATCAATCACCAATGTTCAATTCGGAAGGTATCAACATGAGTCGGCACTCATTTGAGAAGCAAAGGGCACAAACACATGCTTCATAATTCTAATGTTGTTGGTTTTGGATAAGATTTATTTATTTATTTAAAAGAAAGACATATGTTTTTGTATGCAAGCCTTCCCATGCCTCATGTCAGTGTGAAAAGTGCATTATTCATTCTGTTTATACATATTTTCTCATCCAAACAACCAAATAAATTTATTCCAACTTTTAAAATACTACTTGTAGTATGAACATTTGCTCAAAAGAACTATCCACAAGGCAACAATGCCAGCTTTAAACTTCCACTGAAACTTGTTTTATATCCACACAAAGGTTTATTCCTCTTTTTTTTAATGTGTTATTACTATAAGAAGAGATCACATACCATGATAATCTTATATTTCAATCCATGTAAACCTACATAATCAAACCTACTCAATAATAGTAATTTGGCTATTCATATATTCTACCACTCAATTTTCCCAGTGAGTACAAATAATTCTTTTCTCTACAATTGTTCTTATCCATGGAAGAGGAAAGTGTTACGATTTCAATTCTACCCATAACAATGTCATTCAAACCAAAATATTGTATGGAATCCCTACCAATAAGGATGCCCATAGAACATTTTCCATCTTAAAACCAAGAAAGAAAGAAAAATATTCCCTTGAGATCAATACCAGCTCCATGGTGTTACCATCGTGAATTATAATGTTTCCCTAAAATCATGTGTAGCTTTCCCATGCAGTGATTTGTATAATGAGAGGATAGGTTCATTCAACATGAAACATAGAAATTAGTTTCATGCCTGGAGAGTAATTTTGATTCATCCTTTCGATAACTTCCTACTCAAATTCCCCTCCTAAAAGAAAATACATCATACAAAAATCAACCAAAAGGAATGAATTTATGCCCTAATAATGGATGTTGCATTAGGATGTTGAATCAACACCAAATAACAGGGTACACAATCACTGTCTTATCCAAGAAGGGACATTTATTTAAGGAATTCCTTGATGGTAATTGCAAATATGAAAAACAGATACTGGAATTTTATTATACATACAACTCATAGATTACTCAACACGTAAAATAAAATGACCAATGCTGCTATAATACTAACAACGAGGGCAAAAAAAATCAAATGTCATTTCAACCCTAAGTATTACAAACTGATTGGAAATTGTCACAGTTCTAAGACCTATATGTGATAGTATTATGGTCCAACTTCAAAGAAATGTTTTCATAGATCTCAAATACTTGATTGTACTATAATACATACTCTAGAAATTCGTAGCAATATACATGCATGTAAACTCATGCGCAAAGTTGTAGCAAGGAAAAATTTCAATTCTCAGGGATTGGCGCAAGATTCCTTGAGACAAGACAAGCTAGAATACCAACATTTTAAAGAGATAATTTTGGTTATTATATTATAATGGAATATACATACAAAAAATTTATTTTTGTCCCAATCATAAAGATCTCTCATGAGACACTATCTACTAATATCGTTTTTATGACTAACTAAATAAAATTTGTTAATAAATAAATCTTTTGCATAATTCTCGGTTCACCTAGGTTCCTATAATATCACCCCTTATAGGTAAGGTAATACCAGAAATAAATTCGTTAATTAATGAAATTCATTCTCGTTTACTTATGACAAATTTCCTCCAGCGCCGTTCTTCTATAGCATCCTATTCACTCTCCAAGTTGATCTGTTTTTCTATAGCATCCTATTCACTCTCGAAATTGATATTCCTTATCTTAGTGAAGCTCATAGGTCCCAGTGTTGAATCCTTCAACTCTAATACCAAATGCAACATACATATGGCAATCCATCCATAAAAAAATTACAACCCCTTTTTCTTTTCACTTTTCACAACTACTATAACTGTACACATAACTTACGGAAAAAGGAATTACGTTAATATTGAACTTTTCCCAATGCTAATGAAATTATTATCATAACTCATTCAAGAACATAGAAAAGTGAATTACAATATTACAATAGTGGTATGCTGCCATAGCTGAGTAAGCATGTATTAAAAGAGGTATAAGCTACACAAGTTCGAACCATGATCTGCTGGGTGGATGCTACTGATTGACACTTCACAATTATTACTTCTAGGTCAAAACCATTGTATTTATTATGTATTTTTGGTTTTCATCTCGGTAAGTACCACGTTATTTATTATTATTTAATGAAGATATATCAGCTGAAATTCTTAGTCGAGGGTTTGATAATGGTAAATTGTGCATTGGATCTGAGACACCTGGCTAGATCTTTGGCCATGGATTGAAGTCTCGATCCAATGGTTTGGATCGCTCGAGGGGTGGTTAGGGTATGTTCCCCAGCCAAGGCCTTGGCTTGTCCATCATTCGTCTCGTTCCTCTATGTCGTTCTTACATTTCAAGATGCTACCCTTTGGGAATCCTCTTCCTTCCCGGACAGCTTCAATGTTGTAAAATATACACACTCACCGAGTACCCTCAGACATATACCTACCTCTCCACATAGAGCGGAATTTCGACATTACGGTGTGCAGATGGAAAAGGCATCACACAGGTGCATAATTTTCCGTAGGGTTCAGTTCGTTCCTTCACCTTCTTGAAGTTTTTTAGGCAACTAACTCACACCTTTCGCTTGGCAACTGCAAGATATAAATTCTGGTAGGAGACTCTTCTATGTCAGGCAAATTTCATTCTTTTTACAAAATATCTGCTAATTTATAAACTATTCCCTTTGTTAAATACATGTGTATTTATTTTATGAAAATTCAGGTTTGCACAGTTATATTCAGTGGCCAACATGCTTGCGAACTTTCTTCTTCTACACCCTGAGAGGGTTTGATGCTTATTTCTTCTCCAGGTATTTACATGTCTTCCCTGGCCTTTAACCTTTCAAGCCCATTTTCCACTTATTTTTTGCATGATAGCATAAACCCTCCGGATTAGGGCCGTATACGCTCCATCAAGAGCTTATTGTCTATTTATTCTAGTTATATGTTTATTTCTCCATTGTTCATGTCGGTCGCTATAGGGTGTGGGTTTACCGAAATGCTTATTCCAGAATGTGACTTTTACCCATTCCGAGAAAGACGAGATTATCTTGAGTTTATATTTCCTCAGTTATTGTACCCTATGAGAAGATGATATGGTGGAATCCCACAATGTTCCTCCAGTTTTAGAATAGGTTTTGAACTAGAATATGTAATATGACTTACATGGCTGAAATACTGGTATAATTAAACTCTTTCTGCAAGACTTTACGCAAGATAATTATGTCGTTTATTTCTTAACTCTGTTCCTATATGTAATTTATAATTTTATTTATTTTATATCCATGGGGTTTCTGTCACATTTTTCTGGTTATGGTGACTACCTAAAGTTGTAAATGTGTTCATCTGGTTTTCCGAAGAATTATCTACTGTGTATTGTAACTTTTTTGTCGGCTTTCAGAGAATTACATTTATTATTTGACTTCATGCTTTCCATTCCATACATTATTTTCGAATTATTCTTCCGTGGTATACTTTTAACTTGAAGTATATGGAGATACAGTCCTGTGTTATATAATTCCTTTAGGGATGACCGGACCATCCCTCACGTGTGGCATACTATTTGACCTTTCTCACATAGTCCATGAAAGTTTCCTATTTTCATTTATGACAGACTGTGTAGTCTCAGACCCTTCCCGAAATTGACTAACCATGCTCTGCCTCTCCACTGCAACACTGATTTGATCGAGGGTTTTCCTCTCTTTTCGTTAATTCTAATAGACTGATTTTTTATATCATTTACAATTCACATTGATATCTATGTTCTCATAGAATTCATCTACGCATGTTATGCTAAGTAGACAACACAGAGTGTAACAGAAATATATAGCAGTTGCCTTAGTAGAATTAACAGTTACAATCTTACTGAAGTAAATAGTTGCAGTTTTACTAAAAGTATACAATCACAATCCTACTGGTATAAAAAATTGCAGTTTTACTGTAAATGAACTATTGCAGTCTTGTTTCCATAAACATTTGCAGTTATACTGTAACTAACAGTCACAAGTTTACTGAGATAAACATTTCTACTTAGAAAAAAATAGCAGTCACAATACCTGTAATATAGCGATTCTCTATCTGATTGCTATGGCGATAAACTAGGAAACTCAGCCAGAATAGCCCTCCTCCCGTCCAATGAGATCGAAAATTACGTCTGAGCCTCCCCCAAGCAGACATCAAAACCTCCAGGTTCAGTCTTTCAAGCTCTAAAGGAATTCCCACTGGTTCCAAACCCAATTCGAGAATAACCTTCTTTGCAATCTCCATATTGAAGTTGTCGATCCTGTTCTATATTTTCTTTTCCATTTTATCTCCGTTTGATGGTGTAACCCTCTTCTCCCACCTGAGATTCTTTTTATCTCTAGGGATAAAGGACTAAGAAACACAACTGTCTAATTGTCTAGTAGTTAGTGTCTAGTAGTTAGGTAACTACTACTCGTGTCTTTTCTTCTCATTTTTTTTAATTCTAATTTTCTTCTCATTTTTTTTAATTCTAATTCATATAACTCATGTATGTAAACCATGAAAGACTAATATTAATTAACATATATTTATAAATATAATGTTTTTCAAAATTATAAATCAATTTAAAAAGAAATAAAATCAAGATAACTTTACCTATTAAATTTCTACAGTTTTTATAACTTTACCTAGTAAAAGTAAGTAAAAGCCGCAGAGAACTTGGAATTTGAAGATTTCACTTGTAAAAAATGTGACTTAAATGAATTATTGTTTGATTATGAACAAATTAGATCAGAAAATAAACCAGAAAACAATACAGAAAGTTGCATTTAAAAACAAAAATATATATATATATATATATATATATATATATATATATATATATATAGGTTTGTCCATGATTTTGGGACTATGTGGGTTTGTATATTTATATAAATATAATTTTTTGGTTTGGTTGTTAGTGTTTCCATGATTTGTGGGATTTACTTTTGGTATAAGAAATCATGGTTAAGGAATTTATACTTCGTATTTATAAGTTAAAATGAAAATTAAATATATATATTTTTTTGTTTAAATGTATTAAGAACTGATGACTTAGCAAGAGCCTAGGAGATACCACCCTTGGAATATTATCACAACATGCTAATAATTCAAAATGAATAGTTAAATGCATTTTTTTTAATATATTCCAATAAGTTAAGGCTTAGCTAGAGGGAGGGTGGCTACACATTAAGCCTTATCACAAAAGCCCAAAAATGACTAGTGGAATTAAACTACAGGGGATAAGAAACAAATTACTAATTTTAAGGTAAGATTAATGTTTCAACATTGGACAAGTTTAAGTGTTCATGAGGAATAAAACTATACCCATCTAATCACCTTAAGATAGGGATGGGATATGTTTTCTAATGAAAATGATCTTGTGACTTATGTAAATAGAAATATATCAAACATCACCACTCATATAATTCATGTTTAAAATGATTTGAAAGTAAATGTAATTATGTTTGCTGATTGGAAGGAATTATGACCAAGCTCCTAATTCATATTCGAGTTGTCTTCCGTGAGACTTGTTGGATGTTTTTTGCATAGATTTTCTTATTATTATTTCTCTAAAATATGGCAAGAATTCATTGAAATCACAAGCTTGATGGATAACCCTTGCAGAAAAAAAAAAATTCCTTTGGGGTTTTACAAGGCTATGAATCCATATATAGAGTTAAAATAATAGTTTAAATAGCACAAATCAAACTCCATAGTTAAGCGTGCTTGAGCCAAAGAAATTATGGGATCAACGACCTCTGGTGAAGTCCTTCTTACCAAGTGAAAGGCTTGGAAGTGATGATTGACACTATTCATTTCACTAGATTGAACCCCACTTCTTCATCCCTGTGAGCATCACCTGATGCAATGAGTGGCGACTGGACTATTCAAAAATCATGAAAAATTAGTCTCTTAAGACTATCTCTCATGGAAATGTTCATAGATGAATGAGTTACTTAAAGAAGTTGAATCCGAAAAATGATATCTAATATATTGCACTCTGGAAATAAATCAATATTTCACCTCAAACTTTTAGGTGAGATTTAGGCAATGAAAACTCGAAAAAATGGTACTAAAGACACCTCCATTAATATTAATTGATTATTTTATTCCAACAACAGCCAATATAAATTAAAATTGATTTCTTCAAGAAGTGCTTTACAAATTAGTATAGGACAGATGTCCCATAACATTACATTTAAAAAATAAAATAATATTTATGTTAAATATATATTGTTATATATTAGTAACTAAAGAAACTTTTTAAGGTGGGTGAAAAACAAGATATTTTGAAATATATATATATATATATATATATATATATATATATATATATATATATATATATATATATATATATATATATATATATATATATATATATATATATATTCAAAATAAAAAATTCCTCATATTTTACATATGCCAACGCCAAAAGGGGGTGGACTTTTTCACTTTATAAATATTTCAATATTTATCTTATTATAAAATATTTTTATCAACATGGAATATGTATAAAAAAGGGAAAAGTAAATAAAAATAAATAAATAAATAAAAATAACAAATTTTCTATTTGAATATAAGGAGAAAACTCATTTGAGATAAAGATAGATGTTTAACCATAATATATCTTTGGATTAATTTTAAATATAAAAATAGTAAAATTACACATTTGTTTTCCTTTTCATTTTTATAATTATAAATAAATCGATATTATTGGATTAAGTATTGATATCTAATTATGGGATTATTCAATATTGTTATTAAATTGTATTATGAAAATTCCAATGAGTTAATATATCTCAATATCATTCTTAAAGGAATTTTGGACTTTCTGGTGCCTGAATCAAGTAAAAACAGTTGAGCTGAAATCTTGATTTCTTTCATTTAAACTAGTCTTTTTATTATATATATATATATATATATGGATTCAACACTATTAAAAACCTCGATACCCTAAAAAACCCTTTCGATTCTACATGGGTTACCCATCAAACTTGTGATTTCAATAAATTCTTGTGAAATTTTAGAAAAATTAAACTAGAAAAATCCACTAGAAACTTGAGAGAAATATAATGAAGTAAAAATAACATCGAGATTGAAAGAAATGAAATTGAACAAATTTTATCATTATGCCATATAAGTGGAAAATACGATATTCTTACCATGTACCCTCATTAATTAAGGAGATTATCTCCCCACTTTTAAGTTCTTAAGGTTGTGGGAAACCTTCATGTAAAATCACACGTATACTTCTCGCCCATACAGCTACTAAAACTTCTTATATATATGGCTATAGGATGTTTTAGCAAGTTATTCTTAAAGAAAGTTAATTTTCGTTGATTTAGGGCTTTTGACCTTTTAGTAAGGACAAAATGGCACCTCATTTTTTCCCTTCACCCGTAGATGTCACATCTATAAAGTTGTGATGGAAAAATGTGTCAACATTTCTTGATGTTGGATCCCCATATATTAGAAGTTTAGAGGGTGGAAATGAACCAACTTCATCACCTTGTTGGAGACAAAAATAAAAACATAAGAAGCCTCTCGGAGAATTATTCGTCACAGGAATCTGTAACCCTACTCAAAAAGATATCACAAATATTGTGGTTTTACTCAAAATATTCAGATATGTGGAACGAAGGGGTGTTTTTTACTATTTTGAAAACACTCACTCCTGCAAAAAAATGGAAAGAATAAAAAGGTTCCAAGCAGAAATCCTCTCAATATAAGGAAATTGCGGAGCTCTCTTTGCTACCACCTTGCACCCCTTCAACCATTTAATATTTTTATTTTTTATGATAATATGTGAATATCCGTTTCTATGTGTGACCGAGATCTTTATCTTCAATTATTTATTTCAATTTGATAGAGTTTTATTAACAATTATGATTATGAATCGAGATATAGTCTCACTAGTTTTTCTTTTTGTTTGTTTTGTCAATAGTCTTGCTAGTTTTCATGCTTAGACTCTAGTTTTTATTTTCTAAATGACCATTCATTTATAAATATTTCAACCCATTTTTTGGTCCATTTTTAATGGTTAATTTGTGAGTTCTCATTTTTAAGTTAGTCACTTTAAGTTAGCAGTGATTGTGTTTTTATGAGATGATTTTTATAGTGTTTTAGTGGTACTAAATATTTTAATTAATATAATATAAGGGATATTAACTTGAAGGAGAATACGAAACCATTAAAAGAGATAGTAGCATTGATGTAAGTATATGTTCCAAAATTACAGTAAGAAAAAAAATTAAAAAACCATACATTTGGCTACCCACGAACACAAACGACAAAACTAAAGACCTTAAAACTGCGTAAGGAAAGACTCCTTAACTAGGCCATCCAAGAACCCAAGGCCATGTAACAACACTAGATAATAAATATAAGCCATAAACAAAGATAACAAGATATGAATACAATATCCAAAATATCCATCATGGTAGTTCTTCAATGAAAAACTTCAAAGCGACCATTTGAAGACAATTCCGTCGTGAATCCTTCAACCTTTACTTCTTTCAACCAACAACAATGGATATAAAGACTTATCCAAGTACTACCCCGTAAACCATAAAATGTGCCACACTAGCCATAATCTAGGGACATGTATCAAAAAGGATTTGAAGACCTGCAACTTTTCATCCCAAAGTAACAACACCAAGAGTTGAAACCATGATAACCATGCGAAGAAACATAATCAAGTGAAACATCTGAACCAAAAAAAAATCACTTCAAATGATCTAACAATGGATGGAATTAGGTAGAAGTAGTTTTCCCTTCACCTGTAGGAAAATAAAACTTGTAAGAAATAGTCAATTTGCAAATAGTTAAATTATTGTCACTGTTTAAACACCTTTCAAGTCAAACAAGTAGGCTAGTGCTCTATCCAGCTAGCAACATATTTTCCTTTCAAGAAATCAACCTAGTTCTTTGATACGAACCTGATCTGAAAATGGGTTGATAGCTTGAAATTATTATGCGCAAGCACCTCCCACTGAGTTAAAAAAATAAAAGATCTTGCTTATACATGACTGTGCAGAAATGAATACTTGAATCAGGTGTGTGTTTTCTTTATTTGTTTAATTTCTTTAAGAAATTTTTTCTTTTCTTATATTAAGAATTTACAAAAACCATAAAGTGTTTCAAATAAGAATAAAAAAATATCAACAAATTTTATAAGTGATTTCACCCAAATATCGTTGGCTACTTCTCCTTGAGCCTTTGTCAACTGATTTGGCTCTTTGGGATTATGATGGGAAATTTCTTTTACAAGTTAATAAATCAACTCCAATGGTTATTTCGGATGTACCATTGGGTTTAGAATATCATCATACCCTTAGAATGGTTGTCATCACTCTGAGGATAGAGCTAGGTTCCCTTAGACTTGATATCTGCCGTTGGCACCCTTGAGCTTCCCTGAGCTTCTCTGTGGCACTAGCTCCTTAGGAAATCCTTTTTTATCCCTGAAACCTCACCAATTGTCTCTAGCACATATCATACCTCCAAAATAGATTGATCATTTTCTCAAAATGAGCTCTAGCACCCCAATCTAGGCCTCCATCTATTATTGGCCCTTGGTTTCCTGAAACTCTCCTATGGCTTCTCAACCTACAGAAGTCTCAAAATGGTTCTGAAAGACCCTTAATTAGATTCATAATGTCCAATATAATCTGAATAGACTATTTACTTGCAAAAATTGGTGTCTGGCTACTCCGGTTATGCCTCTAACACCTCGTGGCACCCCATGGCTCTAGGTTCACTCAAAGCTTCTTTGAATCATATCAGCCTTCAAAAGTCTTCAAAATATTTTTAAACTCCTTCCATTGGATTCATAAGGCTCAAAATAGACAGAATAGACCACTATTTTACCGAGAATGGATACTGGTTGCTCTGGATATGCCTCATTCTTCCGATGGCACCTGGTGGCCCTTGTGACCCTTGGAAATTGTTTGAAGAAACTCAGCCTTGATAAGTCATCTATTCATTATGAAAACCTCATCATTAGTTCTATAATGTCTAAAACATCCAAAATTGACTATTGGATTCCTGAATAAGGCCTCTAGCTACCGTGGCTAGGCCTCAATCTACTGCTGGCCCCTGGTCGCCCTAGTGGCTCTTGGAACTTCTATGAAGCAAAAACATGCTCCAAGTCCTTTGATGGATCCGACACACTCCCCAATGGTTCTAAAATATCTTAGGTAATCGAAATTTACTATTTACACTCTCATAAGTGATGAATCTATCTCAAGATAGAGCCTAATCAATTTTTGTCCAGTTACCCCTAAATCATCTCCATCAAATGTGGAGGAACTACAGTTAGCCAAACTAATTTTGGCCTGAGTTAAAAATTTGGTGCGCTGCCTCCAAAAATCCCACCAAGATAATTATGAATTTAATTACCACTAAACTGGGGTTATCGGCAGATAAGAATAATTATTGATGATAAACATGGTTTACAGGCTAATGACTGTTTATCGTGGTCAAACCATGTTTAAAAATTAATTAATAATCATTAATACAATGCCATAAGTTTTGGATTAACACTCGGTCAAGGCGCTTGGGCACATGGGGAGGTCTGGCCCATCGAGGCCGCCCCATATGCGCACATAAACAATAAAACTAACTGGCGCCACCATAGGGTTAAGAACCAAATGATAGCATGAGCGGTAAGACATGAGCATGCTGGCGAGGAGGTCACAGGATCAACTCTATTTGGCTCCACCAAAATTTTAAACGACCACTCCTGGGCCACGTGACGACCTCCGAGCCTGCTACGTGGAAACCTCTGATTGGTCGAAACCACAACCCAAATAATAAAACTCTAACATGTGTCAACCTATAATTCATCTAGAAGGAATATTCTCGGGAATATTTTGAGGAATATTCCAAGAATATTCTCTCAAATATTCTTTTTTTTTGAATTATCAAAAACCTAGTCAAAACTCGTCAAAGGTAAAAAATTGCAGTTTACTAGACTTTTCAAATCATGATAAGTTCTCCATATGTTGTTGGTTTATCAAACCATTCTTGGCACCAGAATCAAGAAGATGAGATCTATCCAATCCCTTGTAAAATTGTGAAGCTGGGTTACACTTTTTGCCCTTTTCTGAGAAAAGATTTTCATTTTTTTCAATTCTTCAACTTTCTGCAAACTATAAAAAAATTTCTTTGTAGAATTTCATTTTGCGATAAAAATAAAAGTTGTGAGAAATTTTGTTAGATTTCTATTACTTATTTTTTGAAATTTTTTTATGCAGATTTGATATGTCAACTTAGCTTTTCTTTGAGTGTGTGTTTCTTAAAAATCAAAGGATTCATAAGAATTCATGTTATGACGCAATGTTGTATTCACTGAAAATTTGTGTTTTTGAGAAAACAAAATGTGTTACAAAAATCTAGACAAAGTCTACTTTGGTTTCATCATATTTACAAAGCCAATGGATGCATATCATAATTACTAGAAGTTTTTGAACTGGTCTAATATGAAAAATTGCGTATTTTGGATATGTTTCGCGATGCAAGAAATTTCTTAACATATAAGTCATAAACTAAAAATCTAAAAGCTACCCATTAGAGACAACGGACCAATGTAATGCCCCATAATTTTTTCAATATTTTTTACAATGTATTTTGGGAGATACAAAATTTTGATTTCACTGAATCACAATGACCCTCAAAAATTGTTTGCCCCCATTGTATTAGAAAAATAATTAGGATTAGTAAACGTTTATGAAATTCCATAAAACTTATATTTCCTGAAAGCAGATTCAATTCTAAAAATGCTTGTCCTGGTTCTGATAGTTAATTAACAACTTTTCATGGAGTTTAATCAGTGTAAAGTTGTAGAAACATATTTAGAGCCTGGTTTTTGCGTAACTGGTGATGCATTAGTTCGGCCGAACTTTTAATCAAAGTTTTGTCGAACTATGTTTTGCATCGAAGGCTCGTTAAATCTAGTGACTTAATTGTTTGGCCAAACTTTTAATCAAAATTTCAGCTGAAATATTGTATAACTTTCCATCAGCCGGAAAGTTTTGCGGAGCCCCTACTAAAACACATTTCGTGGCAATATAAATTTCCACGAAATCATTCACAATTTTTGCACATTTCGCACATTTCATCTCATTTTTCAAAGATCTTGGTTTGGGTCTAAAAATTTTCTTCAAAGTTTGGATTTAAGAGCATTTCTTGGAAGCAAACTGATTTTACAAAGAATTTTTTTGGGTTTAAAGAATTTTTTTGGAAGGCATTTCTTGGAGGTGGCTTGATTTTGCAAAAAATTGTTTTGAACTTAAAAAAAATTCTTGGACGTACATTCAAAAGGCATTTCTTGACAGTATGTACGTGTTTTGAGTTGACGTAAATCTTTTGAGCTTCGTTTCATTTTTATAAGACATTTTTCTCTCGAATTTTTTAAAGTGTGTGTTTTGGATTGGAGTATGTATTTTTTGCAAAAAATTTAGATTGAATTTTTTTAAATTAAATATTTTGTGATATTTTTGTAATCGAGTTATTGTCTAATTTTTTGAATGAAATTTTTTGAACTTCATACCCTATTATTATGGGAAGTCGAAGAACTTGTGTGAGAAAATATTATCGAAAAAGAGACCCTAAGGAACGTAGAGAAGAGACTAGACAATATCGCAAAACAAAGTTAGAAGCCCTCTCAAATATTGAAGAAGAAAATTAACCTCAAGCAGAAATTGAAGAAGGTATTTAAATGTAGATATTATGATCTATTGATATATTTAAAATTTTTCTAATGTAAATGTGAGGCTTAATTTTTATTTGATGAACTAATTTGAAAAATATTTTGTTTAATGTAAACAGATAGAGATATTCCTCAAAATATTGAAGAAGGAAATCAACCTCAAGAAGAAATTGAAGCAGGTATGTAAATGTAAATATTATGATCTATTGATATATTTAAAATTTTCCTAATGTAAAATGTGAAGCTTAATTTTTATTTGATGAACTAATTTGAAAAATATTTTGATTAATGTAAAAGATAGAGATATTCCTCAAAATATTGAAGAAGAAAATCAACCTCATACAGAAATTGAAATATGTATGTAAATGTAAATATTATGATCTATTGATATATTTAAAATTTTCCTAATGTAAAATGTGAAGCTTAATTTTTATTTGATGAACTAATTTGAAAAATATTATTTATTGAATATGTAATATTTTTTCGAATATATACAGATGAAATCACTATAGTTAATGAGATGTTAGAAAACGTTGACACTCACACATATGGAGATAAAAAAACCTGACCATTTTATCTGGTATCGTGTTAACTGCATTTTTGAAAATTATTTCTTAAATGAGTGGGTGACAGTTCAGGCTCAAATGTTGAAATGTCTCCTATCATTAAGAAAATTAAAAGAAGCTACGACACTATTGGGTATTCAAAAATCAACCAAAGATAAAAAAAAATGAAGGAAGATGTGATAAAAAATATGAGCAGTGCTATAAAGTCAATTAAGAGATCTAGAGAGAAAGATGTTTCAATTGTACGTAGAGGAATATAGATGGCAATGGTTTCATCAAGTACTCAAGAGAATCGTTTGGTAACATCTATGGCGCGAGCACTGGGAACCTCGCGAAAAAATTTGCACAAACATCAGAAATTTCGGCTAGAAATAGATGTAAATGATGAACTCACTTGTTGGAGAGCTATTTGTAGGCAACCATACAAAGATAGACTTGGAGAAAATGTTAAGAAAATAATATATGAATATTGGAAGAACAATTAGCATGTTTCGCCAACTGCAAGGCATGTGATGCGAAGAAGAATAGCACGAAATCAGTACAAAGAACATGAAAAATATTTCTTGGAAACCACTTAGATAGAGTTATTCAACAAGTTTAAAGAAGATAATTGTCAAATTCATGTTTCACTCAGTGCTTTTGTTCAACAAAAACCATGGTATGTAAAACCTATCACCATACACAACACTTGTTGTTGTCGTTATCATGTGGAATTTGAGTTATATTATGACACATTCCTTGATTTCGGTAGAGCATTATGGAAGGATTCACCTCCTCCTATCACTCTTTGCGATTTCATATCTCAAATTCTATGTGAAAGAGAAAGCGATGAACTATTTTACAAAAAAAAATGTGTTGGTGGTAAAAAAAGCGATGATTATGGAAATTTGACTAAATTTCAAAACAAATATCGTATTGATATAAATGATCAATCATTGTCCAACATGAAAGTGAAAGGGAAGAGATATTAATATATCGATACATCGATTCAAGGTGCAAATAGTGTTAAAAAAATTGAATTACAAGAAGATGAAATTTTTGTGATAGAACTTTTGAGAAAGTTTGAGGTAGAAATTTACAAATACACCAAGCATTCCCATAGAGCTCGATGGCAAGACTTGCAATTCAAAAAATCTCGTGAAGTTTTTCCACGAGGGACCATTTTTTTAGTCATTGATTTTGCAGAAAAGTACACATTTGTTCCACAAAAAGAATTTCAGAGTGAATACTACCATTCTGGCCAGTCTCCATGCTCGTCCATATTCTATATAGACATGCTGAACAAAATGTCGATCATATAGAAAGCACGAGTGAAAATCAACCTATCATTAAAGAATATCACTTTTATATTAGTGACGATTGTACACATGATACATGTTTTGTACAACATTGTTTTGGAAAAAATTATGATTCATTGAAAAATCGTGGAATAAGATTCAATGAACATTGGATATGGTCATATGGATGCGCGGGTCAATTCAAATCTGCACGATCATTCTTTTGGTTGTGTTGTCTTCATAAGAAAACCAGCATTAAACATTTTTGCAATTTCTTTGAGACTGGCCATGGAAAAGGAGAACATGACGGTGCAGGAGCATGCATAAAATGTGCACTTCGAAGATAACACTATTACCGATGAAATAGGTAACCGCATTGTTATCTACTTTTTTTTGGTAGCATAAAGAGCACCCGATTTTGAAAAGTGGTGATGCAGAATCACCCTTTTTTTTTTTAGCACATTTTTGACACTCTAATATTTTTATTTATGAAGTATGAATATTCATTTTAAAATGTTAGTGATTTTCATGTTGGTAATAAAACACAAAAATTAGATTAAAATATATATATATATATATATATATATATATATATATATATATATATATATATATATATATATATATATATATAAACAATAAAAAAAAACCAATAAAAATGTAAAAAAAAACAAAAATATTCGAAAATTATATCAAAAGAAATGACAAAATTTGAAAAAAAAACACATAATTTAAAGAAAAAAAACAAAAATTTACCCCAAAAAAAACATCAAAAACATGTTTTTCCAAGTTATTAAAAAAAACAATATAATTAAAAAAAAATTAAATAGAAAATTTAAAAATAATTTAAATCACAAAATTAAAATTTAGATAAAAATAAATAAAATACAAATAAGAAAAAAAAAAATTTAAAAATTTAAATTAAAAAAATAATAATAATAAGAAAACAAAAATAAAAATTTTAAAATTAACAAAAAAAACAAATTAAAAAAACAAAACAAAATTGAAAATTGAAAAAGAAAATTAAAATAAAAAAATTATCATTAAAAAACAAAAAAAATGAAAAAAACCACGTGCAAATAATTAAAAAACAAATATCCATAAATTTACTGTTTTTTTTTTAAATGAAACAATTTATAAATTTTAAAAATGAGAAACTGAATAAACTAAAAGATTAAAAAAAAATTAAATTAAATTAAATTTTAATAAATTTAATAAATAAATTTTAAATTTTAAAAAATAATTAATCTAAAATATGAAATTTAAAAACAAAATTAAAAATATATATATATATATAAAATTAAAAAAAATAAAAAGTAAAAAAATAATTTTTTGATCATAGTGCCATCGCCGCGTGAGGCCGGTTCCGGGAATCCCCCTCTCGCGACGGGACTCCGATTCCACGAATCGCCTCGAGGCCAATTCCGGGAATCGTCCTCGTGCGATGGGAGGCCAATTCCAAGAATCACCCTGCCGCCGCGGGAGGTTGATTCCGGGAATCGCCCTCCCACGGCGAGAGGCCAATTCTGAGAAATGCCCTAAGGCTGATTCCGGGAATTGCCCTCTCGTCGCGGGAGGCCAATTCCAGGAATCACCCTGCCGCAGGAGGCCAATTCTGGGAATTGCCCTGCCGCGGCGGGAGGCCGATTCCGAGAATCGCCCTGAGGCTGATTCCAAGAACCGCCCTCCCGCTGCGGGAGGCCAATTCCAGGAATCATCCTCCCGTGTCGCGGGAGGGCGATTCTCGGAATCGGCCTCAAGACGATTCCAAGAATCGGCTTCTTGCTGCGGGAGGGTGATTCTCGAAATCGGCCTCCTACCCAGCGGCCGGCCTCCGCTGCCACCTGGGCAGGAGGCCGATTGGCCGTGCCACCATGATCAAAAAAATCTTTTTTTTTTTTTAATTTTTAATATTTTTTTTTTTTAATTTGATTTTATTTTTTTATTTTTTTTAATTCAAAAAATTTTAATTTTTTTTTTAATTTAATTTTTATATTTGAAATTTAATTTGTTTTAATTTGTTTTGTTTTTTTTTAAATTTTAATTTTAATTTTGATTTTTAATTTTATTATTTTTTCATTTTTAAATTTTTTTTCTAAATTTTTTTATTAATTTTTATTAAATTTTGTATTTTTTTTTTAATTTAATTGATTCTTTTTTCATATATATATATATTTTTATATAATTAAATTTTATGTTCAGTTGTTTCATTTAATTTTTTAAAATTTAGTAAATTTTGTATTTCTTTATTTATTAGAGTTTAATATTTTTTTTTTTTAATTTAAATTTTTTATTATTTTATATATATATATATATATATATATATATATATATATATATATATATATATATATATATATATAATAAATTAGTGTATTTAAGATTATATATATATATATATATATATATATATATATATATATATATATATATATAAACTTAGTATTTTGAAATTAATTTGTGTTTTATTTAATATATTTTTTTCAATTTTTCAATTTTAATTGATTTTTAAAGTTTTTTAACTTTTTATTTTAACCATGTTTTTTTTTTCTCTTTATATTTAAAATTTATTTTTTTATTTCAAAATTTATTTGTTTATTCATTTATTTATTAAAATTTAATATTTTTTTTCTTTAAATTTAATTTGTTATTTTAATATTAACATTTTTTTAAATTTAATAAAATATAATAGATATATTTTTAATAAAATATATATATATATATATTTTTTTTAAATTTAATAAAATATATATATAATTTTTGGTAATTTAAATTTAATTATTTTTTAAAATCTATTTGTTTTTTTAATATATATTTTTTTAAATTTAATATTTCTATTGTATTTTATTTTTCATTTTTCATTTTTAATTAATTTTTAATTTTTTTACTGTTAATTTCAATAATGTTTTTTTTTTTTTTTTTTTAATAATTTAATAAACATTTTCTTTTTCTTTTTAAATTTAATTTCTATATTTTATTTTTTATAATTTCTTTCTTTTTTTATATTGTTTTTCTTTTTAATTTAATATTTTTTTTTTTTTTTTTTTATTCTTTTATTTCTATATATTTTGAAATTTTAATCTTTAATTTTTTTTATTTTTTATTTTTTTCTTAAATTTTAGGTTTTTTTTAATGTTTGAATTAAAAATTTTATTTAGTTTTTTTTTATTTTTTTTATTCCTATATATTTGTAAATTTTAAGCTTTAAAATGTTTTTATTTTTTAAATTTATTTTTTTTCTTAAATTTTAGGTTTTCTTTAATGTTTGAATTTTAAAAATAAAAGAATATTATTTCTATTTTTAAAAATGTCAAAAATAGGACACAATTTATTTATTTTTGGTTATTCCAGCATCAACTGGTTTTGTTTTGAGGGTGTTTTTTCGATCCTTTTTTCAGGGAACAATTTTTTTTTTAGCATAATTTTATAAAATGTTGAAATTTGACCTTCAAAGAAAACCAAGTGCATTCTGGATTACACTTTTTTTGCTTTTGGCGTGTTTTTTCATTTTTTTTGAGTCTTTGGGCTAGAGTTCCCGTTTTGAGCTCAGGTTACCTATTTCATCGGTAACAGTCTTAGATATCAAATGAACCACTCTGCAAGCTGACTTGTGAATGCTGAGGAAGTTGGAACTAGTTTTTCTATGTGCATTGATGAAAAACTAGTTGGATTTTCTGGTAAAAAGTATGGACACAATGTAAATAAATCATCTGCAGTATAGTTTTGTATGAAAATTCCTTTCAGACAAGAGACTCGGAGCACTTCTTTGACTTTTGGTGGGATTTGACCCACATCTCTAATCTTAATTGAAAATCTAGTACAAAATTTGCTTGTCCAATGGTCGGATATGTTCAATCTGCATTGATGAAAAATGTTACTTGTCTTGGATAGATATGTTCTAGAATGCATAATTAATTGTTCCAAGTAGTATTTCTATGTGCATTGATGAAAAACTAGTTGTATTTTTTGGTAAAAAGTTTCCACAATGTAAATAAATTGACAAGGCTACCTATTTGAGTGCATTAATGACATTGACCCAAATTCAACAAACATATATATGTACTAGACTTGTATTTCCAATCAAAATTAAAAGGGATAATTTGTACATATATCTACTTCTTTAAACTCCTTTTTCAATTAGATCTCAATTGATACGTGGTTAGTTGCATTGAAAAGCTATGTTCTTCCTATTGGAAATTTTTTCATTCAAAAGAAACTACGTGGAGAGATCAAAAGCAATCTTAAAATTCCAAATGTACTTTAACCATCCAAAAGGGATTTGTGCAACATTACTTGACATTCCATGCCAATTATAGTGAACAACTATCTAATAGAAACATTTAACATTATATACCACATGTGCCAAATGTAGATTGAAACCATCCAAAACTTTAAAATTTTAAAAACTTTTGATAATATATTGTGCAACATTAAAACATTAAACATCACATGCAAAATGTAGATTGAAACTGTTCAAAACTTGAGTTTAAAAAACTTTAAATTATATATAGATCGTTACTTCACATGCCATGCCAATTATAGTTCAACTAGATCCAATAGAAACATTTAACATTATATACCGCATGTGCCAAATGTAGATTGAAACCATCCAAAAATTTAAGTTTTAAAACCTTTTGATTATATATTGTGCAACATTAAAACATTAAACATTTAAGGTTCATTAAATATCACATGAAAAATGTATATTGAAACCATCCAAAACTTGATTTTTAAAAACTTCACATGCCTTGCCAATTATAATTCAACTATCCAAAAAAAAAATTTAACATTAAACATCACATGCCAAATGTAGATTGAAGCCATCCAAAACTTTTAACTTTTAATTTAACAAAAAAATATGGATCACAATATTACTTCACATGCCAAATGTACTCCAAGCATCCAAAACTTAAATTTTAAAAACAAAACAAATTATAACACATGTCATTACATAACATGCCAAATATAGTTCAAATGACAACATTAATTTATAAATGACAACATTACTTCACATTCACATGCCAAAAGTACTAAAACCATCCAAAAATTAAATAAAATAAATTATATTAACAATGTAATAAAATATGTCTAAAATTTTTAAATCTCACAAGTGTCAAACTGTATCAAGTTTAACGAATTTTAAGACCATCTAAATTTTGAAATCAAATCTACAAATCATGTCCATCAAATAAAGACGGATCTAGCATCTTCCCTACTAAGGTCTCAGTCCGCTCCCTATCATGTGAATGGGAAACCTACATACACACTGCACATGTACTTGAACATTAAAATTTGATGCTTTAAAAATGAATCAGAATATATATATCTAGAACTTCATGTAAAAAACAAAATATAAAAAAAAAATCATGCAATACCTCATAAGGTTCCCTCTCCATTTGATGAACAAGTTCTCCCATAGCAACATCTGTAGCAGTAAACTGTACAATATACATGTACAGTTCTATATATATATATTAAAAAATTTCAAATGAAAATGCACGTGTACATATATAAACTTATTTTCAATAATATTAAAAGAGGGAACTAAAGACAACTTGTTCAAATGTTGTGGATGTTCCTATCTCCGTCACTAGAGTTTGTGGATTAAAGAAATCTTCTATAGCAACCTAAATTCAAAAAATTTTAAATAACTCAAAATATAGATCTCTCTATCTCTCTCTCTCTCTCTCTATATATATATATATATATATATATATATATATATATATATATAAATTTTAAACATAAATTTTAAACTTGTGAAAAATCATCCATACTTGTGGCTCATCTCCCAAGGAAGTAGAAGGTACATCTCCCAAGGAAGAAGAAGGTACCACCATCCCAAAAACATCAGACGGAATCGGTACCTATTAAAACATTTTATCGAATTATATATATACATACGTGTACATGTGTGGCAACAATTATTTATTTCAAAGTCACTTAAAAAACACTAACATTTGCCAACATATCTTGATGGTCAGACCCATCTGCATTGTTTGAACCAGAGGTCTCGAATGTGATATTAACATTTTCATCACGCATCATGTGTGAGAACTGCAAATGGTGTTTTAACATATAATCGTACATTTTTTTTAGATTAATGTACACATACAAATAAATGTATACATGTACATACACATGTATATGTAAAACTATTTTCAAACCCTAAGATCACTAACACATACCGTTCTGATGCCCTCTTCCTCATGAAAAATTAAGTTTTGCAAACCATTGCAACAATTTTTTGCATATGTTCGAAGATCTTCAACATTCATGTTGTCAATCTCCTCATCTGTACAATAAACAAAATTGGCACGTGCATTTTCACGTGCTCTTTGTCGATTTAAAGAAATATCGACTCCACCCAATCCACTATGAACATTCCCGATCATAACATCCCTTGCTTCTCGACTTATCTGAGAAGTCGCATCCATCTCTGATCGCAAAGTTTCGACTCGAAACGGTCGACTCACCAATGGCAGCTTAGGGCGAGGCAACTTCACATCTCGCTTAGCGCCCTTACGGTCATATAATCGACCTTTCCTTGGGCCAAAAAATTCTAAGGGAAGATCACTGTAATTGGGTTCCATACCCAAAAATAATTCTCCATAAAAAATTTGTGCAAAATAAACAGGAACCTCATCGTTCCATGAAAGCCTTCCATAGGTAGCAAGGTGCCTATCATACAAATAATGAGCTATGTTTGGGTGCTTGAAATACTGCACCTTCAACATTTTTCTTTTTGGCCCTTCCTTGTAATTAAACATTGACTTGGCCATTTCTTTTGTAACTTTTTGTTTTACGTCCTCCCATTTATCGGGACCCATCACTTTTTTTTTTCTCTTTCTCATCATTTCTATAAATGAATCAGTCGTTGGCCTAAGATTTATGTACACATTTACCATTTCACCCAATGAATGTGTAACTATTTCAAGGCTTTGTCGACTCTCAGCAGGTAGAGACAAAGCCACGAGATCTGTAGGTGCATTCCACCATGTTGGTTTCCCATGGTATATCAGTAATCTCAGCCAGATAAGTTGTGCTGGATTGAAAACCTTCTTCTTAAATGTAGCGGGCTACCCTGCATCTATTTTGACCACTAGTTCGAACATTTTCAGCCTTTGCATCAATATATATATAATTTCTTATATTAGAAAAAACATGTGTAAAAAACGTTGTACAAATTTAATGAAAAAATATTGAAATTGATGGCAACCTTGATGTTGTTGGTTAACATCTTCTCCAACATGACCCTGCTGAGAACCAGACCCAGAATGACGCTGCTGAGAACCAGACCCAAAATGACCCTGTTGAGAACCAACAGTCGTTGATTGGCCTTCGGGGGAATAAATATCACCCCCTTCACGCAACCTGCTACCACTCATACCTCGACTGGTTGAACCATGGCCACGCTCCATGGATGGAGTAGAAGCCCTTGTCCTCTTACCTCCTAAAACCTAAAATATGAAACTTATTAACAACTAATTTAACTCACAAAGTTAATAAAAAACCAATTCTATATGTACACACATGTATGGAGATTTAAGATTATATCTAAATATTGTGAACATCCCCCGATCTCTGAACCTCCATATGGGATTCGATTGATCTTCGTCGTTCATCCTCCATGCTATATATCTATTGGTCGACATTTACACAAAATAGATTTCAAAAAATCAATTTGTAGTTTAGTGTACATAAATTATGTAGAACACAACTTTCAAAGAAATAATTGATTATGTGTGAAACTAAATTTAATCGAAAAATAAATTATAAAAATGATAAGTTCACCAAATTGCGCTTTACATGGTGGGAGCACACTTGGTATAAAATTTACCACTTATACACTTTATATTGTGAGAGAAATGACACATGTACATATTTTACCTTAAATTTTTTGTGTTTTATGGATATTAAAATGAAGAACTTCTATTCAGATCCATTCCAGAGATTGACTTTAAGGGCATTTAATAGATATACCACCTTTCATAAAAGATGAGATCTAGAGGCTACCTGGCCCTTTACAGACTCTGCCTATAGAACTTCTAGAAGTAAACACTAGAGGCATTAACAGTATCAAAGAACGTTTTCATGCTCAGACATGGGAATGTGTCTCTTTCCCTACACAAAAAAATAGTTCAAGGTAGTTAATATTCATAGACACGTCATCAAGCAGGTCAATGTGATCATCCTGAACTTACTTTTCATGAAATTAGGCTTGGAATCCTCTACAACCTAGTGGATGGATTTGAATGGGAACTAGGTCAAGGCCTTTACAAAATACATGCTAGTGAATAACACTTACAAGGTTATGCCAACAAATAAAGTGGGAGAAATGTTTTCTCCTGGAGGTTATCCAATTGGGTGTGTAATACCAACTTCACCCATTTTCTAACAGGTTTCTCTCTTAGGTTACAAATGTCTTCCACCTTATTAGTTATATATTTTTCAATTTCCCGTGGATTCCTTGAATTTTTTCACCTACCATCTCCCTCTCTCACTCCCCAAATTACTATCATAAAACATGCCCCATTGAGGATCTAGAGCAATGTTTGCACCATACTTAGAACTGTCATTGCTGCTAATTGAAATTGGAGTCATGTATACTAGATTTCTTGCTTAAGTGGCTCTTACTTGGACAATATCTTGAGATGATTTTGACATGATGGTCATATGAGGTTGGAGGCTACTTGGTGTAATTTTCGTTAAATCTTCAAAAAAATAGAGCAAAAATGTCATTTTCTATCATTTTTTATTAGCTTCTGTATAAAGCAAATGTTATCACAATTACAACACAATCATGTTCCATGAGCATGAATTATGAATGTCGCAAGCCAAATTCCAAGGAAATTTGCATTCATTTTGGGAAAAAGAAGGCTATGACATTAAGGTCCATGCTAGAAAACATTATGCAAATAAGGTTGCTAAGTCTTGATACTTACCATGTGCTTCAAAGCCATAGTTCGAAGGTTGGCTTTGAGAGTGTCCTCTCAAAGCCCTGTCTTGAGATGAAATTTAATTCAATGTCTCTTAGAGTTGCAAGGTGGAATTGATAGAACTATTTGATTTCTTTACCATAGATGGATATCTCCTTTCATCTATACCTTTCTCTACCATCTTATTTCCAAGTGAAATGGGAATTTCATATTTTGAATGCCATTACCATGTAATTTGGTAGTCTGATATCTAGACCTATCGCAAGTAAGGTTGTCATACCAAACTATTTCTCTTTCTTAACTCAGTGACCATGACTCTCTTCTCACACTGCTTACCATATAAGATCTTGAATTGTACATGTCACAAAAAGTTGGGGGTTCTAGATCTACTCCTATTAGGTAAAGTTACATATTTTATGTCATTGTGGTCCTTAAATTTGGAGGTGTTCCACCTGAAAAAGTAGGCATTAAATATGGATGAAAAGGATTTGTTTTAACTTCGATAGAATTTCCTCATGTAATTACTGAATTTCTCGATGACATCATGCTAGATTTGCTCAAAGAAGAAGGTTTTGGAGGAGAAATTGAATTCTTTAGACTTATTTTTGGCATTGAAGTTTGAAATAGTAGTTTTGATGACTCCATCGATGACCTTGCTGAGGAATTTGATGCACACAATATTGACTTTGAAGATGGTTTAGAAGATGTTGAAGAAGTTGTAGATTTTGGTGTTGTCACTGAATGTTTCTTTGTTGTTGGACTTGATCAAGACACAATTTAACTTTACGAGCAGATTGAATACCTTGAAGAGGTTTTAGATTTTGTTGTTTTCACTGAAGGTTTTTGTCTAGTTTTTTTTCTTAAAAGAGGTTGATAAAGAATATAGGAAGACAAAAAACTAACCAGTGGTGTAATAAATGGATTTCTTGGGAGGTAGATTGGCATATGGACTTTTAGTAGCTAGAAATTTTCCAAATAAGTGAATGTATTTGAAAACCAAACCTCTAGTTTATTTTGGTTTAGACAAGGTCTAGAATTTGAAAAGTTAATTCCCTCTTTCTTCCTCTTACATGTCCAATGATCGGAATCTGGATTGAGGGAAAAAAATTTCCAAAATAAAAATTTTGCATTTTATTTGTTGTACACATGAGTTTTTAAAAGCTAATTAACTCATAAATTTCTCACAAAATACACTTAAAGCTTGACACATAAACCCATTCCCAATTGGCTAACTTTAGACGATCCTAAACACATTTTTATTTAACTAATGAGGGAGATAGCCCAATAAAACTAGTTTGTCCATATTCAAATCAAGTTGTTATCAAAGTACAATTTAGCTCATTTTAGTCAAGGTTAGTTAGAAGAATTAGCTATTGGTTTTTGTCTTCAATTTCCTCTCAAAATGAATGTGTACGTGCTTTTGAGAGACACACTAGAGGAATAAGGTCCAATTTTTTGATGAAAATGTGCTATGAAAGTAAAGGGTTAAAGGAAAACATGTACAAGGCATAGTTGAGCCAAATGTTGTTGAGGAAGGGCCTAATTATTTCCAGGTCTTAACCATGGAAAACATGATGGAGAATGCTCCAAAGCCAAGGAGGCACATGAAGCTGTTCCGAGAAGGAATTTTATTTCGTGTTCATTACCTCAAGCTTCAGAAGTTTGTGTTCATGATGAATGGAAAATTTTGACACCCACTTTGCAAGAAGATGTTAATAAACATGCAACTAATGAGAATGTAAAAGAAGAGGATGTTGAAAGCTCTATCTAGTCATTGAATTCATTGCTAGTATTCAGAGGAGAGCCCCTACCTCATCAAATTCACCTCCTCAAGAAGGCGACAACGGTGAATGTTCAAGGTATAAATTTTCCTTTAATCAAATTGCTTTTGATTATGATAAACATGGTAAATATTCACATAAGATATAGAAAAGAACTTGCACATGTTCCTTTTGTGGTTTGAATAATCATAATGTTTATAGATTTTGGAAGAAGATATCCGTGCACATTGAAACTTTCTAAATAAATGAGGCAAAAAGTCAAAGGCCCATTGGACAAGGAAAATGATGTTGAAAATAAGATGCAATTGTTTATTACTCATTGCCATAAGAAAGGTCACCTTTTAGACAAGTGTTGGACTTTGTATCCAACAAGTCATCCACAACATTTGAAGAAGGTGGAAAGAGATAACGACAAGAATGGAAAAGAGGATTCCATAATCGATGAAGGTCAGGATGATTCACATGATGATGAAGTGCAGCTAAAAGAAGCGCCATTGAAATGGTTTGCTAGCAGATGGTTATATTTCTTATCCAATTAAGGGCTTGCATGTATTTTGATGTTTCATGAATTTCTTTGCAAATTCAAAGTATGGTGCATGTTGCATGAAGCAGGATGTTGAAAGTAGAGTTATGTTGACACACTTAAATGCAACAAATATGGAAATTTGTACATGAGCTATTATTTGAGTTGAGAGTCAGTTGTTTGAAGAGGCATGTTTTGTCAACCTGTGTTTGGTTGATGGTTTTGTACACCAATATTTAAGAGTACATTGAGATATTCACATGATGTGAATTTTTTTTCTTTGAAGGAGAAAAATGATATGTCAGTGAGCTATGTTTCTTGCATGATGTGTTTTTCAATTTGATGGTTTTGATTGTGACAAGACATCACAAGATTTTGGGTAGGTCCACTATTGAGCAAGAGCCTCATGATTACAACCTAATCATAAGAATAAAATGGGAGTGCATCCTTATTTTGAAAACAAATAGGATTCTAAGCTACCTAGGAGTCAAACCATTATTTTTAAATTTGAAATATCATGGTGTGTTGTTTCAATGCCTGAATCCACAATGCTAACATAAATTGTTTTATTCTTTTTTTGCAGGATTTAGTTGGTTATATTAAAAGTCAGTTGAATTTAAAATTTTTGGCTTATTGGCATGAACCAAACATATTGTACATATTAAATGAGGAATTTCGCTCTCCCAATCATTTCTAAATCACCCATATCACCAAGAAAACATGTTTTAAAATATAACATACTTTGGTATGGGAAAGACCTTAGGTTTAAAATATTATAAGAAGGTTTTTTATATGGTTGAGAGAATGTGGAAAATAGAATCCATAAAAAAATTATTTTCAAAACGTATTACTTTCAAAGTATTAACAAGGAATGTACGAGGGTGTTCAATGAATTAACGTTATTTATTTAAATTCCATGATGTATATCTTACTCATAATTTTAGAAAATTATTGAATAATGATCTAGATTTGACAATTATATTATTTTTCATATATTTTGATGCTTATAGAGTGAAAAAACTGAAAGAATCAACTTGTAGGGTCATTTTAATGGTGGGTCGAGAATTGGGATCTAAAACCTTTTGGAGTCATTTTGAGGTATTAAATGAAATTTTTGGGGGTCAAACGATTATTCCTTATGCCAAAATCTTGACCATTATTCTACACTTAAAGACATATATCCAATGGTGCAAGAAAAACATCAAATGAATTTCATTCAAAATTTATGCCTTTAGTAAGTTGACCTATATCATGTTTACCACCATGGTACGAGAGAGTGACATTTTATCCCCATTAGTCATTCATAGCAAGCTAGCTACATGTGGAATTTTAACAAGACTCTAAAAGGTCTAAAATCAAAAACCTCGTTAATGGTTGAAAGAGTCAAATCTTACACCTAGTTGGCTATCAGGCTATGTTAAATACTTGTCCACTAGGAGGAATAAGAGTTCCATTTTGTGTTATTGTATTTTGTTCCATAGTTTAAAATACAACTAGGAGTGTGATGTTAGAGAGAAAAATGTATGAAATTAAGTTTTTATAGCAACATTACACGCCAAAAGTCTTAGCTAACTCTAGAGAGATTACCTTAAACATATTTTCCATACCAGAAAAGAGAGAGTAGAGCATGTTTACATTTTAGTGTTTTTTTTCTCCCATAAGGATTTCCTAGGGAAAATAGAGTCTAGAGCATCATTAATTTTTAGGGTTTCTTGTCTCCCATAAGGATTTCCTAGGAAAATAATTGTGTTGATTATATAGAGATATGTATGTGTGTGTTTCATTATGTTCTCTATTTCTTACGTTGTGTTTCATTATGTTTTATATTTCTTACATTTCTTCCCTCCTATTTTTCTTTCCAATCAAGGTTTATAAAGTAACATGGGAAGCAACATGAGACTTGGAGCAATCATTGTCATTATCTATATGGAAGGCAAGAAGGATTATATCCCCTTAAGCTTAAACTTATGTAGTTTGTCAATTTTCATCATCTATTTTTTGGTAAGGGTAAATGTTTTTTATCTATAGTACAAGTCAATTTCCCCAATTTTACCTTATGTAAAGCATGATTCTAGGATTACTACAATTTGTACTTGGTTTTTTATTGTGATGATGCCTTCTCTCAATCACTTGGCCATCTCTCTATGGGTAGTTAAATATTTATAGCAATACTTAAGTAATATTTATCTATTTGTATTATGTGAAATGTAAAAAATGGTATACTATTTTTCATAAAATTGGGTTGAGTTTATCATATATTTCGATGAAAGTTGATTACATGACACGTTTTCTTTAAAAGGATTTAACAATTTTGTTAAGGTATGAGTTTGCAATTTTTTGTGGCTCTCTATCAACCTTCACTTCCTCATTTCTAGAAAAAATCCACTTGCTCATTCGTATACCCACTTTCTATTCAAATGCATGAGTTTTGAACTCTCTGTAACTATGTTTTTCCACACAGGAAAATTATGTCACATTTTATACTAAAGTTATAAATATTATTTTGAAGTTTGGATTACTGTTATTCTTTTATATAATTTAACATTAGATATAAGTTTAAATTGAAAGCTACTTAGATGAAATATAGCTTAGATATGGCATTTGCAAATTATTATCTATTTATTGAACTAGAAAGGACATAATTATTACACATGCTTAATTTACATTCAAATGATTCTTTGATTTATCTCCTATAGCTTAATGTAATGCTAGATATATAATTCAAGTTTAAGGACCATGAGATAAATATGACTTCTATGTGACATTTGTATTGAATCATCTATTTGTTGTGTTATATGAACATAATTGGTATGCATATCTAATTTGCATTACTAATATGTCATGCTTCTTTAATTTATATTTTACAGATGACCAGAGCATCCCTTTTTAATCTATCCCCTTTGACTTCGGATATGTGGGAAATATTCATCCGCATATTTTTCTATCATAAAGAAGTGAGTAAAATTGTATTCCAAATCTGTCAATGTTAAGGTTAAGCACATGGATTAAAGTTTTATATATTAGATGAGGAGGCTATGTATTACATATGGTCTTGAATGAGATTTTGGAATCTTCAGATATATATCTAAAGAGTCTAAATGCTCATTCAAGACCATATGCAATACATAGACTCCTCATCTAACTTATCCAGGGGTTTGCAATACTATATTTGAGTTGGCTAGCTCCATTTCAAGATATTATAATGTTAGATTATTATTTCTATAGATTTTGATTATGGTAGTACAATGTTACAAAAAACCAGAAACTGTATAAATAATATTATTCTAGATATATGTAAAAAAGAAATGGTAGAGAAGATCAAACAATATTTAACTTTTCATAAATAGTTTAGATAAAAATACATTTTCTAATTTTTATTGTAAATTCTAAGGCTTAAAGAAGTAATTTTTCTAATAATTTTTTTTTAATTAATAAATAAAAAAGAAACATTTTCAATCAAAATCACATCCAACACATAATAAAAATAATAAAAACAATTTAAAACTTCATACACTATATGACATTACTATGACAAAGAGCATAAAAATATACAAGAAAAAAATCATTTTCTATAATAATGGAGAGCTTCAAATATACAAGAAAAAAAAATTTGAGCCTCCTTGTATCCCAAACAAAGAGTTGCTCAAACAATCATATTTTAAAAAATTAAAACTAACTTGGAGAAAATCATTTGTTTTTGAATTTCAATTATATAAAAAATTAGTCAAATATAAGACAAGATTTACTCATACTATAAAATTTAAATAATATTAACTTTCAAAAAAAATATTTGTAAATGAACCAAAAAAAAAAAAAATTATAAATTTCATTTACAGTAACTTAAATCCATATTAACACCTCTTGATAAATCTGAAATTAAATTAAATCTATATTACTTAATTTAATAGTTTAAATTCCTATTTGTGGTGTGCCAAATAGAAATATTCAAAGCGAAAGTTACAACTTACAAAAGGAAATAGAATAACAAACATAATGGACAATATGAACCAAAGTATTATACCTTTATTGATATGGATGAAATATTTAGTGGCTGCTAAATAGTCTAAAAAGAAGGCAACAGAAGACAAAAAGGATCTTTTAGAAGTAGAAGAGGTCATTTCTAGGCTCTTTGACAATAATGTAAATGCAGTTTCTACTAAAAAGACTTGCAGTCTTTGAAAATTTTGGAGGGGAGAAAGCAAGTACTATTAATAAAGGAAAAAGTTCAACCAAGACTTCAAAGTAGAGCCATCTAGTTCGTTGGAGGTGATAACAACACTATTTTTTACAGAAAAATTTAAATCATAGAAAAAATGTCAATACTATTTGGGGAATGGACCTCGAAAATTGAAATACAGAAATACTACTGACATATTGGGGGGAAAGTAAGTCGTTCGGAAAGGCAAGGTCAGGCTATGCCTAGTTCGTACAGTCTATATTTCATTCTAAAGTAGATCAAGTTGGGCCCAAACATCATGGTTGGCAGTGTTCATAGTATACCTCTCTTTTTCTAACAACTACTACAACAGCTACAAAAACAACAACATAAATAGTGGCTGGAAGGAAACAACAACTTATCCAGAAACTGCTACTGAAGCGACGAGCGGTATCGTTTGTTTATATTTGGAGCTGGCAAAAAATATTTTCAAGATCTCTTCAAAGAACCACTAGACTCAAATGTCTAGACTCAACTCACCAATCAGATAAAACACTGTCCCATAAAACTAACAGAGAAAGAAGATGAATTAAAATGGTCCGAAAAGAATATTTCAAGAAACTATAAAGAAAAATTAGGGTATGGTGCTAAGAAAAAAGAACCAGAGGTGGAGGGATTCAGATGGTGGTGGAAGATAATTTGGAATCTCAATGGTCCTTAGAAGAAAAATATATTTACGAAACCATTACGCTCTGGAATAAAAAAAATGAACTCAAATGGTCAAAAAACACAGTAAAAAAAACTAAAAAACAGATAATGGAATAGTTCATAATTTTTTTGTTCATTATTCCTATGGAACAGTTCATCAGTTCATCAGTTTTTTTGTTCATTATTAATTATTCCTAAAAAACAAAAAATGGAACAGTTCAAAGCTAAAGAGGTTTGCTCGAACATACTCGATACAGAGCAGCGAACAGAGTAGCGAACAGTCACGGAGCAATGGTAAAAAAACACAGAAAAAAAAGCTAAAAAACAGACAATGGAACAATCCATAATTTTTTTGTTCATTATTCCTATGGAACAGTTCATCAGTTCATTAATTTTTTTGTTCATTCTTCATTATTCCTAAGAAACAAATAATGGAACAGTTCAAAGCTAAAGCGGTTCACTCGAACATACCCGATACAGAGCGACGAACAGAGTAGCGAACAATCACAGAGCAATGGTCAAAAAACACAGCATACAAAGCTAAAAAGCAGACAATGGAACAGTTCATAATTTTTTTGTTCATTATTCCTATGGAACAATTCATCAATTCATCATTTTTTTGTTCATTATTCATTATTCCTAAAAAACAAAGAATGGAATAGTTCAAAGCTAAATCAGTTCACTCGAACATACTCGATACAGAGCAGTGAACAGTCACAGAGCAACGAACAGAGCAGCGAACAGTCACGGAGCAACGCGTGAATAATCAAACCAGTAAACAATCCAACATCACGGGCGATTTATTTATAAAAACTAGTTTGGCCGAACTTTTTTAAAAGTAAAAGTTTAGCCAAACTCATAGTTCGGCTGAACTTTTGTTATGAGTACGGCCGAGATTTTATCACCGTTTTTCCCATCTCCGACGAAAATTATGTTTTCCCACGTCGTCAGTGTGCCGTCAATCTAAACGGAATCATGAGTTCGGCCGAAATTTATAAGAAAGTTTGGCCGAACTATTGCATAGTTCGGCTGAAATTTATAAAATGTTCGGCCAAACTATTGCCGAAAAAAGTTTTTGGCCCCCGATTCTCACAAAAGTGTAACTCAACTTCACGTTTCCGCCCATATGTTCAACACAGTTTTAAACACTTTGAAATTTAATCTATCACTTATGTCCTTGATCCAAATCTGATCACACCTCCCCATTGGGAATAATTTGGACACCGAAAGACTAATTACCTGTCTATTTAGTAGATGAGAGTAAAACACCCTCACTTTTTAGCCTCCATACACTTTTCCTTGCATGTTTTAGTGCCTTTGAGCCCAAACTCCAAGGTAGTAAACACTTCCTTTCTTAGATGCTCTGGTCCTCCTGTCAAGAATTTTCTTCCTTTCTCATCAAGAAATTTCTGGTGAAAATTTTATAGAAGGTAGCTAAACATCATGTCCTTTATCATCGATCCAAGGTGGCTTAGTTTCCAACAAAAATGCATACATGACTGAAATTTTCATATGTACAAATGAATGTATGTCTTACTAATATAAGAAGTCAAACCATTTCTTACCAAGCCACTTCCATGGCGATTTTTGCTGCTGAATTTTTTTTCATGTCAAACATTTGTCCCTTCTCCAACATTGGGCAACAAAATTTCCCTTCTTTTGGAAATGTGTGCAAGTCTTCTGCATATTCCCTGCAATTTTCCTTCTCTTCAACTGTTTCCTGTATGCCTTTAATCTCTCTGAGCATCTCGAAACTTCATGGTTACACAAACCACAATACGAAAAACAACTCTTTCTTCCATTAAAGCATGCACATTTGTCATTCTTATTAGAAGCATAATCAAGTTGACTATGAGAAGAATTATACCTCTCATGTTGCTTTGCATGTCCATATTTTGTACATTCTTGAGGAGATGAACTAGTAGAGGTTATAGCTTTATTTTGAAGACAAATATTAGTGTCCATGTCTTGATATATGTCGGAACTCTGTTGCTCACCATCAGCTGTATGTTTACAAACATCTTGCTGCAACATGGGCTTCAAACAATGGAAATCAACTTGAAAAAAAAATTGACACGTTTGTGGTTTAGAACTTGCGACAAAAGTTCTTTTTGAAGTTTCCTCAAATGCCTTCATGGTTGTAAAGTTTTCACCATAAGATTGAGCATAGCCTAGAGAAAAATTCTTAGGTCTTTCCTCAACCAAAATAGGATCAATCATGGCTTGTGCATGTTTTCTTAAACCCTTGCCTTCATAGCCCATTTATACATCAAATTTGACCCTATACTATAGTGTGTTTTTCAAATAAACCTGCACTTCTATTTGAAGAGGAAATTGAAGACAAATTTGAGTGTTTTACCTCTGCTTCACAAATATTCTTGGTTAAGGCTTCTTGGGCTTGATGGAGCTGCATATCCTCTCATGCATTCTTTGAAGAATTCCTTCTTTCTCTTGTTTCATAGCAACCAATTTCTCATGAATTCTAGTGCCTTCCTTTCTATCTTCAAACAATATATGCACCAGATCCTTGAAGATATAGATGTCATGCTTCTTCTCTTCATAGAAGAATCTTGTGAAGGAGGAGGATTTTGAAATCTCACCTGATGAAGTTTTCATCTTATGAAAATGAAAAAAAGAACTTAAATCAATGATTCCAAAGCTTCCAAAAATGATTGAGAAAGCTTTTCAAAAAAATGGATGTAGAGTTAAGATCTTATTCAAACAACCTTTTCTAAACAAACACTCTTATGCTTCAAGGGTTGTGTGAAGGTCCTTTGCGTAAGGAGAATGACCTTGGCCCTTATTCCTTCTTGTACTCTTATGAACTGAGCTAAAAATAGCTTTCCCTTCACCTCTTGCAAACTCAGAATTGTAAGCAATAACAAATTTGAAAATAGTTAAATTATTTTCACTGTTTAAATACTTTTCAAGTCAAACAAGAAAGCTAGTGCTCTATCAAGCAAGAAAATTAGTGTTTTTTCAAGAAACAAACCTAGTGCTCCAATACCACCCTGATCTGAAAATGGGTGGATAATTTGAAATTCTTATGCGCAAGCACCTCCCACTCAATTAAACAACTAAAATATATTTCTTATACATGACCGTGTGGAAATGAATACTTGAAAGAAGTGTATGTTTTTCTTTAACTACTTAAGTGCTTTAAGAACATTTTTTTTTTGCTGATATTTAAAAAATAAAACAAAGATAAAATTTATAAAATAATCATCAACACATAAGAGAAAATTTAATAAAGGATTTCACCCAAATATTGTGTGGTACATCTCCTTGAGCCTTTGTCAACTGACTTGGCTCTTTGGGATTATGATGGGAAATTTATTTTACAAGTTAATAACTCAAATACAATGGTTATTTTGGCTGTAACATTGAGTTTAGAATATCATTGTACCCATATAATGGTTTTAATTACCCTAAATATAGACCTAGGCTCCCTTAGACTTAGATTTGGAACATCAAAGATGTTTAAAATGCAACAAGAAATTATCAATTTTGATTTTTCCTTTATCAAATTGAGGAAATTCTAAATTTTACATTAGAACACAACTTGTAGGAGGTAGCTAAGGTGACATGGATCTTTTCACTCAGTTAATAACACTGAATTCGATTTAATGAGATGAAGTTGTGATTACCTGATTTTATTCCTACAAAATTGTAGTCTAGCAAAGTTAATTATAGTTAGGGGCATGAACTTAAAGTGTGTGCATTGAGTTCCTAAATTTTATGTGCTTAGGTTGAGTTGGTTTCAGTTGTAGCAATTTAATTTAGTTAATTTTAGTTATGGTCAGTGAAACTAGTTCCCATTTTTGGAGAAACTAGTAGAAGGTCAAGTTTTGCAATCTAAATTCATTCAGACTAATTGATCATCTAGATAAATAATCAATTAGCCTAAATTAACTCATGGATGAAGAGAATTGGAGCTACCCAGTTGCGATGGAGATTCCAATGAAGTGTTATCAGTTGTATCATATTCCAATGTATGGAAATAGTGCATGCAGTCAGAGGAATGACCTAAAGGAATTACGTAATGCAGATGAGATAATTTCGTTTTTAATAGGGGATAATTCCTCAAGGAACAATGAAATGAATTGGGAGCTTGGAGACTGAAAAAGTTGACCAAGTATTGGCCAGCTTCAGTCAGTCAAGAAAAGGATAGAAGATATAGTTGAACGTTGTGCTCAAGCTTTAGAAAGCATACTATATTCATCGAAATTATTTGATTAATGGAATACAAATACTAAGGGATTTTTTGGAGTTCATTTCCCCTAGATAAATATTTCGACCTGTGTGATGTTTCATTTTGCATGTTAATGATTTTTGTTCTCATTCCTCAATTTTCTTCTGCGAATCAGTAGAGTAGTTTCTAATCTTCTGATTTAGTAAATTTCATGAGTAATTTAGAATATACACATTAATTTATACAAAATACGAGAACAATACCTAATGTGAAGAGATAACTATGAAATTTGAAGTATTTCCAACATGATGGTCAACAGTTCCTTTGACATAACCTTCAATCCTGTTGACACGTGAATCAATATTTTCAAGCCAATACTATATATTCCTTAGAAGGTGCTTAATTTTTTCCTGCCCCATGAAGAGTTTGTAATTATCCACTTGTTTGTCTCTCAAAACCATGCGAAAAAGAGTTTCTAGTTGATAAAAAACCAAGAGAGAGTGAAAAAAATAAAATCTCCCTTTCCTGAACTTTCCAAGGTCTAAAATCCATTTGATACCCTTGACTACAATTCTTGAATAAGAGAAGTAGGTCCATTTCCTAATCTCCTCTGGCTCTAGTTGATGAATTTCCCTTCAAATTTCTGGCAGGACTGAGACAAAATAAGATGAAAGATATTCCCAATCGAAGAGCCTATGATGACGAGGAGCAACATTACCAGATCCTCCTTTTAAACTAACCTTGCTCTAACGAGGAGGCATGGTAGGTAGGAGGAGATATTAATTCCAATAACCCAAAAGAGGACCATTGTTGACTAAGAAAACTAAGGAGTAACAGACTAGAACTTTTTTCAAAACCAAGAAAAATAATTCATCCCCAAATGGCACTGATATAAAATGAGTTCAAAGGAGAAAGGTAATTCATGATACACTAAGGGAATAACCCTTTTAATACTCATAAAACCCCACTAACTTTGCACTGCACTAAGATTCCATAGACTCAAATAACCAAGTAAAAAATTCTCATAATGTATGACAAACAAAGGAAATGTCCCACTATTTCAAAGTGTAATTAAAAAAAATACAATCCCAATTTTGAATACAAAAACTGAATATCCTAGAGTAAGAGTTAACCTAAACTTGCAAAAGAGGGACCAGCACACTAGAAATATATTTTTCACCTTTAAGAAAAAAAAAAAAACTTCGTACTAGTATCAAACTGATAAGTTACCTTGGTACCAACAACCAAATACAATTATTGGGCAATAAAATTAGATATTTACAGAGCCTTGATCCTCGAGCGACAAGTTAAAAATAGAAACCACCTGTTAAATGATTGGCCTTGATACGTAGTGCGCAGGGATAACAAAAAGAACATTTGTTCAATTCAATTATCAATATAGCTAATCCTCTTGATAATTATGAGTTTATGTCATTAGAGTGCAAAATGTTACCAGTGGAATGAGACAGAAAAATATTTCCCCATCCCATAAAAATTTCTTCACCGACAAGAAAAGGGTATCATGATATGAAAGTGTAATGATAACACCGAGGACAATCACTCCCAATCCAACATAAATCACTTCACCAAAAAATAAAAGACAGTCAGGTGAGGACGTCACCTTACGTCCATTTTACTGCAAGACAAACCTCTGCCACCGTAATTTTGTTGCAACCATGCATTTAGAATTAGAAAACATAAGGTTATCCACTTAATCCCATGAACCATTTTGTGCCATGCAATTTTGAAATTCACAAGTGGGGGCTTGTTACATCATTCATTATAAATTCCCAATGGAGTTTAGACCTGCATCAGGGAGATGATTCTTTATAGCTATGTACGGTGATATAATTATTTTTCATTATTTTTTATTTACATGAAAATGGAAGAACAAGAGACAAACTAGATTGCTTTTATATATATATATATATATATAATATGTGTGTGTTTGTGTTTTTAATTTATGCATATGTATGTATTTTGGGTCACACTATCCTTTACCATGGTAAATTTATAACACATGTACTCAAAACCACTTAAGTTTTGTTTTGTAGGCTTCTAAATTATATTAATTTGTGAGAATGAAATATATTTTACTTCCATAACATTATATTTGTCCACACCATATTCTGCACAAGGGAAACAACACCATCAACGAAAAATAAGTGATTTAGTCCAAAAAATAATATATGAACGATCGTGTGCATACAATTTTCTAAGAATTTTTTTAACGCCATTGAACCAAAATTATTATTTCCATTTTGCAAAAGTATAATGATATATGTAGACATCGTAAACAAAAAATACATGTAGACTGAGAAAATAATTTTTGGTGGCAGTCGTTAGGGGGAGGTGCTTTTGATTTGAAAAATAAGGCTCAAATTTTTCCAGAAAAAGGGCCATGTGTCTATACTGAAGAGACATGACATTCCATCTGTTCACCATATATGTCATTAATTCAAATAGATATTTCATGCTTAACTTCGTTCAGCTCGAATGGGTGATTTCTTAATAGCGTTTGATATGCCAATATAATTCATGTATACAATAAAAGTTGATGTTCTTCCCTAGTTATGCCCAGTGGAAGGAAACCAGCCTACAAATCAAGCAAGAATGTGAGAATATATGAAAAACTTATCATTTGTTTCATTAGAAGTGGCATGGTCAAGTTCCACTTATATGTTCTGACGCATCTATGGATGATAGTGTTGGCAAACTACATGAGCACATTACCTTCCATGCACACTACCCTCATTGTGAATAGATCAACCCCTCTTGATCCATGCATGATATTGGGGTATGGTTGATGCTTCTAGAGAAATGAATGCACTATATATAGACACTTTTTATACCCCTACATGAAGGAGAAAAAATCCAACATACCAATGAAAAAAAAGTGACGGAAGAAGCTGCTGTGACAACTAACGTGTTTGGGAGAGTGTCAAACAAAAACGTTGGAGGTGGAGGCACATACTGCAGAAATTGTGGGGCTTGAGTCGTGATAAAATAGATCTAGTAACCTAGAGCATCCGAGAGCAAACAAAATGTCTCCAAATAGACCTTATAAATAACTATAGGGAGTAAATTGTTTGGTATAAATTAGGATATAGAGAAGGATATCTAAACCCATGGATTGGGTAAGAAATTTATATTGTGAAGGTAAAAATTGGTCAAAATATCAAACCAGAAAATAAAAGTAGTTGTCACTCTACACTGGCTACTTCTTTTTCTATCTCCTTCAGATATCAAATATAGTTGCAATACTTTTCCATTTCCAAGGTCACCCCTTGAAAGAAAGCTATAAACTTGCTTATAAAAACTTTGATGTGATTAGAGGGTGGAAAAATAATCTCGGTATTAATTAAAATAAGGGTGACCTAGTTAAAGGGACTTGCACCTACCCTCTTTAGGAGATATGAAAAAATGGAGAAAGAGTGGTAAATATTTGTAATAACTTTTTTCATGAACAAAAAACACAATATGAAAACATAAGAACAAAATTAGAATGTGTCTTGGCTTATATGTAAATATTTGTCCCTTTGACAAGCCTTGGAAAATTGACAAGGCAATGCTTTGAATGTGACATCAATGTTTTGAATGGGAGGATATATCCATTTACCCCTATTTACAGTTGTAGGACAAAATTCTCATTTCCTCCTCTTCCATTGCATGGGATGATGGTTGTTGTTTCTCCCTCTCACCTCTTATTTGATAATTTGTTGACTATGGACCCTCAACCGAATCGGGAACTAGAATCTACTTCTCCATATGTGGAATCCCCATCATTTATTCATGACTATTGTCTAAAGAAACACGTGAAAGAGATAACCTTGTACCCATAGGGTTCGATCTTCCCCTGCGATGTAGATAATTATACTAACACTCAGTGTCAAATTTTTATATATTCCTCTTGGAGCTTAACTAATGTATTTATGTAATTCGATTAATCAGTAGCTATATTCTCCAGTTAAGGGTTTTGTTTCTGTGATACCACCGCTCCTTGGGGTTAGTTAATAAGATTTGTCTAGTTGTTTGGCCTACCATTTTATTTATCGTTTTTCAATCGTATATACTTTAAAATTTTCAACTAAACATGAAACCATTACCATTCACACCACAACTTACATATTTGAAATCGTAGAAAAGTATATGTAATATGAACACAAAGATAGCTTATAACATTATATTTCATTTTTCTCATACTTATATAGTTATTGATTTAAATCGAGAAAAACACTGGAAAGATAAATTAAAGACTCTTCAACCCAATCGTAAAACCTTCGAATCATGTCCATAGCTTTACCCCAATCCTCTTTGGTTCTAGAACAATAAGCTTTGGAATCAATACATTCCTTTCCTAGGCCTCAAGACCACAATCTAGTCTAATAAATTTTATGTTCTTTTATAGGTTTCGACTTATTTGAAATCATCTCAACAATAACGTTATCTTGACACTTGCTATGATATTTTAATTCTTGGACATAGTTTTATCCTCCTTCCTCTTTCTCTTCCCAAGCCTCCTCAAGCTCTTCCCTGTATTCTTCCTTGGAAAGGGGTTGCGAGGAAAGAGGTATAACCACCATAATTTTCTGCAACCGAAATCAGTTATCTTTCCATCCTTTCCCACATAGGAATATAATTTCTATTATTTCAAAAATAAATAAAATTAACTTAAGCCTCATTCACAGTTTCCTACTAATTCTACATTTACTGCATTACATTTGGTAAAAGTGAAAATAGTTTACTTTAAATAAAAATGTATTTAACCTCCACGCGATATCACATCTCCCCTAACTTAGAGGATACCCCATCCTTGTTGTAAATCACTTTTGAAAAAATATATCTGGATATAACTCCCGTACTACGCCTTCATCCTCCCAGGTGGCTTCTTCCGGGCTATAGTGCTTCCGCTTCAATTTAACCTAGATGATAGCTCACTTTCGTAACATTCTTTCTCTTTGGTTGAGAATGCAGAGTGGTTCTACAAGAAAATATTTCCTCAGTTCTACTTGTTTCGCATTGTACATGATTATTAGTAAGAGTTAAGTTCAATAATCAATCTTAATATCAAAGGGAGGTAATAAAGTAAAATAAATTGAACATAAACAACTCATTTTATTCCATTCTTTTACCTATACTTCCTTCGAGTTAACAATATTTTTAGGATCATACACATATTTTTTTAGTAACAACACATGAAACAAATTACGAATACATATATGAATAGGAAATGCTAGCTGATATACCACTAGTTCGATCATTTTTAGAACATATAAAGCTCCATAATATCAGGCATCCATTTTCCATACCCTTTCTACAGCAACGTGTTGCTATGTGGTTTTACCCAATTGAACACATGGTCCCCAACCTGAAACTCTATATAGGTTATTTTCTTATATGTATAATATTTTTTTGATCTTGAGAATATTTCAAATTCTGGCGAACCTTCTTCACAGCCGCTTCCATCTCCACTAGAAAATTGGGTCCCAACATAAAATCATCTTCCAGATTGTTCCAATTAATGGATGTCTGACATTTTCTTCCATAGAACGCTTCAAAAGAGATCGCCTTAAATGATTCATGGTATTTTTTATTATACACAAATTCAACTAAATGGAAATAATCCTCCTATTTTTCACGTTTAATTAACTACCTACATTCCCAGAATGTCCTCTAGCACTTGGTTTACCCACTTAGTCTGCCGGTTAGTTTGAGGGTGGTATGCAGCTCTAAATTGGATTTTTGTGCTGAACACATTAAAAAGGGTCTTCTGAAATGTAGACGTGAATTTCATATCCCTATCGAAGATCATAACTTTTGGCATCCCATATATTTTGAATATCTCATGCATAAAGATATCATCAATTTGAGTGGTTTCTAGGTAGATTGAACAAGGATGAAATGAGATTCTTTGGTAAAATTTTCAGCTATCACCATGATTGAGTAATTTTTCTTGTTATTTTTAGGAAAACCAACTATAAAATATAAATTAATTATTTCCCATTTACACTACAGAACAAGCAATGAATGTGGTAATCCAACTTGATGGTGATGTTCAACCTTGACTTACTGACACTCCAAGAATATATCCAACTATTTTGCAATGTATTTTCTTAATCCTAGCCATAATAAATATTTCCCTACTACAAATAATAACTTTTGATACCTAGGTGAGCCACATATTTTCTTTTATGGAATTCATCTAGCACTAATTTTCTAATAAAAACCTGATTTGGAATGTATATTCCGCCTTTATAGGTTAATAAATAATGTTATGATATACCATATTTAGTTTGTTGTCCCAATTCAAGGATATGTTGTGATCAATGCCATAAATACTTACATTATGGGTCTCTATTTGTTTCTTCCGTAAGAAAATAAAATATTTGAAATCCACTTAACTGTAAATAACTTAATATACATGATATGCCTTTCTTCCCAATGCATCAACAACATGATTTTATTTCGACTTCAAATCTCGAATTTCAAATTCAAACACACTAAAAAAGGCTATCCATATGCCTTTTTGTGCATTGAGGTTAGGTTGTTTGAGGAAACTCGTCAAACTACTATGATTAGTCATTAACATAAATTTCTTCCCTAAAAAATAATGCATCTTAACATTTAAGGCATGCACTATTGTGTTTAATTGGAGATGATAAGAAGAGTACATTTTCTCGTGTTCTTTTAGTTTCGTGACTTGTCTGCAATTACGTTGCCTTCTTAATTTAGTATGCCCCCTACTCCTCCTTGGATTTCATAAGTGCAAATGATGAACTCTTTTCCTCGATCCACAATCCTTAATACTACGACTAAAGTTAGTTTTTCTTTAATCAATCAAAACATTGGTGACAATCAACTGTCCATTTAAAAACTTTCCCTCTTTTCTGAAGAGAATTTATAAGGTGGGCCATTCTAAATAATTCTTCAATGAAGTGAAGATATTATCCTACTAATCCCATGAAGGATCGAATATCAACTGCATTTTCCAGAGTAGGCCATTCCATAATAGCCCTAATTTTCTTAGGGTCAACTAAAATCCCTTCAACAAAGATTATAGTGCCTAAATACAGTATTTTGTCCTTAAAGAATCACATTTCAAAAATTTGGCATATAGTTTGTGTTCCTGTAGTGTGTGTAGGACTATTTTTAAGGTACTTCTTTTTTCTTCCATATACTCTCAGTATATGAAAATGTCATCAATGAATATCTAAACAATTTTTTCCAGATAAAGATGAAATACAGAATTCATAACACTCATGAATTTTGTTGGGGAATTAGTAAGCCCATAAGGTAGGTTCACAAAATTCATAATTATCATATTGGGTCGTAAATGTTGTTTTAGATATATCCTCCTCCCTTACCCTTAGCTGGTGATACTGCGATTGTAAGTCAATTTTTGAAAGTATTGAAGCTCCTTTACCTTGATCAAATAAGTCACCAATAAGGGGTTGATGATATTTGTTTTTCAGAGTCATCTTATTAATTTATTTTTTATAATTGAATAACCTCTTAGTTCCATCCTTCTTTCTAACAAATAAAAGAGGGGATCCCAAAGGGGATATGCTCGGATGAATATAAAATTTTTCCAATAATTCATGCAGTTGCATCTTAAGCTTAGTTAGGTCAACAATACTCATGCTGTAAAGGGTCTTCAACGCAGGTGAAAATCTTGTCACTAACTCTATGGTAAATTCTATATCCCTTTTGGGGGACAGTCCATGAATTTCATCGGGAAGAACATAAGTAAAATCTTGAATGAAAGGTATACTTTCTAAGGTACCTTGCTTATCTTTTGAATTCACATATCCTATCTTAAATGAAAAAAATTAGGAGCCATTTTCTATGTAGTTTCCTAGATTTGAATAATTAATTGGTCAATGCTTAACAATTCATTTTATTCATTGAATTTATTATCTAACCCCTTCCTTATTAATATAAATTATGGTTTTGTCTTTACAATTTACTAAGTACCAATTTCATTCAAAAAAATTAGTACTGATTAAAATATCATAATATCCTAGGAAAGACACTTTTAAATCTATATGAATTATCATTTTCACTCTTCTCCTGGCCCCAGTGGCTAATTGCACCAACCAAGGGTTTCTAAATTTCCTAAGTGGGAGATGAAAAAATTCAGTGACCTTAGAAATAACATAACTTAGACTGGTTTTTGGGTCTATCAAAACTGATAATGGACGGTTATGCATTCTACCTTGAAACTCAATCATATTGAGTTGGTATTTTTTTTGATGGTCCTCCAAAGAGGCATTAAACTTCGGTGTACTTCAGGGCACCTCACCAAATATGAAGTCCTCTTGAATATTAGTTTCCTTGTCCACCTAGTTGCAATGACGAAAATTATTATATTAATGAGGTTATCCTCACAACCCAAACACTATAATGGATGTCTTTGAGACTGAAAAATCTCTTAATTACTAGATGCCTCTATCTCCTTAACTTCATTTTCTATTAAAAACTTCTACTGGTTCTTTCCAGGAATTTTCTCGTACTAGATCTTGGATGGACTCTTGTTATTTCCACTCTTAATGTCTTTCATATTTTGAAAATTCTTCCACTCCTTTTTGTTGTAACACCCCTATTTTTATGTTCCTGCAAGCTAGACATTTGAACTTTAATCCAAAGGGGAGTGGACCCCAATGAATAAGTATTTTGTGGATGTAATTAAGTATTTAATTATGGAAAATTAAATAAAATAATTCTATGCAGATTGGCCAAATCAGAATTATGGGATCATTTGCTAAATCCATGAGGATGGAAACAGGCAAATACTTTCCCCAAAAATCTTTCAAAAATCCTTGAAAGAATTTATTTCCAAATTAGATTTTTGAGGAAAAATCTAGTTTTTCCCCAATGAGGTGGAGAGTAGTTGGGATGAGGTAAAAAGCTGAGAAAAATAGAAAAGCAGCTTTAAAAATCCCTAAATAAGGGAAGCCTAGGCAAGCAGGAAGAAAAGCATCCCGAAATTCTGGACTCGGAATTAGAAACAGGCTTTGGGGAGAAAAAGCTTAAATAAGCTACTCCTAAAAATATTAGAGGTTGGTCTATTCTGGAGGTGATCTTAGCTCGGGGGTGAGTTCTAGAGATAGAGGGAATCTAAGCTTGGGAGGACAGGTCAATTTCCGCAGTGGCATGCCATAGTGTTTATGAATAAATGAATTACTTACAATGTTTAATTCTTATGTTCCATACATTTACATAATGGTTAGAAGAATTTAATCCTCTCAGTTCTGCATAGTTGTAGGAACAAGAATGTATGAGGAAAATTAGCCAGAAACTCTAAACCAGTGATTGGTTTAAATCTAGAGATTTATGCTACCCTCGTAATTGATAAGTGTGTAACTTTAATCTGTTTCCGTTAAAAATATAATTTCATCAGCAAATACTACAAAAACAAAACATGTATGAAGGAGTGATTAACTGTGTGAAGTACAGATCTGTAGATTTCCAAAGTAATAGTGCATGTCTATCTATAGATTACCCTCTACAATAAGAACAAAATGCAGGAGGATTATAAATTTTAGTTCTAGATATATTCAGACATCAGAGAAACAGAGCTAAACATGTTTTACTAAACCTGCAAATAATTCTAGTCTTAGAATTATATACGAACTAGTGTATGACTAACATCCTTTACAAGGGAATGGTCAAAACTGAATACTCTATTGGAAAATAAGTAGAATGGAACTTCTATAAAATGCCATGCAAACTATATAAGCTGTCAAGGGTAACAAATATTTCCCCCATTAGATCTATATAAAATGCTGGTTAAGAGTGTTAGTTTGAACACTAAATACACTGAAACTGTTATAAAAAGAAAAATTATATATATATATATATATATATATATATATATATATATATATATATATATAGTTGCAGAAAATATTATGGTTGATACAAGTAACTAATACAGGGGAACATCAAACTAAGTAGTATAAAGAGATTCCACTGTTGGAGTCATATAATACACATGAAATTATAGACCCGATGGAAATTATAATTACTCATCCACTAGATTATTGTAGGCTTGAAAACTCTTATAATAGAGAGTCTTATATTCAATTATGTTATTATAATGAGGAGGAACAGAAAGGAAAAATAAGACTAGTGAACTTATTATTTCCTTCAATCAAATTTAAGCAGATAATTACTAAAAAAAATATATTTAACAGGAGTAATAACATGAAATTGTAACCTGGAAACCATTAGAGCATATTAATGATCTATCATTAATAACAGAGACGAATGGTAGATAAATATATATATCAAATTCTGTAACCAATTAAGGAACCAGGCTATCATGGTTTCGTATTAACATTACAGAATTTAATTATTCTGGGAGTTTCATGACCCAAATTAAAATTTTTAACAGTCCCAACCTCTGACAAAAGTTATTAATACAGTAGAAGCTTTTTACGACCATAAAAATTGAATTGTCTGAAATTTTTTTATCTAATAACAACGAGAGAGCCTGGTCACACTCCAAATAAGGACGTGTCGATACCAACTTGAAAGTCCAGGATATAATGAAGTTAAGTCGAGTGAATTACAAATTCACCAAGTACCAATGAAGAGAACCCTTGACGAGATTCAAACCTACCTGAAATAAAATGAGGGAAACGTGAGGAATAATTATAACAAGACGATGTGAAGGTACTTGATAAAATAAAATATATTCGAACTGAGCATAAAAACAAGGGTTACCTCTGAGGTTGAAATAATTTTCCACCAAATATAACCTGCATAAGGGATACATGAGTAGTGTAAAAACATTCACTAGAGTGAAAACAAAACACATGATGAAATATTACCAATGAACCGACGTCTTACCTGGGGTAGCAATTTCGCGCTAGAAGGGAGACGCTTAGAGCCAGGGCAAGTCGGCGAATGAACCGAATATGTTCAAGGATGACATGAGGAAAAAGAAAAAAAATCCTACCGACCAAGGATTTAATATTAGCACAGAAACTTAACAAGGGAACGTTAAAAAAAATTAACGAAAGAATGATAGAACAAAAATCAAGCACGATATAGCAGAATGATAATCAACCATAGGTTGAATTATGGGTGACTGATATGGTTTTAAAAATTAAACGATAGGGTAAATAAATAAATAAAAAATTATGCACCAATTGTCGTAATACCCTAAATTGAACATATTCATACTGGTAAGGAAAACGCCCAAAATTTCATACCTGAAGGACTATGAAACGAAGAAATGGTTACGCTCAGAATTTGAGAAGAGCATGACGTTTCACTTTCCCCAAACGAGAAGAGTATTGACACCAGGATTCGGTCAGGAAATGTGAAGGCAAAAGAACAATCCATTTGACAACTCAGGAATGAATATGATTCATTAAACCAAAATGAGTGAAACCCTAGCACATCTGAATAATCTCCACCGTCCAAGTGTAATCAGATTGATGGGATGCATGTGGATCGATTGGGGAGAAATCAAAATCCATTGCACAGTCGTTCAAAACATAAATGAAAATCCATTGAAATCGATTCCACAGTACTCCAAATCGTACCACAGGATCGGCGTTGTTAATGAGCAGACATACGTTGCAAATATAAAAATGTAACTGCACAAACCCTTGCATGTAAACGTTACCAATACAGGTTGAGGGATAACAAATCAAATTTTAAATCCACAGAACGTCGTGAACCCTAGTCGACATGGAGAGCTCGACGAGTTAAGCAATGCCAACCACATTAAATAAAATTTTCCAACGTAGCAGAATAAGTACGACAACTTTAATGTCATCTATCCCCATAGAAAATTTTTCACTGTGGAAGGTACGTGAGATATCCATGGTGATATGGAGACGATAATTACACCATTAAACCATGGCTGCAAGGCTGAATTGAACTCATATGAAAGATAAACGAGAGACAATATAAATTGAAATAAATCGTTCAGAACCTTGGATAATTCGTTTCAAGACATATCTTCATAACTTTGGGAAATGGTACGAGTATTTAAAAACAAATGCATAAAATATTCACTATACAACCCATAACAATATGACAATGATATCCAAATCATATGTGTGATGAACTCTATAAAGGAGTGTGGTTAAAAGTTTAGGGCATAGATAGAATTTTCTATGGCCAAAGATAACCATAACAATTATGTGTGTATAATTTATATATATTGATATGTTCTATGGACAAGGGTAACCATATAAACCATAGGTGTATAAAATATATATATTGATATATATATGTACAATGTAGGACACAAAAAAAAAAAAAAACCTTATGGGAAGAAGACATAAAAACTAGGATAGTTAGCCAAAGATACACATATGAGTACAATAAGGGAATAGGAAAACTCTGTTCAATATAATTTCATAATGGTTGAAATTCGATGGTATCTTTGAATGGTTGTGGTAATTAGGAGAACAGAATTAGACTATCCAAAGAAAAAAAATATTTTGGGGTGGGAAAGAAGAGATGTTACAAATGGTATCAGAGCCCATGTTACATAAACTGGGTTGTTGTTGTTGTTACGCTCACTGTGTAAATTATTCCTTGTTGAGAATTTTTTTTTTACTGATATGTGTTTTTTAGTGTACAGTGGTGCTCAAACAGAAAAGTCGAATGGCTGAAGGTGACGAAATTTATGTTGATCTGCATGATGAAGATAATACAACAGATCCCAATGCTCCGGTGATGGCTATGTTGCATAGTTTTCAATGAGAGATGGCTGAGCTAAGAAGCCAGAATGACAGACTGTCATTAGCCAGTGAGGAGCAGGAAAAGCTCATCAGAGAATTAACTTCGCATAACAACCAAGAAGGTGAAGGTTCCAGAAAGAGGAAGAAGGGCAAGTTCTCTGATGATTCTAAGGAAGATGATGCTACTAGGCATTAGGATAAGCAGAAAAAGGAATTACAGGGGGAATTCCGAAAGATCAAACCTCCCTCCTATGATGGGGAGAAAGGGGAAGATGTTGAAGCTTGGTTGTTGAACATGATTAAGTATTTCCAGGTGTATGAATATGAAAGCAATCTGAAGGCCAGGTTAGCTATTTACCAGCTACAAGGTAAGGCTACCTTGTGGTGGGAGGAAAAAAAAATGATCCATGCCATTGATGAAAAAAAAATGACTTGGGAAGATTTCCAAGTCAAGTTTAAAAACCGCTATTTGAACGGATGATATTATGATGATAAAGAAAAATAATTTCATGAAATTAGACTGGGACAACTCACTATTGATGAGTTTTTCACTAAGTTTATAAATCTGTTAAGATATGTCCCTTACGTTCGGGAAGAGAAAGCGAAGGTGCAAAGGTTTTTGAACCGTTTTCCTGTTGGGTAGAAAGAGAAGATAGAGTTTGATAACCCAAAGAACTATGGATGAAGTAGTGAGAAAAGCTAGATTATGCTAACAACAGTTTAAAGGAAAGGGTGAGCATGGAAAAGGCTAGAGAAACAAAGGTGAAATCAAAGGAAAGAAACAGAAACAAGGTTACTTAAAGAATTTTGGTAGGGATCATTAGTGGAAAAATTTTAATAAACCAAAAGAAAGCTAGACTGCTCAGTCCCAAGTTGGTTCCAAACAACTATATGGAGAAAATAAGAAGGAAGGCACAGTTAAAATGAGGGAGCCTTTGAAATGTTGGGGATGTGGAGAACCCCATCTCTTGAGGGATTGTCCCCACTGAAATATTCAGATGATTATGAGGGATCGAGAAGCTACCATAGTAAATGATATAGCAAGAAATATACCCACTATTAGTGCAACCTTGGAGAATCGACAAGAAGAACACCAACCTACCATGGTCTAAATGGAAGGTAAGATTGCTGACCAATATGTTACCATTTTAATTGATCCAGGTTCTTCTTTAAGTTACATTAGTCCACAGGTGGTAGAAAAACGCAATCTCAAAACTGAAAAATTTCAGCAGTCTTGGTTGGTCCAGTTAGCCACTGGCACTAAGAGGAAGGTAACTCATAAGTTACTTCAAATAGCAATTAAACTAAATGATTTTCAGACCGAAGTAAATTTAAACATTCTGCCCTTAGGCTCATATGACTTGCTGATAGGAATGGACTGGATGGAAAAGAGAAAGGCTATGATGAACTGTTGGGATGAGACTCTGCATTGCATAGATGAAGAAGGGAAACCTTTTGTTCTCAAAGGGAAACCAAAACCCATCTCTGTAAGACAAATATCAGCACTGAAAGTAAAAATAATAGCTAGGAAATGATATCAAGTGTATGCAATACATGTTGAAGAGTTAGAACAACAACCTAAAGAAAACCTGCTGGATACTTTGCCAGTAGTGAGAGAGTTTAAGGAAGTTTTTCCAGATGAGATTCCTCATCTTCCCCCCAAAAGAGAGATTGAATTTTCAATCGATTTGGTGTCGGGAGAAACACCTGTTTCCCAAGCCCCTTATCGAATGAGTCCCCCTAAACTCATGGAATTGAAAATGCAATTGCAAGAATTGCTAGATAAGGGTTATATCAGACCGAGTGTGTCTCCTTGGGGAGCATCGGCCCTGTTTGTGAAAAAGAAGGATGGAAACTTTAGAATGTGCATTGATTATCGTCAGCTGAATAAGTTGACAATTAAAAATAGATACCATTTGCCTCGAATTGATGATATTTTTTATCAGATAAAAGGAGCTTCATTATTTTCTAAGATTGATCTAAGGACTATTTATCACCAGCTCAGAATTAAGGAGGAAGACATTAGCAAAACAACTTTTCGAACCAGGTATGGTCACTACAAATTTGTAGTCCTACCTTTTGGTTTACAAATGCCCCTGCCACCTTTATGTGCTTAATGAACAATTTTTTAAACAAGTACTTGGATAAATTCATACTAGTGTTCATAGATGATATTTTAGTTTATTCAAAAAGTGAGGAGGAGCACAAAGAGCACTTGCGGATAGTGTTTCAAACTTTGAAAGAAAACCAGTTATATGCCAAATTCAGTAAATGTAAATTCTATAAGGACAAGATCCAATAGTTGGGTCATGTTATTTCTAAAAAATGGTTGGTTGTTAACCCTGTAAAGATAAAGGCTATTAGAGAATGGTCGGTGCCAAATGGTGTTTTAGCAGTGAGATCATTTATGGGGATTGCAGGTTACTATCGTAGATTTGTGGAAAGATTTTCTACAATAGCATATCCCATAGCTTCACTAAAAATGAAGGGTGTCAAATTTGAGTGGAATGAAAAATGCCAAAACAGTTTTGAACAATTAAAATTAAAACTCACTACAACCCCTATACTGAAGATTGTAGATGCTGATAAGGAATTTGTTGTGGGTACGGATGCCTGTAGAGAGGGGTTGGGAGGAGTCCTGTTGCAAGAAAATTCGGTTATTGCAATGAGTCTAGGAAGCTTAAGACACATGAACAAAATATAGTGCATGTGATTTGGAATTGGTTGCTGTAATTCATGCCTTGAAGATGCGGCGACACTATCTTCTTGGAAAAAAATTTACATTGATGACTGATCATATTAGTCTTAAATATTTCTTTTCCAAAACTGATTTGAATGCTCGACAAGTCAGATGGCTGTCCTTTCTGAGTGAATTTGATATGGACATAAAACATATCCGAGGGAAAGAAAACAAAATTACTGATGGCCTGAGTAGAAATGCTTGCCAAAACATAAACAACATTGGAAGTAGTGCAAATTTTGATTTAGAAGATCTAGTGAAACAGGTCAGAGACCAGGATCCAAATTATGAGAATCTACAGGTGAAATTACTAAATAAGGAGATCGTTGAATACACTCAAAACAAAGAAGTACTGATGTGCTACAAAAATATATTATATATCCCCAATGTGGAAACTTTGAATAAAAAAATCCTAGATGAATATCACAAACAGCCATATGTAGGGCATCCTAGATATCAGAAAATGCTAACAGCTTTGAAAAATAAGTTGTTTTGGATAGGAATGAAAAGAGATGTAGCAGAATATTTAGATAAATGCATGGAGTGTCAACTAGTCAAAGTTGAGCATTAGCATCCTGTTGGTCTCCTCAATCCTTTGCCGATTGCAGAATGGAAATGGGACACCGTTTCTATAGATTTTTTAACAGGGTTAACCAAAACCAAATATCAGCAAAACTCAGTGATGGTAGTAGTGAACACTTTAACAAAAGCTGCACATTTCATACCTGTGAAATCTACTTTTGGGATAGCCCAAGTAGCAGATGTGTTCCTGAAGGAAGTAGTAAGACTACATGGGGTCCCAAAGATGATTGTATCGGATAGAGATGCCAAGTTCACAGCAGCCTTTTGGAAAGGTCTATTTGGAGGCATGGGCACTAAGCTGAATTTTAGCACTTCCTAACACCCTCAGATAGATGGTCAAACAGAGAGAAAAAATCAGATTTTGGAGGATATGTTGAGAATGTCTGTGATGGATAGGCCATCAAAATGGGAAGACTACTTGCATTTAGCTGAATTTTCCTATAGTAACAGCTATCAATCCTCCATCAAAATGAGTCCGTTTGAAGCACTATATGGAAGGAAATGTCGTACTCCTTTGAGCTGGAGCCAACCTGAGGATAAGATAATGTTGGGACTAGATGCTTTACAAGAGATTGAAAGTATTGTTAAACAAATACAAAGAAACATCAAGACAACACAAGATCGACAGAAAAAACTATGCTGATAAGAAGAGGGTACATTGAGAATTCAAAGTGGGGGAGCATGTGTATTTGTGTATTCAACCCAAAAAGACCACACTTTATGCTGGAAGTTGTGCAAAATTGGCTCCTAGATATTGTGGGCCTTTTGAGGTGTTAGAAAGGGTGGGACCAGTGGCTTATAATCCAGCCTTACTGCCCCATGTTAAAGTTCATGATGCATTTCATGTTTCATTATTAAAAAGATATGCACATGATGCTTCTCACATTGCTGATTGGAATGTGATATAGGTGGCACCAGAAGGGGAGTTCCTTCCAAAGCCGCTTCAAATATTAGAGCGGGAAGAAATTGAATTGAGGAATCGAACGGTAGCAAGAGTAAAGGTGCAGTGGAAGCACTTTATTGCTAAAGAAGCTACATGGAAAAGAGAAGCTGAGATGATGGAAAAATATCCATTTTTGTTTGAAAAACGAACTCTAGTAGTTAGTTATAAACACCAAGGACGGTGTTTGATTTCAGAGCGGGAATATGTAACACCCCTAGTTTTATGTTCCTACAAGCTAGACATTTGAACTTTAATCCAAAGGGGAGTGGACCCCAATGGATAAGTATTTTGTGGATGTAATTAGGTATTTAATTATGGAAAAATAAATAAAATAATTCTGTGCAGATTGGCCAAATGAGAATTATGAGATCACTTGCTAAATCCATGAGGATGGAAAGAGGAAAATACTTTCCCCAAAAATCTTTCAAAAATCCTTGAAAGAATTTATTTCCATATTAGATTTTTGAGGAAAATTCTAGCTTTTCCCCAATGAGGTGGAGAGTAGTTGGGATGAGGTAAAAAGCTGAGAAAAATAGAAAAGAAGCTTTAAAAATCCCTAAATAAGGGAAGCCTAGGCAAGCAGGAAGAAAAGCATCCTGAAATTCTGGACGCAGAATTAGAAACAGGCTTTGGGGAGAAAAAGTTTAAATAAGCTACTCCTAAACAGATTAGAGGTTGGTCTGTTCTGGAGGTGAACTCAGCTCGGGGGTGAGTTTTGGAGATAGAGGGACTCTAACGTTGGAAGGACTGGTCAATTTCCGCAGTTGTATGCCATAGTGTTTATGAATAAATGAATTACTTACAATGTTTATTTCTTATGTTCCATACATTTGCAGAATTGTTAGAAGAATTTAATCCTCTCAGTTCTGCATAGTTGTAGGAACAAGAATGTATGAGGAAAATCAACCAGAAAATATAAACCAATGATTGGTTTAAATCTAGAGATTTATGCTACCCTTGTAATTGATAAGTGTGTAACTTTAATCTATTCCTGTTAAAAATAGAATTTCATCAGCAAATACTAGAAAAAAAAAATTGTATGAAGGAGTGATTAACTGTGTGATGTACATATTTGTATATTTCCAAAGTAACAGTGCATGTCTATCTATAGATTACCCTCTAAAATAAGAACAGAATGGAGGAGGAGTATAGATTTTAGTGCTAGATATATTCAGACATCAAAGAAACAGAGCTAAACACGTTTTACTAAACCTGCAAATAATTCTGGTATGAGAATTATATATAAACTAGTGTATGACTAAAATCCCTTACAAGGGAATGGGCCAAACTGAATACACTATTGGAAAATAAGTAGAATTCAACTTCTATAAAATGCCATGCAAACCATATAAGCTGTGAAGGGTAAGAAATATTTTTCCCACTAGATCTATATAAAATGATGGTTAAGAGTGTTAGTTTGAACACTAGATACACTGAAACTGTTATAATAAGAAAAATTATATATATATAGTTGCAGAAAATATTATGGTTGATACAAGTAACTAATATAGGGGAACATCAAACTAATTAGCATAAAGAGAGTCCACCGTTGGAGTGATATAATACACATGAAACTATAGAACTGCTGGAAATTGTAATTACTCATCCACTCGATTATTGTAGACTTGAAAACTCTTGTAATAGAGAGTCTTATATTCATTTATGTTATTATAATGAGGAGGAACAGAAAGGAAAAATAAGACTAGTGAACTTATTATTTCCTTCAATCAAATTTAAGCAGATAATTACTAAAAAAAAGTAAATTTAACAGGAGTAATAACATGAAATAGTAACCTGGAAACCATTAGAGCATATTAATGATCTGTCATTAATAACAGAGACGAATGGTAGATAAATATATATATCAAATTCTATAACCAATTAAGGAACTAGGCTATCATGGTTTCGTAATAACATTACAGAATTTAATTATTCTAGGAATTTCATCACTTGAATTAAAATTTTTAACAGTCCCGGTCTCTGAAAAAATTTATTATTACAGTAGAAGATTTTTACGACCATAAAACTTGAATTTTCTGAAATTTTTTTATCTAATAACAAGGAGAGAGCCTGGTCACACTCCGACAAAGGACGCGTCGATACCGACCTGAAAGTCTAGGATATAACGAAGTTAAATCGAGTGAATTACAAATTCACCAAGTGCCAATGAAAAGAACTATTGACGAGATTTGAACCTACATGAAATAAAATGAGGGCAACGTGAGGAATAATTATAACAAGACAATGTGAAGGTAATTCAGAAAATAATATATATTCGAACTGAGCATGAAAACAAGGGTTAACTCTGAGGTTGAAATACTTTGCCACCAAATACGACCTGCAGAAGGGATACATGAGTAGTGTAAAAATGTTCACTAGAACGAAAACAAAACACAGGATGAAATATTACCAATGAAATGACATCTTACCTGGGCTAGAGATTTCGCGCTAGAAGGGAGACGCTTAGAGCTAGGGCAACTTGGTGAATGAACCGAATATGGTCACGAACGACATGAGGAAAAAGAAAAAATTTCCAACCCACCAAGGATTTAATATTAGCAGAGAAATTTAACAAGGGAACGTTAAACAAAATGCACGAAAGAATGATAGAACAAAAATCAAGCACGATATAGCAGAACGATAATCAACTGGAGGTTGAATTATAGGTGACTGAGATGGTTTCACAAATTAAACGATAAGGTAGATAAAAACAAAAAAAAAGTATGCACCAACTGTCGTAATACCCTAAATCGAACATAGTCATACTGGTAAGGAAAACGCCTAAAATTTCATACCTGAAGGACTATGAAATGAAGAAATGGTTACGCTCAGAAGCCAGGAAGAGCATGACGTTTCTCTTTCCCCAAAAGAGCAGAGTATTGACACCAGGATTCGGTCAGGAAATGTGAAGGGAAAAAGAAAAATCCATTTGACAACTCAGGAATGAATATAATTCATTAAACCAAAATGAGCAGAACCCTAGCATATTTGAATCATAAAAACTAGGATAGTTAGCCAAAGATACACATACGAGTACAAGAAGGGAATAGGAAAACTCTGTTCAATAGAATTTCATAATGGTTGAAATTTTATGGTATCTCTGAATGGTTGTGTTAATTAGGAGAACATAATTAGACTATCCAAAGAAAAAAATATATATTTTGGCGTAAGAAAGAAGAGACGTTACATTTGCTTGACAATTTTTTATTATTTTCCTCTTTTTGCTTCATTTATAGATTGAAAAATTGGGCTTTTAATATGATCTCTTTAATCATTTTTGGGTTATCAAACTCCAAATGTAACTTCATAAAAAATGGTAAACTTATCATAAAACATTAGACCTTTATTTTTTTTTCTCATATGTAGGGTAAATATCTCAACGAATATGTGAATTTAGTTACAAACTCTTCTATAGATAATTTTCCCAATCGAAGGTCATTAAATTACCTGGCTTTGTCATCATAGAATGTTTTATTGAGAAACCTTTGCTTAAATTTCTTTTTAAACTCTTCCCAAGACACCCCTTTCTCATCTATTTTATGCATAGCTTTGATCTCCTCCTACCATAAAGTGAATTTTCCCTATAATTGATAAGTCACCAGTCTATCCATGAGATTATCATCATACTCATAGATCCAGAAATAGTTGTTCATATTAATTAGCCATGCAACTTCCTCCAGCTCGCCATCATATATTAGAGGTTTATTTTTATTTAACTCCCATTTCAATTATATCCTTTGTTTCTTATTTCTTTTAGGATCTCACATAATGTCAGATTTTTCCACATTCTCTTCCTTATCCTTACCAGACAATTCAGTATAACTCCCTTCTTGATTATTTTCACTTCCTTTTCTCAACTCCTTCTTCTGTTTTTATTTCCAGAACTAGGCTTAGAATTTCTATGGTTTTTATGCTCATAAATTATTTTTAATATTATTTCTTGATCTCTCATAGCCCTTTCATTTTATTCCCTTAACACTACCACCCTAATTTGTTGAACTATTTTCATCAATACGATAGTGGTATTTTGGTGCTTTCCCTCCAATTGTACCCACATTTCTGCCATAGGCCATTGGAAATATGATGTAATGTGTTGTCCTTGATGGAAACCTACTTGATGAAGTTGTCCTTGATGGAATCCTACTTGATGTTTTGCCTATGATAAGAAACCTATATGTTAAATATGTAAGAATGATGTATCTACGGAACAACTCAAATGTGACAAAGAAAATAATTCCAGTAAGTGCCAGAGAAATGATAAATATAATATGTCACAATGTATATGCTACTTTTGTGAAGGAAAACCATGTATGGATGCAATGTATATGCTACTTTTGTGAAGGGAACCCGCATATACATTCAGGGTTAGCATATACACAGTTTTTATGAAGAGAAGTTGTGTATACACGTGGAAACGAACGCTCCAAGTCACGTATGCATTTTTCACTCTATAATTATGATACCAAGGGGAATTACCATGGTATTAGCCCACAGTATTCAGAATTGTATTGTCCATTTGATTCCATCCAAGAATACCATCGGAGGATGAGTGGTTTTGGCTCATGGTATTGATAAAGGTTAAAACTATATAAGGAGAAGAATATCATAGTGAAAAGGTGTGCATGTGTCTGGGTATTGAATGAATACTTCACTCTGAAGTATATCTACATGGAATGGGTTATATTTTATTGATAGATATGAATTGATAATGCACCTATGAAGAAAATGATGCATCAGGATCTCTAGACCTGAAATCATTATGTATCTTCTAGATCTGTTTATGGAATGTTTAGATCTAAGATGAGGCGAATGTTTTCTGAAGTGAAAGGTAAGATCTAAGATATTTATCTATTCTAAATAATTGTGCAGCCCTACAATGCTTGCATACCTCTAGGTAGGTTCATCGTAGTAAAAGCGCGTATATACACTGGTTGATTTAAGCAAAAGCGTATATAAAATATAAGGTCAGTCCTGAAATGTTTGTAGATGTATACATAGTTTTGTCTCTGTGAAAGTGCATATATCCATGGGTACACTGAAGTAAAAGTGTGTATGCAATCTAGGGTTTTTTTGAAGTGTGTAGAAGCAAATCTCTAATCTGTTTTTCTATATTACTGTTTTCTGTCAATGATTTCTTCCTACGGATCTGGGTTGTTTGAATAATGATTATGTTGCTAGTTGATTATGATTAGCGATCAATTTTTGGTTGATTGGTTGATAATTCAATGAATAAATAGATGAGGTTATAAGTTTCATTTTGATATATTTTATTTGACCTTAAATGTGTGGAATGGGTCCAGTCTGAAAATCTGATGAAAAGAGGCCTACAAATTGTGTTGTGTGGAAGCTGTTGGATCCAGTATGAAAATTGATGAAAAGTGGTCCATGGTGGTGCTAAGGGTCGAAGCCTTTAGTGAGGGGGTTATAGCTCCCTTCTAGTAGTAGCTGGTAAATGAGATCAGGGGGTAGTAGTTCCCTTCCAGGAGTGGCTAGTAAACGATATCAAGGGGTAGTAGCTCCCTTACAGTGGAGGCTGGTATATGAGATCAGGGGGTTAGATCAGTTCCCTTCCAGTAGTAGCTAGAGAATGAGAGAAGGTTGCAGCCTTCTACAATTGGGTGCCTGCGTGCTGGTATGAGTTTGCGCTAGTACATGGTTGTAATAAGTTTTCTTTATAATAAATATTGAGGACAAAGATGGCGACAATGGTGGTTTTCTCCGGAATTGGGTTTCCACCTTAAATCTTGGTGTTCATGTGCTTTGCTTATATGTGATGATTTATTATATTCTTACTACACATGTTTAGTGCTTACTAAGCATCTGATGAATGAATGATGCAATGATCTAAGTAAAGAATTATTTGCATAATTAGATCTCTGGACATACACAAGTTTGCTTAAAGATATCCACTTGTATACATGGGCTGTGTTAATTAAATTCATGTATACAATTCTGTAAAGAAAAATTAAAATTTATTAGTGAGTTTTAAATATTGATTCACCCCCCCCCCCCCAAAGTATTTTTCCCAACAATTGGTATCAGAGGAGGTCCTTTTGAAGAAGCTTGATCGCTTGAAGGAGATCCCTCGCAATGGGAAGTCATGAAGGAGTATTTTCTATAAGGCCACCACTGTTCAATGGAATTAATCCATTATTCTAGAAGATATGAACAAGAGCATATTCGCAAAGTCTTGGAGTAGACGTATGGGGAATCGTGTAAGGAGGTTATCAATATCGAGAAAGTGTTCCTACAGATGTAGCAGAAAGGAAGAAATATGAAATCAATGCTAAAGTCCTCAATGCTTTATTGGAAAGTCTATCAGAAACAGAATTTTTTAAAGTGATGCAACGAAATTCAGCAAAGGAAATATGGGAAAAAATCATTCAGAGCTATGAAGATGATGCAAAGGTAAAAAGTGCCAAATTTCAAACTCTTCGAATGCAATATGAAAATTTCAGAATGCATGATGATTAAATTATTGCAAGTTTATTCCTAAGATTAGATGAGATTGTGAATTCTATGAGGAATATGGGTGAAGATATAAAAGACACAACTTTATTAGAAAATATATTGAGATCTCTAAGTTCAAAGTTCGAGTCAAAAGTGTCAGCTATTGAATAAAAGGAGGATCTGCAAAATCTTACTGTTATTCAACTACATGGCATCCTAACCACTTTTGATATGAGAAGAGGAGGTCTTTCACAAGTCAAAGAAGATGCTTTTAAGGTTTTTGCAAAAGGAAAGGAAAAGGAAGTTCTCAAACAATCAAGTTATATATTAGAAGAAGAAGAAGAAATTTTTTTTAGAAGACTTCAACCAGGTACTGGAAGATTCAGAGGTAAGATTCCGTTCAAGTGTTTTTCTTGTGGTAGAGTTGGTCAATATGCTGCCAAATGTCCTTATACGGAAAATCATGATAAAGGAAAGCAGTTTAAAAAAGGAAGGAGTTATTATATAAATGAAGATAATAATGGATTTTCAAATGAGGAAGAAGAAGATTTTGACCAAGATCTGAAACTGCTCATGGCATGTACCATGGATGATGATAATTTCCCAAAGGGAAGGGATCCAGTTATTGAATAATTGCTTAGAACAAGAAAGAAAGGATGTTTTCATGGATGTTGTTTCTATTGTAACTCATTTGGGCATAAAGCCACTGATTTCAGGTTAAGTATGATAAAAATATCTGAGAAATTGGAGAAGTTCTAGCACACAATAATAAATTTCAAGAAAAGCTGGAAAAAGAAGAAACACTGTAAAAAATGTAGGGAATACTGACCCTACTGCATTCATCCACTTCTAAAGCTTACTTCTCATAATGACTGCAGGAGTGATGTGAGATACATTAGAGGAATCAGTAATGTATCATCATAGGGGGAGAAATATATGGTGATTTCCATGGTTGGTATGCTAATTCTGGATATGTTTATTTCTAACAGTGCATCTGATGTGAAGAAGACATGTACAGGTCATAAAAGTTCAGGGGGAGATGGAGTTGTGAATTTTTATGTACTTCACTTTCTATACGTGGGTTTCATGAACTAAAGCCGTGTATAAATGCGAGTTGCGTTGAAGACAATAGCATATGTTATATGATAAGAAAAATAGTGAGGAAGACTCAAAAACAATTTCTGATATGTTGATAATAGTAATAAATTTATTAATCTGATGTTGATGGTGATATCTCCTGATATGATTTTAATTTTTCATTATCTGCTTGATACATATACTTTGATGAATTGGTTGGTGAAGATTTTCAGGATGCTCAGGTTCAGGGGGAGCATTAACCTTAGTAATGCATTGTTGGCATTGTGATGGTTCTGAAATATGATCTCTCTCTTGAGGTCTTTTGGTCTTAGTTATAAAAATTCATATCTGTAATTTGATGAAAAGGTTATGTTGATACCAATGATGTAAACTTTTCATATTCATTCATGTATGGACTTGTTTGTAAACCCACTTGATTGGGTACTTGAGTCAAATATGTAAATCCACTAAGTTGGATAATTGATGAAATTATGATTCATTGGTGATAGGAATGGTCATACATGGTTGAGTTATCAAGTCATGTACTTCATTGAAAAATCTATCTAAAGATTCAGCATGAACTCAGGGGGAGCATGGTAAATTTAATGCACTTCAGATCTACAGAGCTCATATCTCTACAAGGGAAGAGAAACCTTGTTTTGGATTTGATCTTCCCTTTGCCCTTGATGTCAAAGAGGGAGATTATTATGGTGTTTGAATAATGGTTATGCTTAATGTATCTATCTATTTTGGTGATCAAACACCATCGTGGTTGCCATCAAGTCCAAAGGGGGAGATTTTTGGCAATATGATGTAATGTGTTGTCCTTGATGGCAACCTACTTGATGAAGTTGTCCTTGATGGAATCCTACTTGATGAGTTGCCCATGATAAGCAACCTATGTGTTAAATATGTGAGAATGATGTATCTACAGATCAATTCAAATGTGATAGAGAAGAATTCTAGTAAGTTCCAGAGAACTAATAAATATAATGTGTCACAATGTATACGCTACTTTTGTGAAGGAAACTAGCGCATCGATTCAATGTATACGCTACTTTTGTGAAGGGAACCTCCGTATACATTCAGGGTCAGCATATACACAGTTTTTATGAAGAGAATTTACGTATACACATGGAAACGAACCTCCATGTCGCGTATGCCTTTTGCACTCTAAAATTATGATACCAAGGGGCATTACCATGGTATTAGCCCACAGTATTGAGCATTGTATTGTCTATTTGATTTCGTCCAAGAATACCATCAAAAGTTGAGTGGTTTTGGCTCATGGTATTGATAAAAGCTAAAACTATATAAGGAGAAGAAGATCATTGTGAAAAGGTGTGCATGTGTCTAGGTATTGAATGAATACTTCACTCTAAAGTATATCTACATGGAATGACCTAAATTTTATTGATAGATATGAATTAACAATGCACCCATGAAGAAAATGATGGATCAGGATCTCTAGACCTAAAATGAATATGTATCTTCTAGATCTGTTTATGGAATGTTTAGATCTAAGATGAGGTGAATGTTTTCTGAAGTGAAGGGTAAGATTTGTGATGTTTATCTGTTCTAAAGAGTTGCGCAGCCCTGCAATTTTTTCAAATATATATGGAGGTTCATCACAGCAAAAGCACGAATATACGCTGGTTAATTTCAGCAAAAGTGCGTATGGAATATAAGGTCAGTCCTGAAATGTTTGCAGATATCTACACCAGTTTGTCTTTGTGAAAGCGTGTATATACACAGCTACAGTGAAGTAAAAGCACGTATGGAATCTAGGGTTTTGCTGAAGTGTGCAGAAGGAAATCTCTGATATGTTTTTCTATATTACTATTGTTTGTCAATGATTTCTTCCTACAGTTCTGGGTTGTTTGAATACTGATTATGCTGCTAGTTGATTATGATTAAAGATCAGTTGTTGGTTGATTGGTTGATGATTCAATGAATGAATTGATGGGGTTATAAGTTTCAGTTTTATATATGTTCTTTGAGCTTAAATGTGTGGAGTGTGTCCAGTCTGAAAATTTGATGAAAAGAGGCCTACAAATTGCATTGTGTGGAAGCTGTTGGATCCAGTATGAAAATTGATGAAACATGGTCCATGGTGGTGCTGAGGGTCAAAGCCTTCAGTGAGGGGGTTGTAGCCCCCTTCCAGTAGTAGCTAGTAAATGATATCAAGGGGTAGTAGCTCCCTTCCAGCAATGGCTGGTAAACGAGATCAGGGGGTAGTAGCTCCCTTCCAGGAGAGGCTAGTAAATGAGATCAGGGGGTTGGAGCTCCCTTCCAGTACTAGCTGGAGAATGAGAGAAGGTTGTAGCCTTCTTCAGGAGGGTGGCTACGTGCTGGTATGAGTTTTCACTAGTACATGGTTGTAAGAAATTTTCTTTATAATAAATATTGAGAACAGAGATGACGAACGGGGTGGTTTTCTCCCGAACTGGGTTTCCACCTTAAATCTTGGTGTTCATGTGTGTTGCTTATATGTGATGATTTATTCTATTCTTACTGCACATGTTTAGTGCTTACTAAACATATGATGAATGAATAATGCAATGATCTAAGTAAAGAATTATCTACATAATAAGATCTCTGGGCATACGCAAGTTTGCTTAAATATATCCATGTGTATACGTGGGTTGGGTTAATTAAAGTCGCGTATAGAATTCTGTAAAGAAAAAGTAAAATTTATCAGTGAGCTCTAAATACTGATTCCCCCCCCCCCCCCCCCCACCCCCCATCTCAGTATTTTTCCCAAAATAGGCATGGAAACTTAGGGCCTTATCAGCTAAGTTCCTCCCGCTCCTCATCTCATTAGGATGTATTTTCTTCCTCTTTGTGGAAAAATTACAAATTTTCTTATTTGGTTGCCCATATTTGGCCACAATGTTGTAAATTATGGCTCTGATACCACCTGTAACACACAACCCCTTACAAATTATACTTTTATCCTATGTCTCTATGAAAAATAACCAATGTAAAAGAAACACATAAATAATCTCCATATCTATAAGGAAATTATCAAATGTTAAGTCAACACCCATCATAGACTTTATATCAAAATAGAATGTAATTTTTTTTTAAATTGAATTAATTATTTTTGTTTAATAGTATTGGCACACAATTGTGTTATTTGACATGCCATATTGATGATCTTTAATGTAGCTAACTCATTTAATAGGTAACCCCTACTGTATGGCTAGATGTGTCTCGGTGTGCTCCACTATGTTAAACTGTAAATATTTCACGTGACGCAACAGAGTGACATCCCGTGACTATTTCGATATCTTGTAGGTTGACTTGGTTACTTTCAACTTGGCTTGGCGATATTTCTAGAATACCTACCTACAGTTTTCAAGGAACACATGAAGTAAAAGACTTATGCATGGACATTTGGCGCTTCTGAGATCATTGATCTAGTGAGGCTCGATATCACGATTATCTTTGGGAATGTCAAGGTTAGTTTAACCAGCCTCAACCAATATCCCCACTCATTCTTGTCATTTTCTTTGTCATTTTTCCTAGATGAAGCTATGCAACTAAGGAAACGTTACTCTACACGAATTTCTTCATCGACTATACTTGCCTCTGTTTAGTTATCTCTCTACTGGTACTTGATTTTGAACTTAAATATTTTTCATCCTCGATTACTGCATTGGAAGCTCACTGCCAAACCATATCTTTTTGGTCTCTATTATGAAACCAACTCCAAAAATAGAAGAAAAGAGAGATCAAAGCCATAGAAATCAAGCAATTTGAGGGGGAAACCTCCAATACATTACATAAAATGAATAATTCTTCGATGATACAAAGGACCAGAACCTCCTTCCATATATAGGAATCCATGGGGCCATAATATAATTCTAGCCAACCTAACAATAATAATGTACGCCACAATAATAACAATATTGGGGTTACACGGGTACAACAATAACAATAATGGTGGCTACACTAACATAATAAGGCACTACACTAGTAATATAGGGACCTAACATGCCTCTCTCCTTCAAAAAAGTGTTTTCGTCAACACTTGATTATTTATTGATGCTTATTTTAAAATTCTCATCCTCCCATGTGGAATCCTCAATGGGATAATTCTTCCACTTGCTAAGATACTCTGGAATTGATGGATTTTTTACTTGTCGAGTTCTTATTTCTGTGACTTCTTTAGAATTTCTTTGATTGTGATGTTGATCTTCATGTTGTTTCATTTGATTCAACAACAAAGTTAGGTCATCGTTTCAGAGTTGGAGAACTTGTTGTTGATGCCCAATGTGATCTTTCACTAATTCATTAACCATATTTTCTTTCATTTTATCCTTCAATGTTTCCAAATTATTCTTCATTTTTTTTTCCAGACCATCTATGTCTTCTTTGATTTCTCTTTGTAAGATCAAAATTTTTTGCACTTGGTATCGTAATTTTGATATCCCATATTGCATTTATTCCTCTTCATGTGTCATAGTATAGCTTTCTGAGGGCTTAATGAATATGGAATAATTTTTTGGAGCCATTATCGAACCCAATACTAATAAAAATGCTTCGATATGCACTTGGAATCACTTCAAACTTCCTTTTCAAGCAGCACTTATGCAATTTGAAAACAAATAGACATTCTTTTCTTGCTTTTGAGGAGCTAGATATTGAAACTTAATTATCTCTGTGATTTAAGATCATCAATATCTGAAATTTGGTCTTGGAGTATCCCTCTCAATCTTCTTTCCAATGCCACATGTCTGACCTCACTTGGATTCGTCAAGACAAATTTATGCCAAATCTTCCACAATGACCTAATGATGGACTTGTTTAGTAGGGCGACCTTGTACGGCATGCCCCATGTCATTGTTTCGTCCTTCTGCTTTGAAATTGATATAATGGAAACTACAGTTCGTGCACATGTGGAAATGTTTCACAGAATCCCAATCCAACAGTTAGAGAGAGAGTTATGAAGTTTTTCCCATGGTCACCTCTTTGAGATGAAATTTGGGAGCCTGAAACAGTCCTACCTTCCACAGATCATATCTCACAAAATATTTTGAACCAAGATCTGAAATTATTACAAGAGTTTCGTGAAGATTTGGGCTGCAATATGTGAAAATTATAGCTTTAGAAACCTCATAGAAAAATTTTTATAATGAAAATTTTGTGATGACCTGTTTCGGTTAAATTCAAGAGCCTCCAAAATACCCTAACTTCCACAGATCATATCTCCAAAATTATTGTGAACCAAGCTCTGACATTTTGTGAAGCTCTTTCTCAGGATTTCGGTTTCACACTTGAAACATTTCTACTTCTGAAAATTCATAGTAAAAATTTTATAGCGAAAATTCCACGATGACCTATTTGGAGTAGCAAAACCCTAGAATCCAAAGCTCTGATACCAAATGTTATGAAACCAACTCCAAAAATAGAAGAAAAGAGAGATCAACTCCTTAGAAATAAGCCACTTCGAGGGGTCAACCTCCAATACATTACATATAATGAGCAATTCTTCGATGATACATATGACCAAAACCTCCTTCTATATATAGGAGTCCATGGGGCCATAATATAATGCTAGCCAACCTAACAATAATAACGTAGGGGCACAATAATAACAATATTTGGGTTACAGGGGTACAACAATAACAATAAGGGTGGCTACACTAACATAATAAGGGACTACACTAGTAATATAGGGACGTAACAGTCTCGACAGGCTTTCCAGGTGGTGAGAGAGAGAGGCACAATGGAGTAGGGTGTAACTAGAATCGACACTCCCCTTGGTAAATCTATTTTCTTTATATATAATTGTTCTTAACTCGTATACATTCAAAGGTGAAATTGTATACATATCTTAAGTTTTCTATCTTTTATTTGTGTTTTCACAGGTTATAGGAGCACCCACACTTAATACCACTAGACCTCCTCATCATGGTCATGAAAGTTCCATGTTTTCTTGTTTAATTCCTTTTAATTTGTTGCTTTTTATATTTCTAAGGGTTCTTTCGACCCCAATTTTCTATATTAATATGCATTCACCAACCTAGTTCATGCCTTCAAAAATTATCATAATTGTTTTATTTATTACAATGAACTATGTGAAAATATTATTTTAATATTGTTTATATGAACTTAGTTTACAGGGAAAGGATATTTTTAGTTCTTCTCATGACATATAGCTGCATATTTTTAATATTATTTTTCTTCACCTGTGGAACTTCCAGGTTTCCAAAATGTAATGCTATTATTTAAATGTGTGAAGTTTTGGTGCGATAAGCCACTGTTTTTTGTTGCATGTCGAATTACAGTCCCTTGTCATTACCATTTTAGGTTGGCACTACTACCATGGATTCTGTCATTGTGCCAACAATATTTATTTGTTAACTTTTTGTTACATTAATATATCCATATCGTATATCTTGAGCTCATGAATTTAGCTGCTAGGTTTAATATTGTTGTAACTATAATTTTATTCATGACATTATGTATTATTATACACATTTTTTTACGCCATGATGCTTTTACTGTAGACCAGTTTTAGTTTAGTTGACTCATAACTTAATTCTAATTTTTTTATAATTCATGGAATTCCTATCATTTATTTGTTACCATTTTCTAAAAAAACGCCTGATACAGAGAACCTTGTATCTATGAGGATCCATCTTCTTATGTGGTTTATTTAGTTCTACTAAGTCTCGATATCATACTATTTTAGAGTCCTTATGATGTATGTTTGTAACTTGATTCATCACTAGGTATATTCTTAGATTCATTTTTTCTTTTCTATGATGCCACCACTCCTTCGTGGCCATTTAATAAGTTTTGTATACTAGTTTGGATTACTATCTTATTTATGGGTTTTTTTATAGTATATACTTTAAAACTATCAATCAAAAATGAAACCATTACCATGCAAAACACAACTCACATATGTGACATCATAGAAAATTCTAAGGAATAGGAACACACTAATAACTTATAACATTATATTTCATATTTCTCATACTTATTGTCTCAAGTCAAGAATAATGTTGGAAAGATAAAATAAAGACTCTTCCACCCAAACATAAAGCTTGGAAATCACGTCGAAAGCTTTTCCCCAAGCCTCTTTGGTTCAAACACAATCAAGTTTGAAAATATTACATTTCTTTATTAGACGTCAAGACTTAAATCGAGTCTAATAAATTTATGTTATTGTAGAGGTTTCCACTAATTAGAAATCAACTTATGAATACCCTCCTCTTGACACTTTCTGCCATCTTTTCATTCTTGGAAAAAAAAAATTCCTCCCTCCTCTTCCTTCCCTCAAGCCTCCTCGAGATCTTTCCTCTTTTCTTCCTTTGAAAGGGGTAGAGAGGAAAGAGGTATAACCGCAAGAAATCTAAGATAGTTTTCTTTCCATATTTTCCCACAACTGAATATCATTTCTATTATTTTAAAAAGAAACAAATTTAACATAATATTGGTTAAAAATTTCCTACTTAGTCTACACTCACTACATCACATTTGGTAAAATTAATTTTAATAAAAAATTATCTAACCTCGAGGGGATTTTTTTTTGGGTTTTTTTTTTAATGATTGATCATTTGGGAGTACTTTAGTCTCTTTAAAGAGTTTTTTTTTTTTTTATTTAATTTATGAACGATCCTTTGGAAAAAAATTGATTTTTGAGGATTCATAGACTCATAAAGCATAGCACAAGCCATTTGTTGAACTGTTCTATTCATTCATTCTACCACGCCATTTTGATGTGGAGTTTTAGCTACATAAAACTTTATTTTTATGCCATATTCTTCACAGAAATTAAATAATTCATCTGATGTGTATTCTCCTCGTAAGTTAGATCTAAGACATTTTAATTTTAGATATAATTCATTTTCAGCCAAATCTTTGAAGACCTTAAAATTTTCAAATGCTTCATCTTTATGTTTCAATAAGATGATCCAACACATTCTAGAAAATTCATCAATGAATAAGATATAGTATTGTTATCCATGAGGTGACTTTCTCTTTACTGGGCCACATAAATCAGTATGTATAAGTTCAATAATCTTACCTTTTGATCCTTCTTTTGCATTAAATTGAACCTTGGTTTGCTTAAAGAATTGGCATGATTTTAATATTTTACTTTCGGGTAGAGTGATCTTTGGTAGATCGCGAACAAATTTGAGCCTGCATGATTTTATTATTTGAGAAAAGATCAAATGTCCCAATCATTTGTGCCATAACCATTTTTTTTGAATATTCACCTAGATAATATTTCTCTTGGCCACCTTTCAATATATATAGATTGATTGGTGTTCTTGTTACTTTAGTTATGGTATTACCTGTGTCAAGTTCACAAACCACATACTCTTTTGATCAAAAGACAACTTCATTTCCTTGATCACACATTTGACTAACACTCGACCAGTTATGCTTTAATCCATCAATATACACAACATTGTCATCTTTAACCTTTTATTTTAGAAAAACACGTGCTTTACCATTAATTGTAGCATGAGAGTCATTTCCAAAAGTAACATTATTTTCCTTCTATAACGTATTGTATGAAATAAGTTTATCTTTTTCACCTATCATGTGCTTTAACATTCGCTATCAATGTACCATTTATTTTTTTCTCCATCTGCAAATAAATTTAGGCCACATATTTCAAAATGTAACTCCTTCTTTCTCCATATGTTGGAACTTTTCGATATCTGTTCTTTTGACTGAATTTTTCTCCCGCATTTAGATTCTTCATGTCCAAAGTTATTGCAAAATGAACACTAAATTTCTCATTGAAGAGGAAAAAAATTGTTATAAGTATTCTTCTTCATTCTTGACTCGTTTCTTTGCTTTATTTATTCTCTGGTCATAATGGTTTTGTATGAAATACATTGAGAATCGTTTTGACCAAAATTACGACATGAGAAACATTGTCCATTAAAGAATAAATTTTTGCGATCATAGAACCTTCTATTGTTGTTAATATTTTTATTGATATTTCTGTTATTTGAGTGATCATGCTTTACCTTGACATTCTCTTTTTTATCTTTCTAAGTGATGAAGATTCGTTGGTTGGCTTTTGCTGCACTTAGATAGCTTGTAGGTGAAGACTTTTATGAGAGATAAGATTCACCGATATATCCAAGACCTCTCTTCACAAGAGGAAAGCATTGAACCTTGATAATTTCATCTAAGGTTTTAGATCCTTTAGAAAATCCAAGATTTAAATTTTTTACTTTCCCAATTTCCTTTCTTAGACTTAATATTTCACATTATAACTTATTATTGTGTTTGTCCTTTTCTATGAGTTGATTCTTAAGAGTATCTATGGCTATCTTTTTCTCTTCCAAGAATATTTTGAGTTGATCGATTTCTTCAAGAAAATATTTTTCTTCTAAAGAATCCATAAAAGTATCTTTATCCTGACTTGTGTCCTTTCCAAATGCCATGAGGAGTCTAATGTCTTGATTAGATTCTCCTTCTTCACTATTTGATAAACCATCACTATCTTCACGAGTATAATATTTTTTTCTATTCATAGTTTGTATCCTATTAACTTTTGTTAAATCCTTCCCCTTTTCGTGATTATACTTACGAGGAAATTTAGTAATATAATGACCAACTCTTCCATAAGAAAAACATTTGAAAGGAAGCTTACCTATGAACCTTCCAGTGCCAAGTTGAAGTTTCTTTACAAAATTTGCCTCATCTTCTCTGATACATACCCTAATTCTTTTTGTTCTTCGTTGTCCTCTCATTTTTTGGTAGCTCTAAAATAAGCTTCCTTGACCTCAGACGAACCTCCTTTTCTCATTTCACACGTAGTCAAGATCCCATGAAGTTGAACAACAGTAAGAGCTTGTAGATCCCGCTTCTCATTAATAGCTGATACTTTTGAATAAAAATCAGGTGTCAAAGATCTTAATGGTTTCTCTGCTAGAGTGGTCTCACTTATGACTTCACCCAGATATCTCATACGATTTATTACCTCATATAGATGTAAAATTAAACTAGAAATAATTTCATCATTATGCATTCTAAGATTTTCATATTGAATTCTGACAGATTGGAGTTTATCACTTCTTAATTTGGCATCACCTTCACATCTGAGAATGATTTTTTTTGATATCTCTTTTATTATAATTAAGTACATAACGTTGACAAATTATGATTCAGTCAGGCTTCCCAATAATGCATTGACAACTTTTGCATTAGTTTCAAAATTCTTCCTTACTGCTGGATATGCAGGAACTGCAACTGGATATTGGTAACTTCATTCCACAATTTCCCAAACATCTTCTCCAAGAGATTGAAGATACGATCTTGTTCTAGTCTTCCAGAATATTAAATTATTCTCATTAAATAGTGGACTTTTTATAGATGTTGTTCCATCTTTATTTCTCATCTTGGATGATCTTTCTTTTAGCAATTAAGATTCTTTAGAAGGACCTACTCTGATACCAATTGTTGGGAAAATACTCATAGGTGTGGGGAGGGGGGGGGGGGGGGTGTGGGTTGAATTAGTATTTACAAGAATCACAATATTTTACTTTTTTTTTATGGATTTATATACATAAATTTTAGTAGCCCAACTCGCCCATGTGCGTGGTTATCCTAAAAGAAACTTGTGTATACCCAAATAGCTTAATGTTGAGATAAATATTCAGAAACATTACTTAGCCAAGTTCATCAGTTATGCATCAGATATTTAGGTAGTAAACATGCGCAATAATAACAAAATAAATCATTAGACAAGGGCATCACACATGAACACAGAGATTTAAGGTGGAAACCCAAGTCGAGAGAAAATCAATGTTGTTGTTGTTTCTATATTCAATATTTATTATATAGAAAACTCCTTATGCGGGTATGCAGGCACCCACCTGCAGAAGCTTGCAACCTTCTCTTATTCTCCAGCTGCTACTACAAGGGAGCTCCAATTGTTCGATATATTTTACCAATCACTATTGTAAGGGAGCTACAACCCATTGAACTGATTACCAACTTCTACTGGTAGGAAGCTTTGACTTCCACACTGAAGGTTTCAACCCTCAGTACCATTGCAGACCATGTTTCATTAATTTTGACATTGGATCCAACAGCTTCCACACAACACAATTTGTATATCAACACCAATAGCCATAAACCAATATTTAAACAGAACGGTGAGATCACTTTAGCTATGTCACGACAATAAAGCCCCAATTCTGAATTAACATGTAGAATCTACTTTAACCCTTACCATTCATAAAACCAAATGTATATGCTACTTTTCTTACTGCAAGCTGCATATATATGTGCTTTGTTGTGGATGAACCTACGTATAAATCTTTACATACTGAATTTAGGAATATGATCAGACTCGGAATAGATAAGACATACTTTTTCAGATTTACCGAACTCTTACTCAGTTACGAACGTCCATCATATTCAATCACCCAGTCACTGATCATATTTATACAAAATCAGCTAGTAGCATATACAATATTCAAATAACCTAGATCTACTTGAAGACTTCATTGTGAAACCTCACCTTTATCATTTTGGATCTAGAGATCTTGATCAGACATACTTTTTTAGATTTACAATACCCAGTTATTAGCATCCATCATATTCAATCACCTATTGACTGATCATATTTATACAAAATCATCTAATAGCATATAAAATATTCAAATAACCTAGATCTACATGACGACTTCATTGACATATAGCATAAATATAGCAGAAAATATTAGACATTATCTTCATAAACCTTCAAAAAATCCATAATTTCCATATACTTTTTTGCTCAAATGAACCCACGTGTATACGCGCTTTCACTGTGACAAACCAGCATATAGATCTGTAAATATTCAGGTTTTCATAAAAGTTCATATCAACAAACTTACTTGGATAATACCCTTAACTTTTGAAAAAAATTCCTAGATAAAAGATGTAGACATCCCACAAACAAATCATGCAAATACATGGTCATTTTAGATCTAGAGATCCTGATCCATCCTTGTATCCATAGGTGCAAAAATATCTCATATCTATCAATCAATTGGAGCCCATTCCATGAAGATATACTTTAGAGTGAAGTATTCATTCAATACCCATAGATACACCCCTTTTGCACTATGATATTCTTCTCCTTATATAGTTTGAGCCTTTCCCAATACCACGAGCCAAAACCACACAAGTTCTGATGGTATTTTTGGACAGAATCAAATAGATGACACAATGCTCAATATTGTGGGCTAAAACCATCGTAAGGACCCCCGATATCACAAAATGAATTCATAAGTACATACATGACTTGGCTTCCTCATACTTGTGTATATAAATGGCTTCTCTTCACCAAAAATGTGTATACACTAATTCTAGATGTATACGCAGGTTCCCTTCATCAAACCTGTGACTATACATGGGTTGCCTTCATCAAACCTACATATACATTATGAAATCTTACGTTTATCATTTATCTGTCACTAACTAAAGTTCTTTTTTTCTGTCACATCTGAACTAACCCGTAGATACATCATTTTTACATCTTTAAAAAATAAGTTTCTATCAAAAGGAAACTCATCAATTAGGTTTCCATCAAGGAAAACATATGAACATATTACAGCATAATTCCAACAATTCCTATCATTTATTCATGGTTATTTTCTAAAGAAACACTTGATAGAGAGAACCTTGTAACCAGAGGGTTTGATCTACCCATGTTGTGTATATAATTCTATTAACACTCAGTATCAAATTTCTCCAGAGTCCTCCTGGAACTTAACTAATGTATTTATGTAATTTTATTAATCACTAGCTGTATTATTTGATTAAGGGATTTGTTTCTATCATAACAATGCTCCTTGGTGGTAGTTAATAATTTTTGTCTAGTGGTTTTTCCTACCATATTATTTATTGTTTTTCAATAGTATATACTTTAAAATTGTCAACAAAACATGAAACCATTACCATTCATACCACAAGTTACATATTTGAAATCCTAGAAAATTATATGTAATAGAACAAAGAGATAACTTATAACATTATATTTCAGCTTTCTCATACTTATATCGTCATTAATTTAAATCGAGAACAACACTGGAAAGATAAATTAAAGACTCTTCAAGCCGATCTTAAAACCTTGAAATCACATCCATAGATTTCCCTTGATCCTCTTCGGTTCCGACACAGTCAGGTTGGAAACAATACATTCCTTTCTTAGGCCTCATGAACTCACTCTATTCTAGTGAATTTTATTATCTTTTACAGGTTTCCATAGGTTTGAAATCAGCTTAGGAATACAATCCTCTTGACACTTGTGTAATGTCTCTTAGTCCACAATTTTTTTATTTTTTTGTCATATCTTGACGACATATGAATTACATGTTTCGCTATGTCATTGATAATGCATTAGTTATGAATGTTCAAGATCCTATTCTCCCACTTAATTATTCCTCTGAAGACACATTTGAAAATTTAGTTAAATCTTATCCTTTGTCTTAAACCCACTGAAGCAATTGTGACGATTTTAGCTTTGTAAAGTTCTTAATAAATCTATTTCGAAATAATATATTTTATTTGTTTACTTGTTTTTCTTTACAATACCCTGGATAATATATCTATATCTATATCTATATATATATGTATATGTATATGTATATGTATATGTATATGTATATGTAGATGTAGATGTAGATGTAGATGTAGATGTAGATGTAGATGTATATATATATATATATATATATATATATATATATATATATATATATATATATATATATATATATGAGGCCTCCTCACATAATATATATCACTTACCTCCTTTCTCCGTAGCTAATCTCCTCCATCAAATTTATATATTACAAAGGAGTTTCATTAGTACCACTTTTAATCAGCCTACTAATATATACAAATACTATAACCAATATAGTGTCTCTCTTAATTTAATTTAATTTTTTTTCATAACCTAATATCATGTTTTTTGAATTTTATTTCTCGGTCTTGTTCTAAATGCATCCAGCCCTAACTAGATCAAGATTATATCTATTAGGTTAATATTATTCCTTCTACATAAAATTAAAGTGGTACGTATTATTGAATGTTGGTACTGTCAACATAAGGGCACCCCCTTTATTTTGTCCTCGTTCTTGAGGATATTAAATGATAACTTGACGTCAACGTTACCTTTATTTACTTTGTCAATATATCAGAAGGTTGCATAATATATCTCGACATACTTTACATAAATTTTATACCTAAATTTATGTATGAATTTGGGATGACATTAATGTTGCCATCTCACGGAACCAATTCTTGCACCAAATGAGAACCCAATGAATATTTAGCTGTACTTTCACATCATCCATCATATTAATTTGTGTGCCATCATAGTAACTCCTCCAGTACCTCATCACGTGACAGACTTTTGGTTTACCATTTTGACATTGTGATCCTAGTGAAATTATGGATCTGGCGGCACTTGTAGGGTGTAGAATGTTTAGGGTTTCATGAGTATTTCCGTTTAAAAGATCAATTTTACAGTGATCCTCATTCTTTGTGTTTTCTACAGAGAGCCACATCTTGTTTTCATGTTGATTGGGAGAATAACTTCCACTCAGATATGCCGACACTTTTTCGCCATTTCCCTTCATGAACTTCTAAAGATGGTAAGATTCGCCAACACCCATCTACTTTGAAAATTTTCTCTGCTCTGTCGTTTTGTCTAAAATGTTGTAAAGGACTTTGGTTTCCATGGATGAAGTTGTATTTCATTTCTAACAACGTTGTCCTCTTTACGAATAGCTCACTATGTCAATTTATTTCCTATGTCCCTCTGTGAGTTGAATGGGTTTAGTGACGTTTTGGCTTGTTTTTGGTTGCTCTTCATTTACAAATCAAATGGAGCTTCTACTATTCCATTTTAACCTCCCTGGTTGGAATATTTCCCTTTCAGTTTTTTGCAAACTCTAGTCACACTGTGTGGAGAGTTCTCCCTCATACATTTATGAGGTAACCTCAACCTATTTATCTCGTTTCAAGCTTCTGGTTTCCTTACTGTTGAAACGATGGGAACCCTTCTTCTTTTTCATTTAGGCCCATTAGATAATGGCAAAGTTTTCTTTAATGCATATTTGAAACCCTATATACTTGTACAGGTCTTTGGATATAAGACTATAGCTAGTAGTAGGACATCAGCTCTATGACTATGTTCACCCTGGTGATTAGTCCCCCATTTAGCTTACGCTTGCAGCATACAAGGTATTCACTGTCATTTATTTTTGGATTTATTTATTTCACTACAATTTTGATTTTCGGTTGCGATGGTTTCATTATACGAATGGAAAATACGTTTTGTTTTCTAATAACAACAATTCTAATCCCTAGTTCGATTTTTATGGATACAGGTATGGTAGCAGTGGAATAGAACTGTTTAAGGTATCTCAAGTTACTTCTCGATCTAACTTTCTCATGATTCCCATTTGTTGACAATTTAGTTTTTCTTCAATGTTTCAATTATGTTTGTTTGAAATGTGCAGGTATTTCCATGCGTTCCTTTGCTTGTCTTAAGAATTAATATGGCTATCCGACCACTATGTTAACTTATCAATCGTAATTATTTTCCTACACTGGTTGGTACACTATTCTGGGATGTCTCCTCTACACTAGTTATCTTTCCAGATTTTCCCAAAACTATGGAATATTATTTTAAAATAATTATACCTCTGCTACATTATTGTGCTAAGTTTTATTTTGATTTTTCAGATACATTTAAACATTTTTGGGCTTACGACCCCAGTCTGGATTGTATTAAATTTTTATATAATGTTTCCATGTTTAAATCCTATTGTGATGGTTTCTATTATGGTATACTTGTATCCAAACTTACTGTTTACATAATGAGCATTATAGTTTAATTTATGTAGAACATATATATTTACCTCCTTCCTATATTTCGTAGTATCTATTTAAATATTACATTTACCCTTGCACAACCTTTTCTCCTTCAAGAGATTATTATAATGGAATATTGTTTTATTATAAAGTTTTCTGCTGATGATATTACTCTTTTCGTATTCATAACGTCATAGTACATTCATCTACTTGTATCTAAAATATTTCCATAAGAAATTTATGCTATTATTACTTTCTATATTATATATATAGCATATAATATTGATGTATTTCTACATATCTATATATATTTGATATTCACAACTTTAGTTATGGTTAATGTAAAAGTATTTACAATAAAAGTACCAAATATAATAGTATTTTTCTCTTTCTACATACATGTATCATATTCAAATTCTTCTGTTTTGAATTTAATATGATATCTCAATCGAATATAAGATGGTTTTATTAATGATTAGTTTCCTGATGTTTTCTCTAGATTCGTCTTCAACATATGGTGATTTCCTTAACCTGAAATTCGAAATAGTGTGTGTATATTCCTTCAATTTGGTATTATGAATAAATTCTAAAATATTTAAAGCATAATTTATAGCAGAAATTTCAGTTTTGATCATACTGTATTTAATTTTTTTTTATTTCTGACGGCACTCAAATTTTTGTTTCAGCATACTAATTTCTTATACATGCTTTCATGTAGTGGTATATGTGCCCCTTATTTCACTGTGTATAATGTTATGACTTAGATCTAAACTTAATTTATGTTTACTAATATTTTATTTTTGAGATTCTAGTCAAATAATGATAACAATTAAACTATTTAAGTAGAATAGAAAGATTCTCTATTAGAAATTTAACCCCATATTTAAATTTTTCACCAGGTTTAGACACTTTGGGAGTTGGATCTAACCAGACTTTGTCTGTACAACCATACAGATTTCAGTATTACTACTATAACAAAAATTGTTAAATGTATGGACCTTTTATAGACCAATGGACTTGATGCTAAATAAAATATATGAAATCTACAAGTTTAACCTCAACAAATTCACATTTTTCTTAACAATTTTCTAAACAGATGTCAGTCAACACATATGCGAAATTCATATCAAACAGTAAAATTCTAGTTAGGTGTGCATACCAATCTACTCGGACTATTTTCCACCCAACCATAGAGTTATCTCTCTGTAACTCACCCCCGAACTGAGACATTAGCTCCCAGTGATAAACAACCCTTTGTCTATCGTAAAACAACTTATTTAAGCTTTGCTTTCCCTAGCTTGTTTCCAATTACTGCGTCGAGTAATTTCAGGATGTTTTCTTCCTGTTTTGCATAGTCTTTCCCTCTGCTTCTTCCACAGAGGTACTTTAAAGCTATCTTTTCCACTTTTCCAACTTTTTCCACCTCTTCCCAATACTTTCATCTCTATTGGGGAAATTAGATGTTTATCTCCAAATCTAACTTTTAGTAACTTGTTTTATTCCTTCAAAGGATTTTCTAGAAGGTGTGAGAAAGTCTCATCACCTTATCCATTCGCATGGATTTAGGTTTTCAGATCTCAATTCTCAATCTAGTCATTACACACCTAATTTTTCATTTTATTTTATTAATAAAATAAATCCACATAATAATTCTCCATCAAGGTCCACTTGCCCCTATGGACTTGTTCAATTGTCAAATTAAAAACATAGAAACTTGGGGTATTACATATTCTCCCTCTAAAAACAAACACGATCCTCGGTGTTGACAAAATAGTTAACTAAATCACTGTGTAAATAGTGACAGATATTTTTCCATCATATCAGCCTCTCACTCCCAAGTAGTCTCTTCAGGTGTAAAGTGCCTCCACTGCACTTTTACCCTGACCACTATTCGGTTCCGAAGTTCAATTTCTTCCCGCTCTAAGATTTGAAGCAGCTCTGGAACGAATTCTCGTTCTGGTTCTTACTAAATCACATTCCAATAAAAAAATTCATTAGAATCATGTACATATTTTTTTAATAATGAAACATGAAACACATCATGAACCTTAATATGAATGGGTAAGGCCAATTTATAGGCAATTGGTCCCACTCTTTCCAGCACTTCAAAAGGTCCACAGTATCGTGGAGCTAATTTTTCACAGCTTCCAGTGTGAAAATTACTCTTCTTAGGCTTAATCCTAAGATATACATGATCACCCACATTGAATTCCCTGTCAATTCTCTTTTTGTCTGCATAAATTTTTTGTCTATCCTTGGCTGTTTTGATATTTTTATGAATCTGTTTCACCACCTTTTCCATTTCTTGTAAAGCTTCTGGTCCAAGTATCAATTTATCTTTATGTCAACTCCATCTTAGGGGGTTATGGCACTTTCTTACATACATTGTTTCAAATGGGCTCATCTTTATGGAAGTTGGTTGCTATTATTATAGGAAAATTCTGCTAAGTGTAAATAATCTTCCCTCTTGGTTGGCCTATCCATAACATACATCCTTAACATATCATCCAGCATTTGGTCTGTTCTTTCTGTTTGGCCATCAGTTTGGGGATGGTAGGGAGTACTAAAGTTTAATTTGGTACCCATGCCTCCAAAAAAACTCCTCCAAAAAGTTGCAGTGAATTTGGCGTCTCTATCTGAAATGATCATTTTAGGAACACTATGTAATCTCAAAATCTCATTCATAAAAAAATTTTCTACTTGAGTTGTTCCAAAGGTATACTATATTGGTATAAAACGAGTAGCCTTAGTCAAGGTATCCACCACAACCATGATAGATTCATGTTGATATTTGGTTCTTGGTAAACTAGTAATACAATCCATGGAAACAGATTCACACTTCCATTCTGAAATGGGTAAAGGATCAAACAATCCAACTGGATGATAATGTTCAACTTTTACCTATTGACACTCAATACATCTAGCCAAGTAATTTGACACATCCTTTTCATTCCAGGCCAAAATGGGTTCTTTCTTAAAGCTGTGAGTATTTTCTACAATGCAAGATGTCTAGCATAGGGTATTTTATGATATTCATCCAAAATTTCTTTCTTTAGGGAGTCTACATCAGTAATGTACAATCTATTTCTGTAACAAATGATCTCTTTTTTATTTTTTGTATACCCTTTCATTTCCTTTTTCAACATTTTTGCCGGAAGCTTTTCATATTTTTGGTCTTGGTTCACTACTCCTTGTATCAATCCCTCCAAGTCAAATTTGACAAAAAATATAATATTACTCAAACTTTGCCAAGCATTTCTGCTTAATTCAACAACAATCTTGTTTTCCTTACCTTTGATATGTTTGATCTCCATGTCAAATTCACTTAGGAAAGAAAACCACCTAGCTTTCCTAGCATTCAGATCTGGTTGTGTGAAAAAATAATTTAGGTTGATGTGATCTATCATCAACACAAATTTATTTCCTAGAAGGTAATGTCTCCACATCTTAAGAGCGTGTATTATAGCTGCTATTTCAAGATCATAAAAATTATAATTTTTTTCATGTTTCTTCAGTTTTTTGGATTCACAGGCTATGAAATTCTTTTCTTGTAGCAGTATTCCCCCTATTCCTTCTCCACATGCATCTGTGCATAATAAAAATTCTTGATCTAGGTCGGAAATCTTTAAAATAGGTGTTGTAGTAAGTTTTAGTTTTAGCTACTCAAAGCTATTTTGACTTTTTTCACTCCATTCAAATTTCACTCCTTTCCTTTGTAAGGATGTAATGGGGTAGACTAAGGTTGAAAATTACTCTACAAACCTTCGATAGTATCCTGCAATTCCCATGAAGGATCTTACATCAAATACATCCGTAGGTACATGCCATTCTCTGATTTCTTTTATCTTTTCTGGGTCTACAGCGAACCCTTGTTCTGAAATTATAGTCCCTAAGTATTGAATTTTATCTTTGAAAAATTCACATTTTCTAAACTTCACATACAATTTGTTTTCCTTGAGAGTTTGCAAAATAGTTCTAAGATGTTCTTTATGCTCAGCTTCACTTTTTGAATAAATAAAAAATTCGTCAATAAATACTAGTACAAATTTGTCTAAGTATTTATTTAAGACACTATTCATTAAGCACATAAAAGTGGCGAGTCCATTGGTCAAACCAAACAGTAGGACCACAAACTCATAGTACCCATATCTCGTTCTAAATGTTGTTTACTCATATCTTCATCTTTAATCCTTAACTAATGGTAACCTGTCCTTAAATGAATTTTTGAAAATATCGTTGCCCCTCTAACCTGGTCAAATAGGTCATCTATCCTAGGTAATGGATACTTATTTTTGGTTGTCAGCTTGTTTAATTGACAGTAATAAGTACACATTAGAAAAGTACTATCTTTATTTTTCACAAACATCACTAGTGCTCTCCATTGGGATATACTCGCTCTAATGTAACCTCTGTCCAAAAACTCTTGTAGTTGCATTTTTAACTCCATCAATTCTGGAGTACTCATTCTGTATGGAGCTTGAGAAACTGGAGTTTCTCCTGGCACTAAATCAATTGAAAAATACATTTCTCTTCTAGGGGGTAGATGAGGAATTTCATCTGGAAAAACATCTTTAAATTCCCTTATTGATACAGTTTTTCTACATAAATCAGAATACTGCGTGTAATAGGGTTTGTGTTTCCTTAACATGGAATCCTGATCACAATTTCCTTCACTAAAACTATTTAATATCAACTATCAATATATATAATGAGAGAGCTGAACAATAAACAAAATACATGCTTATAATAAAATAGGAAAATTACAAATTCAAACCATCTTTCCCAAATATTACAATTACGAGCCTCTTAGCTCTTGCCCTTTATATAAACTCTCACACCATTTCTCTCTATCTCACTCTCTCCTATTCCATTCTCTGTGTCTCCCAATCCTAACAAAAAGCTTCTCATTTATACATAATTGTGGATTATTTCCAATCCATGATTTCCTCCCTAAATATTTCAACCAAACTCTAAAATAGACTTATCCCTTTTTTGACTCAACTAAGTTCCATTTAAGGAATTCCTAATCCCTAAAATATATATCCAACTCAATTCCACTCATATTATCAATTAATTAAAATAATATTTACAATAATCCTCACACTCACATTTCCTATCATTTTTTTTTTTAATGTACATAATTTATAAAATAATTACAAAAAACATCACCCCCTAAATCACACAAATAAATAATGAATAGTAAGCTCGATGCTGCTGCATCAGACTACCCATGTAGAGAAGTTTCCATAGACTCTTTTCTACGAGGTCTATCACTTTTTTGTAATAATGTGACAACCAAAAGTCTCCATGACTTTCTCCCTCCAGGATTCCAAACATTATTTTTTTGCTGGTCTTTTAAAGTATCAACTCTATTTTGTAAATTTGCACAGAATTTCCAAAATAGTATTTTCAGAATACTATTGAATGTAACTCTCTCTTTTCCATACCACATCATCTTTATTTCAAAAATTACAGATTCATGTAGAATCACTGATACCCATTTTTTTGGTCTCCAAACTCTGAAATAATCTCGAACTAGTTTTACATCAGCATCACTCATTCTATCAACCGCATTCCATCTGCCTCTCGAATAATTTATTTCGCCAATTCCTCGGAGTAATTCCTCTTTGTTTGATGCTTCCATCTCCAACTACGTTGAAAACTCAGCTTCCTGTAATGAATAATAATAAATAAATTATTCTTGATCACAACTATAGTCATTGATTTCTTCTATAGTAACAAATTTATCATATCATGTTGTACCTGCATTCATCAACAAACTAATAGTTATAAAAATATAAGACCCTTCGGCCTCTTTTGATGATTCAAGCACCAATCTCGCATCATAGACTTTCTAGATTTCAGCAGATCCTATTTTTAATTTCTGGCTGATTTCATCTTTATCATGCTGGTTCAATAATTTTTTTTCCTTTATTTCTCTAAGGACATAAATTTGTTGTTGCTCCTGATCTTTCATCTCATCTCCAAATAGTTTCTCCTCAATTTATCTAATTTCAACATTATATTTATTAATTTTTTTTTTTTTACCTATAGCCACATTATTATTTTAAAAGTTAAAACATTCACTCAACTCTATAACTTTTAGAAAAATTTCATCCCTATCATGCAAGGCAACTGAAATCTCTTTTCTATCAGGTTCTACAAGTTTCATCTCTCCTTCAGCTTCCTTAAGCCATCGTTCCAAAAACTTTATTTCCATGTGAAATCTTTCTAGAATTTCATCAAAACCTTCATCCTTAGTTTCATTCTTCTTCTAGAAATCCTCTTTAGTTCTCTTGTTTTCTATATCATCACATTGCAAAATTCTTTCATCAATTTCATTAAAAAAATTCATTTGTTTACCTCCTTGGGATATCACTACATCATTTTCATTATGTCTCTGCTCCAAGACAGCTTCAACTGGCTGTCTTACACCAAACAGGAACTCATATATGAATTCTTTCTGCTGGAACAAATCAATACCTTCCTCCTTTGAAAGGCTTTATTCATCTTTGTGACAATTTCACCAGACTGTCCATCATCTTCTGGACATCCTGAAAACATACAGAAACTATGAGTTTTAAAAATACAAGGCTTCATGGCCTCATCTGCTTCTGTTGTCAACATATCTTCAAATTTTTATGAACTATTCCAATAGTTCATGAGATCTTTATCATTGACCTATTTGCCCAGAATTTCACCTTGTTCTAGGCCACAAATGGAAACTTCCATTTTCAACACAGCGTCTCTGAGTTCTACATGTCTCAATTGCACACTCATCATCTGCTTGAACTTCCTCAGCTCTTCTGTTAATTGTGTGTTTACTTGTTTTTCCCTCTTTGCATGTAGTCTCCGCCATTTCACTTTATTCCTCATGGTCCAACCGTGTCTCTATTCAAAAGCCTTCATACTTTCCATCCAAAAATGCAAGCTCTCTTCTTGTGCTTGACCTCTTGCAGTTCTCTGTCTTGGAATCATTTTTGGGCAACTCTCTTGCTCCTCTTCCCTTCAAACAACAACTTCAGTAATGCTTGCATTACAATGACCAACTCTTTGGGTGTCGATCTCTACCGATCATGCACCTAATTACATTCAAACCTTTGACTTGATTTAAGACTCTTTGACTCCAAACTTGACATCAACTCTTCATCTTACATGAAAAATGAACCCTCTTGTACAAAAATTTAATGGTTTAACTTGACTCAAGCTATCCAAATTTTCATTTGACCTTAACATATGATTTGACTTCAAATATTGAGCCAATAATTACAATAGTGGATATTTTGACTTTAATTGAATTTATATAGTATACCAATGAACATCCAACATGATACTGAAAATATCATCAGTTTCCCATTATCACTTTACATGACACTAAAGCCTTTAAATCGAAATGCAATTCAATTTTCCGAATATTTATTTTATGATGAAAATAAAATAAATCATTTAATTTTCAACATTTAAAATACCTTTTCGAAATGAATTATCATACCTTATGCTCCCTTCAAGGTTATTTAATAAACCTTCTCTCCGCAATTTCAACTCTCTGGATTTCAGTCTTCTGTGTCGTTCTTTATCACTATGAATACTCGCACACCCTTCATACCATAACCTCTTCAACATGCTCATCACCTTAGCACAGGCAGTCTTCCTGCACTTCCACGCATTTTCTTATTTGCAGTGATGGTTCTCATGCAACACCATCTCCGTTTAGTGCCCAAAAACAATTCCTTTATAGGAATTTTCCAAAACTTCCTTTTAATATGATGACATCAACATATTTCTCCGGAAGAAACAAACACAACTACACTCAAACCATATTTTCACATCAATTTATGAGATGTATTCCTTAAACTTTGGATTGATTTTACTCTTTCATAAAATTTACAAAACAAAATATTAACTTCTCAAATATAGCAAGGGAAATTTAATCATCCAGATTTTAAAAATACTGATAAGGTTGTCCACAAATGTTTTTTTCTTCCAGATCAATCAATAAATAATGTTTTATAAACCGCGCACCAACATCCCCCAAAACCTATGCTTGTATTGGTGTTGCACTGCTTTCAACGTTCCACGCTGGCCCATTACCAGCTACCAGCATTTGCAGCCACAACACTTGCTCTTGAATGATGCCAACATATCTCACTCATAAAGGTCAAAAAACTTCTTCAATAGTTCATTTATCTTCATAATTTGCAAGTATTGTGAATATATCACTTTAAAAAACTCATAGAAAGCATAACACAATTCGCAGGGAAAAATATCATTTCCACTTGTTCGATTCAGCACTCAACCTCAAAAATCAAACGCAATTTCACACCCGATGAAACTATGGATACCTTGATAAATGGATACAAATGTGTGCAACCGATATATCGCATTGATTTAATTTTTAATCCGATTTCTCATACTAGCAATGCTCACAACAAATTATGCAAAAAATGTATCTTCCTTACCACTTGAAAGCTATGCAGAAACCAATTTTAGTTTTTGTAACTCTTTTCTGCCATTTCGCTGGAAAACAACTACCGGTCTTCGTCTTAGGTTTCTACAATTAGAATTCTGCACAAAATTCGAGTCCACACGCTCCACAAAGCTTCTCTTACATGCTTCCACGGATCTTCACACAACACTTATACAATCTCATGAACTCAACAACACTTCACAAATTGTGAGCTTTTAATACTTGGACCACCCATAGCGCAAGTCTGTACGCTCAAGCCATATCATCATCCAATGCATATTCACATCTCTAAAACGATACATATTGAACCAATGAATAAATTAATAATTTGAATGTGGTGAAAATCAAACTGAATCCTGGACAGATGGAGTTCCTACAATCTAACTCCAAAATTCATCGGATCTTTACTTCTGTGTAGCACATGAAATATTATTCGATAAACCTTCAACCTTTATAAAAAGGGAAGGGAAAACAAAATAAAAGAAAATATGATGCAGACAAAACAGATTGTTGTTAATGCAGAATATCTAGAGGCTTGAACTAAAGAAGTTGCGTGAATTTTTTCCATGCATTCACCCATATTTCTACTCCATACACATTGTTTTGACCGCCATCCTTGGTCTCTATTGCAAGGTAGTACTACACACATGTCACTACTTTCTCCTTGGCTTTTACCGCTTTAGAAAATGAAATACTCACATTATTTTTCCTGTTGTATTCATCGACAGTAAAATGTCTGAGATTTTTCAATGTCTTTATTATGTTCCACATTCAGTATGCTGTAGGTGCCCCAAAAAGCCTCCGACACTATGCAGAGCCATGCCAGAAACAATATCGCGACTGCCATTATTGTGCCTTTGTAGCCCATCTTCTTTGGTGTTGGTAATCTTCATTAACACAATTTTGAATGTCTTTATTATTTCAAGTAGCGTTCATAATCAAAGCTGCACCCTCCACTTGCGCTCTCTCAATTTGTTCTCACATTCCATAGGTTTTGGTGATATGCATTAACACTGCTATTTACCATTTCAAATAGACTATTTCTTAGCATTCAAGTTTGACCTACCGAATTTGATACAAAAATTGATGCAGAAAACACACTCGCACATTAAATAATTAATGTAGCGGAAAATTGTGTTATACAAAAAAACACCGAACTATCCAAAATGATGAAGGTTACACACTCTACACATGTTTCATAGAGAATTTATACATTTTTCATTTGCCTTTCAATGCATAGTTGTAACTCATCTTTCATCCATGATTGCACATATTAATTAGATCTTTGGCTTTGATACCAAATGATGTAGTTTTTCTACATAAATCAGAATACTACATGTAAGAGGGTGTGTTTTTCCTTAACATGGAATCATCATCTCAATTTCCTTCACTAAAACCATTTAATATCAACTATCAATATATATCAAGAGAGATCGAAACAATAAACAAAATACTTTATAATAATAAAATAGGAAAATTACAAATTCAAACCTTTTTTCCCAAATATTACAATTATGGGCCTCTCCGCTCTTGCCCTTTACATAAACTCTCACACCATTTCTCTCTATCTCACTTTGTCCTATTCCATTCTCCATGTCTCCCTATCTTTACACAAAGCTTGTCACTTATACATAATTGTGGATTAATTCCAATCCATGATTTCCTCCCCAAATATCTCAACCAAACTCTAAAATAGATTTATCCCTTTTTTGACTCAACTAAGTTCCATTTAAGGAATTCCTAATCCCTAAAATATATATCCAACTCAATTCCACTCATAACCTCAATTAATTAAGAGAATATTTACAATAATCCTCACACTCACATTTTCCTCTTAATTTATTTTTTAAAATGTACATAATTTATAAAATAATTACAAAAAACATCACCCCGTACATGACACAAATAAATAATGAAAATCAAGCTCGATGCTCCTGCATCACATATTACTAGTAATGTTTCCAATATTATTTTCTCTGTTTTTTGTCCCAAATCCTCTACATGAACATAATACACCTGATACCCTTTCCTAGAAATTCTCTTTAACTAAAGTGCTGAAATTTTTCTCATAGATATGGGTTTAGGCTTTCCTTTTATTATAACAGGTTTTACCTCCTTGTCAATGCAGTGTAAGGTTTTGTCTAAAAAATTCAACATAGCCTTCTATTTTTCCAAGCAGTGCATACCTACCAGCACATCATAAGAACCTAATGGCATAAGCTTTAAATTTAATTATGTTTCGTATCCATT